>QEPC01002769.1:3653889-3679896 GCA_003113815.1 Sphenodon punctatus
ATCCCCATCAGGAGATGGGCTGCCATATTCTGCACTAGCTGCAGCCTCCAAACCAGGAACAAGGGGAGCCCCACGTAGAGCGCGTTGCAGTAGTCCAGCCTCGAGGTGACAAAGGCATGGATGAGGGAGGCCAGGTCCGGCCTGGAGATGTATAGATGCAGCCTCCGCACCAGATACAACTGGCGGAAGGTGGCCTTCGCCACCACCTCCACCTGTCAATCCAGGTGGAGATCCGAGTCCAACACCACCCCCAGACTCCGAACCTGCTGAGCTATAGGAGGGTGAACCCCCCCCCAATCAGGGGGGCCAACACTTCCCTCGCCCTCACCACCACCATCACCTCCGTCTTATCGGGGTTGAGCTTCAGTCTGCTCTGCCACATCCACTCTGCCACGGCCTCCAAGCACTGGGACAGCAACGAGACAACAGGGTCTGGGTCAGCTGAAAAAGAGAGGTACAGCTGAGTATCATCAGCATATTGGTAACATTGCACCCCAAACCCTCTCACAACCTTCCCTAAGGGCTGCATATACACATTAAATAATAGTGGAAACAGAATGGAACCCTGCTGAACGCCGCAGGACAAGGTGCGGGGGTAAGATGTTTCAGTCCCAACACCACCTGCTGGCTTCTCCTCGAGAGGAATGAGTGGAACCATTCAAGAACAGTCCTGTCCAGACCACCCAGGTCACGCAGCCATCTCAACAGCAGTCCATGGTCCACGGTATTAAAAGTGGCTGAGAGATCTAGCAGGATGAGAAATGTCAAACATCCTGCATCCATCTCCCGGCGAAGAACGTCAACCAAGGCCACCAACGCTGTCTCAGTGCCATAGCCGGGACGGAACCCAGATTGAAAAGGGTCTAGGAAACCAATGCTGTCCAGATGCGCCTGGAGCTGGATCGCCACCGCCCGCTCAATAACCTTCCCTAAAAAGGGAATGTTAGAGACAGGTTGGTAGCTGGTGAGTGCGTCCACATCCAATGATGGTTTCTTCAGCAGGGGGCGCACCATAGCCTCCTTGAGGCTGGGTGACAACCTCCCCTGCCACAGGGATGCATTCACCACTCTCGCCAGGACCATCCCCATTGTCTTCCTGGAGGCTTTCACCAACCAGGACGGGCACGGATCAAGTTTACAACTGGTGACTCTCACAGACCCCAGGACATCCACCGCATCAGCTGGCGTCACTTCCTGAAACTCCCCCCACAAAGTTGGACCAGACGGGGCCTCCGTCACCTTGCGCTCTCCATCTACTGCCCCCAACCCAGCATTGCCCCTAACCTTAGGGCAACCCAGTGTTGCCCCTAACCTTCAGAGGAAGAGGATTGGGGCTGAAAGACGAAGGCAAAGTGTGGGTGCATGGAGCCTAAGTTATAAGTGAGCACAATATGTGAGACTGTACAATGTCTTTACTGCTAACATGGAACAGAAGTTAAGGCGGGAGCCTTAACTTGCAATTTCCATGCTTTTTAGTGTATGATTGAATTTGCAAGAGTCTTAACACCTCGTGTAAACCGTGTGTGTGTGTGTGTGTGTTACTATGGAATATATTTCTGACTGGCTACGCTACATGCCTGAGGAAGGGCCCTGTGTGGCCTGAAAGCTTGCTCATTTTCACCAACAGCAGTTGGTCCAATAAAATATTTTTATCAGCTCTAAATTACAACAGTACATCTCCAATTGTCTTCAAATGAAGGCAAAATATGACCTTCATTTCTGAATTTGGGTCCCAGTTTGACAAGTTGCTCCTCCACAGCCTCTTTGAAGTCAATGGGTTCCATCCATTTAAAGGACTGAGCCCTGAGGTCTCTTTGCATGCAACAACCAGAGCCATTATCAGTGGACAGCCTCTGGCTGAGCTGCTCTAGAACAAGCCGCTAGTGAAGACAGGGAAATCCGCTATTTCAGTTGCAAGCAATAATCCTTGGTTGAAAATAGAGTGCACTACAATGGTGCAAATCAGAGTTTATGCAGTTTTATCGAGTACGGTTGGCCCTAGTGTTTTTATATTGCATGGCTATAATTCGGCAAATTCACAGAGCAGACATGTTCTGTTGGTGTGTGAGCAGTTTGTTCTCCCATAGCTTTTAGTTCTGCATCTGCAGTGCCAACTGCTGTGAAGTTTAATAAAGACATTTACATCACTAAAATAAGCACACACAATTCTGCTCCATGTGTGCATTCAGAACTACAGGTGCAATTTTCACTCCTTGGAATCAAATTGTACTCTACTGCTGATTTTATTATTATTCTATTTATCAGTGTTGAAAGAGCTTCTTAATCTTTATCTAGTTCACCCTCACAACAACATGTGAAATGAATCAGTGGGGCTGATCCCATGCCCCACCCAAGCCATGCACAACCTGCGCACTCATGTGTGTCCATTGTGCCATGTGGGACCCACACCCCACACACAGGGGGTTTGGGATAGTGGCCATTGTCATGTTACAGATGGAAACTGAGGCTGAGAGGCAGTGACTTGCCCACAGCCACTCATTTTGGTCATGGCTAAGATGGGATTTGAACGTTGGTTTCCCGGGTCCAAGTCCAACACATAAGCTACACTGGCTTGCTTTTTCATTTTAAGGCAGTATTATCGGGAGGAATGCCGGGGTGTGTGTGTGTGTGTGTGTGTGTGTGTGTGTGACAATTGTTCATTTTTAGTATGTATTTGATTCAGATGGAGCTTGTGCTTCCTTTATAACTTATTTCATTATTTAACAATCAATTAGTGGGAGTAAAACTGGTAAGTGAAGTAAGCAGAATGTAGGAATTCCACCGAGCTCTATCTGCAAACACTCACACAATTAATTGTTGCCAGAGAGAGATGTGCCAACACTGAAATATCCACCCACTCCCGTCTGCTGCAGAAAACTAATGACATTGATTACATTCATTTTTTTTTGTAAAAAAAGACACTGCTCCTTTAATCTTTACATTCCGAAAGCTTTAGATTTCTGATTGTGAGTGATATCATTTTTATCACACATCATATGGTGCAAACACTACTTGAAACATCTTAGTGCATTAGATAGATTTAAAAGATGCTTTCAGAGTACCAGCAAGTAGAAGTAGCGGGATATCGTCATCGCCCGCAAGCTGTCGTGTACCTCTTTGCTGCCAGCACCAGAATGAATCAGAGGTCCTTTAAGTGGGAACATCAGGTAGTTTCCCCCCCTCCTGCACAAGTTTACCAGCTGACTTCTATAATCCTTGAGGAGAGCTAGTCCAATAATAGCAAGCTAATGCGTCTCTTGTATCTCTAACAACTCATTCTGACTAGAATAAAATGTATATATACACACCATATATTTGCAAATGACCATGTAAAAAAATGATTTCGTAGCATGGTACTACACATGGAGTAAGAGGTTATTCATTCAAACCTGTAGCCAGGGGTGGGTAAAAGGTCTTGAGGGAGGTGTCTCCCTCCAGGTCTACCACTTTGGATGGCAGCCTCCACCCCTTCTTGTCACTGCACCTCATCCTTTCTCATTAACCCATTTCCTTTGACTCCTTGCTTGCCATTTCTCATTTAACCCATTCATTCTGGTTTCCTGCTTGTCACTGGGCCAGATTCCCATTATTTTCTCATCACCCTTCTGAATCTTTCCGCCTGCTCCCCATGGTCTCCTCCTTGTAGGGGTCGCTGCCTGTGGTGGTTTTTTACCTGATGCTCCCATAGGCCAAAATAGAAGTGTCAGGTAAAAAAATGACTGAAGGTGGCAACCCTAGCTCCTTGTCATTCCACACGGTACTTTGTCATTCCACCTATTCCCCCGGGCACCTCTGTGTCACTCCATACAGTTCTTCATTGTCGTTTTATACTTTCCCTCTTTTCTTTCATTTCCCCTTTCCTCCATTGATCTCTACTCTCATTTCCTGTAACCCTATTGCACCTAATAACTATTTGATCTCATTTGAAATGCAGTTCCTTTGCATTTCTTTATAGCCCATTAAGGCCTATTGTCAACCACACTTCCTCTTTATTTCCAATTGTCATTTGTTTTAGTGTGAGCAGCCAGGGAATTGCTCTCCCCTTCACCACCTGCCTTTGCTGGTGCATTTGTGTGAGCTTGGAGGGAGTCTAGCTGTGCCCTGCTCTGCAGCTCTGATTGGAGTCTGCCACTGCAGCTTCAGATGTGTGAGGAACTCAGTCTCACCAGTGTGGCTTTCTGACTGCTGCACCAACTACCTTGGCGGCAAGTGAGTGCATGGGGCAGTATGAGAGACACTGGCTAGAAGTTCCACACTGTGTGCAAGAAGGAGGCTAGGGAAGTGCATGGCATGGGAGTTGCTGACTGATCAGGCTGTATGTGAGGCACTGGGCTACTGAGGTGTTGGTTGGGCATGCGACAGCCAGAGAGCACAGCCTGCAAAAGAGCTTTGCAAAGGCAAAAAAGAATGACCTTGAAGATTGGGGAGAAAGTTCTTTCTGAAACTTGTTGCCCATAGCCAGTCTGAGGAACTAAATGTAAAGCAGAGCACAGTGGCACTGGATCCCACCCCCACGACTGCCCTCCTAGACCCCCACATACTGGACTGTACAACACATTTTGCTGCATGGCTGAATGAGGCTGCCTTGTGAAAGCTGCAGTAAGGCAGTGTTCCCAGCAAACACTCAGGGCACTCTGGCTGGAAGCCAGGCTATGACACAGCTGTGGTGTCCTGCTGGTGCCTGGGAAGTAGGGGTGGGAGGGACACAGGGCCTTTCTTTTGGTTTTAAGGAGTTTTTTTTTTTTTTTTGATCCCTAGATTTTGGTTCATTTTTGGTTTGGTTTTTGGTTTGCAGTTCTGCTTCTTTCCCCATTGAAGCTGGTAGGGAACCTGTTCCCATTGACTTCAATGATAAATCTTCCCAGTACGGCTGGTCCCAAGCCCCATGGATCTCACACGTGGAAACTGCACGTACCGTCATTGCCAGCACATATTACCATGTACCTGGGGATCTGTGGGGCTTCGGATCAGCCCCATTGACTTCAATGGGAAGGGGTACCACAGAATCGGACCGAAAAGGAACCTGAACATGGGTCCAGGACAAAAAAAACCTCAGTCCCTAGCTGCACCCCCCATTCCCTGGAACAGGGGGTCCAACATCCCCACCCTCATTTCCTGGGGCCCACTACTGGCCTTGGAGGGTGGGGCTCTGCATCCCTAACACTCCCATCTCCCTGGGGCCTGTCTTTACTCCCCCACCCCATCAACAGGGCCCTGTGGGCTGGGATATTCTTACCGCTCCAGGACTTGGAGGATGGGGGTTAGGACCTGCTGTCTCCACTGCCAGCTGGGTCGCAGCCACTGCAACTATTGGAGGCCTGCTGACCCGGCAGGCCTCCTTAGGTGGGGCATGCAGCGGAACTCTCTGCTCAGCAGTTCACATGTGCAAAATGGCCACCATATAAATTTTGTGCATGCGCAGCCCTTTTCCAAAATGGTGCTGGCAGCATGGGCACCATTTTGGAAAGGGCAGCCATTCTGTGACTATATGATGCCGTTTCATGTATGTGCAGAAAAGTTGTCTTTTCCAAAATGGCGCCAACGCTGTTGGTGCCATTTTGGAAAAGGGCTATGCATGTGCAAATTGGTCTCAGCAGCCATTCTGCACATGTGCTCTGCTGAGCAGGGAGCTCCGCAGCATATCCTGGTAAGGAGGCTTGCCAGTAGGCAGAGACAGCCCAGCGAGCTAGCAGCGGAGATGGCCATTCCTCACTCCCATCCTCCGAGGCCCAGAGTGGTAAGTACATGCCAGTCAGCAGGTAGGAGTAAAGAACCCGGATTCAAGTTCCCTTCCGGTCCTGTTCCGCACTTCCCATTCCCATTGAAGTCAATGGGAAGAAAAGATTTGAAACAAAAAATCGGAACCATAACGGGCCCAATTTTTAGATGCTGCAGTTTTAAAGCAAAACAGCTATTTTAGGACTGTTTCAGTTAAAATCACTTTTCACTAAATCCTTAAAGGAAAATTGGTGTGGTTGGAGCATAGAGGGAACTCCTGTGGATCAGGTCAAGGAATTTAGGTACCTGGGAATTTTGTTCCACTATTGTGGGAGGTAGAAGCCCCATGCCGAGAGAGCATCCTTGTCAGTCAAACGATCGGCATCTGGGATAAAGAGATTTTTCCATCAGTCTGGGAAGGGGGCATATGAGATGACCCTGACCACATTCAATAGTAAATCTTCTGCGCAGTTTATTTTTGGAGCAGAACTTTGGGTCCCCTTAGGATCATCGAAAATAGATTGTATTCAATCAAATTTTCTTAGAGCTTTACTTAGGGCCCCAGGGGGTACCCCTGGGGCAGCGATCCGTCTTGAATTGGGGCAATGGAGATGGTTCTTTAAGGCTTGGGGAAGGGCCCACAAAATGTGGATAAAAATAGCTTACCCTGACCCTAGGGACCTATTCCCGTTTCTTGCTCAGGATTCATTCCCTAGTACTTGGCTCCAACAAGTGGAGCTGCACCTTACTTCTATTGGGTTGTCAAGGACCTACCTATTAACTAAAGATCCCCGCTCTGCTTTGGCCGAAATCAACACATGCTGGCAGGATCTCGACTTGCAAGGCGAGTGGGAAAAGGTAAGGGCTACGACCCATCTCAGGAGATACTTAAATGTCCATATCAAGAATGATGAAATGGCCTGGCACCTTGGGGCGGAACGTACAACAAGGGGGAAATGGGTATTTAGTGCGGCAAGGTTCAATGCCTTGCCGACACGTCTTTTAGAAGGCCAGTTTGCTGGGATTCCGACCTCTCAGAGACTATGCCCCTTTGATTTGCAGGGGGTAGAGTCTATTGACCATCTACTTCTCCGCTGTCATCTTTACAATAAATTATGGGAAGATTACCTTTTACCGTACCTGAAGGAATTCCAGGACTGGTCCCACACAGCCTTGTGTGACAAATTTCTGTCCACAAGGAACCTCCATCTCTTGCAAGCAGTGACCAATTTTTTAACTCATGCTCTAGCGTGACGCCATCAATTTCTGAATTTTAAATGGCCATTAGAATCCATTGGCCAGAACTGTTGAGCTATATGTATGTGTGCATGCATATTGCGGATGGTTAGTTTATGCAAGGCGTTCAAACCAGCATTATACATACACTCAGTGGTCTGGGTGTTAACAATAACAAGGGAGGAGGGATGGGTACCGAACTGCATATTATGTTTATTTTTAGACCTTATGGAACTGTTAAAATTGTGTGATACTGTATGTCTGTTTTATGTGTATGTGTATGGCCATAGCCGCTGGCTCAGCCAAATAAACTAAAACTGAACTGAACAGTTAAAATCAAAACCAAAATTTCCACCCCTATTGTAAAGGTGCTTTGGGGAGTCTGAACTCCCACACTCTTATGCTTGTAGGCTTGTATTTTTAGCATGTTCTGCCTCGCGGTCTGAGTCTCACAGGTGCCATCCACCCAGGATCGGTCACATAGCACTTGAGGTTTGATCCCCAATGTCCATTATTCAACACAGATGATTCCTGGTCCAGTAGCAGACTGCACAGTTCCATCTCTGCCATAATTCCCCTTTTTCTCAGGATCAGGCACAGTTTCTTCTTACCGAATGTCTTGATGTAAAGTCTTGTACAGTCCATGATAATCTGAGGCAACGCCTTTCTCCTATTTGTGACAATGAAGAAGAAAGTGCCTGTTTCGGTCACTCTTTCTGGCTTTGGAATGTGCTTTGTGCCTCTCGCTTTCCAACTTTTTAATTTGTAAGTACACTTGGTGAGTCTGTCGTTTTCTTGCCCATTTTGTATGAGGAGGTAGTCGGCAAGAGGATCTGTAGCATTCCACCTTGTGGTTTGCTTTAATTTTCTTCCAAGTAGTTTGTGTATTGCATGCCAGCAGTTAGCACAGGTGCATGTTCCGTTTTCTTTGGTGCAACCTGTGTCCAGTACCATCATTCCCAGTATCACACAATTGGAAGGGACCCTGAAGGTAGTCCTGCCCCTACACAATGCCAGATCTGCCATACCTAAACCATCCCAGACATACACAGTATACTCATCCAGCCTTTGGATGAGAAAAACAACAGAGAATCCTCAGCTTCTCTAGGCGATCTTTTCCATTGCCTGATTCTGTGGGAAGAATATGGGTGTTTTCAGACGTTACGAGATTACAGTCAACCACGGTCAATTCCCGGTGGTGACTGTGATCACGGAAAGTCTGTTTGGGGGAACGGATGTTCCCCCCCAGATGTTACCACGGCGTGGAATTACATTCACCACGCGAGCGGCCGAAGCAGCGGGACCAGAGGCCGTCGCGTGTTGAATGTGATTCCACGCCGGATTGAACCCCGCCATCACATCTGGTCGGGTGCCATGGCCCGGGATCACCGGCGGGATCCCGGGCTGTGGTGAAGCCGGCCAGATGCGGCGGCCGATTGGCCCCACCGCCCGCCTGTCTCCCCAGAGGGTGGGCGGCGGGGAGCGTGGAGGGGGCGGGGCTGTGCAGCCCCGTGTTGTGCCGCGCAGCCCCGCCTCCTCCCCAATGCCCTGCCGGGATCCCCC
Organism: Sphenodon punctatus; assembly: GCA_003113815.1. NCBI lineage: Eukaryota > Metazoa > Chordata > Lepidosauria > Sphenodontia > Sphenodontidae > Sphenodon > Sphenodon punctatus. Next base: position 3,662,407 of record QEPC01002769.1, read on the forward strand.
AGCACGTCTGTTAGGGTGTTACGAGGTCATCCCGGCGGGGGATCAATACATTGATTTCGGTACGGGGCCAACTGGCCCCGTAACGTCGGAAATTACCCCATGTCTCCCTTCCTCAAGTTAGTGAAGCAGACAGATCTACACAAGTGGATGAAGCAGCTGTTTGGGCTATTCCACAACTCGGCCAATAGTGTTTGGGGCACAATTCAAGGTGCTGGTTTTGGCTTATAAAGCCCTTATCAGTTTGGGCCCTGCATAGTTTAAGACTACCGCCTTCTCCCTTACATTCCATCACATTCTCTCAGGTTAGCCGAGGGTGATCTCTTGTGAATACCACCATTGCACCAGGTTCTGACATCAAAGGTATGCAAAGAAACGCTGCTCCACAGCTTTGGAACTCCCTTCTCCTGGAGATTTGACCAAGCCTGAGCATCTTCAGAAGGCAATGTAAGACCTCTTAATCTGGCTGGGCTTTTAGTGGGCAGGGATACGGTTTGGAGGGTGGAGATGGAAATGGAAATGGTTTTAAAAGGGATTTTATCTGGGTTTTTTGTGTTTGTGTTGTTGTTTTTTACATTGTGGTGTTATGAGCCACCCTGAGCCTACGGAAAAGGGTGGGATATAAATAAATACTGCATTAGGACACTGAGGATGGACACCATCCCTCTCTCAGAGATTACCAAAGCTCTACCCTCAAAGCCAAAGGCCTGCGATATTCTCTAAAATCTGCCCCCTCTTGGGAATGGTTTCAGCAACAGGTGCCAAGCAACCCTAGTTGCTGTACATCAGCCTAAATCAGTTTAAACGGATCAATTCTGGCCTTAGAAAACATAAGCGTAAATATGGATAAATTGAATGTGTGTCTGATCTGTAGGTGAAGAGCTGGACTGATAAACAATTGACAATCCCATTGTGCTGAAAGCAATGGGTTTTTTATCTACAAAATTAGGTTTTCGGTTAATTTGTAGCAGCTCATCAAGCTTTGGTTTTTTTAAAGTCAAGTTTAGTTAGCCAATTCCTTCCTACCTGACTGAACTGCAGTCAAACAATGGGGGAGAGGAGAGGGAGACTGAGAGAGCGCTTATTTTAGGGTTAATAACATCGGAAACAGGAGGGAGTCATGGTTTTAAAGCAGTGCCTTGGCTGTCATACTTGCAGCAATAGCAGCAGCGCTGGCAGGGAGCTGCCCGAGGAAGCCGCCCCAAGCACAGCAGCGGAAGTACCGTTGGGGCCTCCTGCTTCCCAGAGGCTCCCAGTCCTACATTGCCAGAAGCACAGGGTTAGGGAGAGCGGCGCGGGCTAGGCGGCTTCCTCCCCCGCCGCTGCCTAGCTGAGCTCGGGCGCCTCCAGCCCGACTTGCTGCTGCAGAGGAGGCTTTTACCAGCCGCCGCCGCCGCCGGGAGAAGGGAGACAGACAAAGCGCCTTTGTCTCCGCCGATGCGTTTCCGGACTGCTGCCCCCAGGTAAGTGCCTCTGTCTGCCCCCAGAGGGGTGCGTGTGTGTGACCGCCATGCAGCTTTCTGAGGAACGGGGGTGCTCCGGCTGGGTCTTCTGCCTTTGGGCTAAATTGGTCTTCCCTCCCCCACGGCGCAGCCCCTTTCCTTCCGGGGCAGGGAGCTCTGGCTTTTGCTGGAGGGAGATTGAAAGCAGAGACTAGGGTGAATGGTGCTGCAGCAGCAGCAGCAGCGATTGGTGGTGATGCCAGTGGAGTCTTGTGATGTGCTGCACAGACCTCCTTGAGTGCCTGATCTGGCTGCCCACGTCCAAGGCAGCGAGGAGTTTTTCTCCGTATCAATCTCGGCTCTCAGAGCTTGACCGAGCATCATCTGAATGTGTCAGACTTGGAACCGGAAAATACAAAGGTCAGAACGGCCTGGCTGCATCTGTGGAAGTAGGTGCACAGCATATTGTCCTATTAAGCAGCGGTTTCTTCTCCATCTCTTTTGGCAGCTTTCCCCCTTTTAGAATACATTTTGTTCAGTCCTCTATTCTGCCTGTGGCAAGGTGATGACAAGAAAGTGAATACAAGGACGGGTTGCTTGCTCATACAGAAGATCTGGATGCGTTCAGTCCCCTGCTCTCGTTTCCCGCCATTTATTGTAATGACATGGAAATAGATAGTATAATTCGTGCCAGTAGTTTTCTAGGGATGACGGTGCCATATGCTGTGGTAATTATTATCATAAGGTTTCCTGTAGTTTTAGTGCCCTGGTCCCAAGCCCGTTTTTATTGATTTCACTGGTCGGGCTGTGTTGGCGGGTCACCAACGCTACTAATGGCCTGAGCCAGGAGCCCATAGATGTTGGTGCAGATGTCAGTGTATGGGCGGTCTGAACAGTGGTGTGGGACAGCAGCCAGTTATGTTGGCCTGTAGAGACTACTACACATGCAGTGCCTTTTTTGGGGGTGGGGGGGAGAGGGAGGATTGAGTACAGGTACCACAGTGTAGATGTAACTGGAGTACAGGACTTGGGAATTGGGAACCATGAATCTACATCCTTATGCAGACCTGTACTCGCCATGTGGTCTTGACCAAGTCACTGCCTCTCAGCCTCAGTTCCTCATTTGTTAAACGGGGATGTTAGCTTCCAAGAAAAGATGGCCGCCATCAGAATGAAGCATCTGCCTTTGCAACATCCTTGCAAGGGTGTTACTTGGGATTAGCAGGGTGAGTGGCTGCTGTATGTGGTAGGTGGGCATTTTTTAGCACATGAACCGCTTCTAAATTTCACACTCCGCTACTACAGTGGGCTCTGCCACAGAGTACCCATGCAGGTGGAGTGAGTGGGGAGCGATTCAAACAGGCGGCTTCCAGCTTGGCTACTGCGGCCACGGAAACGGCCACTGTACATTTGACCGGCCCAACACAGAGCACTCTGGATTTCCTGGCATGGCTCACATGCGGGGCCACAAGTGGGTGTTGTGTAGCTCATGGCAGTGCACATCCAGCTGCTCCACCTTCAGACAGGTGGTCAGATCCATGGCTCGTGGGTGGCCAGGCAGGGTAGCATCTCATCTGAAAACAGCCAGTGATTCTCTTAGTGGCCACCCCAAATGAAACCACACATACTGATGCTGGTGTGTAAGCAATGTGAGAACTGAACTGATATGATGTATGTTTTAGGATCAAGGTGTAATTGTTACTGCTAAATTACAAATTTGACTTGTGTCTTCAACTGGCTCTTGCATAGCCAGATCAAACTGTTTTGTGAGCCATGCGTGGCTTGCAAGATACAGGTTATCCACCAATGGGCTACAGGACGATGGACAGCGTGCCCTTTTCATACATTGGTGCAACCGAAGGGAGAGACCCTGGAACCACCATCATCTAACTCACAAAGGCATGCATTTCTTTCCCCCTATCGCCTCTCTCCCCTCCCTCCACCCTGCTACTTTAGGTGGTGGATTTATCAAAATGACTCTGACTTCTCTCCCTCCTTCTGAGCAAACCTTGCAGCTGGCAGGCTGCAATATCATGTATCCTTTCCTGACTAGAGTCTCTTGACTAATGTGAATCCAGAAGACAGGAAAATTGGTGATTGTGGGAAGAATTTAAGGGCTTAGTAAAAATTTTAAAGCCATGCTCACTTATGTTCCTTCTATTGTCCTTTCACCTGGGGTTCCCATCGTCCCTGTAACTTAAGCAAAGCACATGCACCTGTGACTTCTCAAGTTCATTAATGTATCCTATCTCTCCCTATGTGCTCCTTTCCCCTGTCTCCCCTCCTTTGTCCCTCCTAGATTGTAGGCCCCCAGGATAGGGACCTACAATGATGATCAGTGTCAGGCACGTTGCTTGTGCTATATGAATAACTGATCAATAGTAATTATTGTAAGTTATTATATGGTTCCTATTTTAATGTAGTATCAAAGTTAGAGCCCTGCTCAGATTTCAACTTGAGCAGGGGAGGAGCTGGACTGCACTGAGTCCAGACTCTTTTTGGGTTTGATCTGACCTGGTTGGGGTGGCTCCTTGCAGAGTACCTTGGCACTGTGACACTCCACAAGAATGGGCTACATCCGAGAGGGCAGCATGATGGCATTGTCCCACCTCTTTCTGATGTGTCTCTGTCCTGTGCACAGTGCCATGATGTCTGTAGTTGATGAGCCTGTCCTGTCCCAAGTGGGGTAGGCTGATGTGGAGATTGTATCCCGTCTAACCTGGGGCTGATGAGATCAGACCTCTTCTCTGAGCGCCTAATAAACTTGAATGTATGAAACCAACCCTAACTCCTCCGTGACGCTGGGGAGTCCTGTTCTCACCATGTTATAAATGGGGTCATGGTGCACAGAGGAATAGATTTTTCTAAGATAAAAATAGTGCAAAAAGGTCCAAAATCCAGGCAAAGCAATGCAAATTGCCTATGGTAAAGCCCTGAGACCAAGGCAGTGTACTACAGAACCTGGGTCAGGGAAGAAGGAGCTTGGCTTCAGCAGACTGGGAGCTGGCCAGAGTGCTGATCCTGGGGTAGGGGGTGGACAGCAAGATGTGACGTAGAGTCTGTGAATGGGATGTGGAACCTGTGAATAAAGGATCATGGAGTGAGAAACCCTGGTGTGATGCGAGTGCCTTGGGGCTGGATTCCAAGGGACTAATGTGGAAATGACTGCACCCTGCTACACACAGCCTGAACATAGTCAAATCTCCTTCTGGAGATAGCAAGTTAAATTTAGTGGAAATAGATTTCCGACACTGTTCACTCTCTTTACCTTCGGAGGAAGACAATGGGTATTTTCAGACGTTACGGCTGCTGTTGGCCCCGTACCGGCACCAACGGCTTCGTTCCCCGCCGGGGTCACCCTGTAACGGCACAACAGATGTGCCGGGGGGATCCCGGCGGGGAAAGTGGGAGGGGCCGGGGCCGCGCGGCGCAACGTGCGGCCGCGCGGCCCTGCCCCCTCCACGCACCCCGCCGCCCGCCCTCCGAGGAGACGGGCGGGCGGCGGGGCCAATGCGGCCGCTGCGTCCGGCCGATCGTGCCACGGCCCGGGATCCCGCCGGGGATCCCGGGCCGTGGCACGCGGCCAGACGTTACTTTTCCTTGGCCACGGCCCGGGGTCCGTTTGACCACGCTTCCCGGGACCTTCCCCCGGCTAGCCCGGGAAGCGTGGTTCAAACGAACCCCATGTGGGGATTGACCGTGGCCAACATCTGGCGCGCCGCGAACAGACGTACGGGACACGGTGACCACAGGTAGGTATTCACCGTGTTCACGTAACGTCTGAAATCACCCATGATCCCGTATACCAAACAGTGTAAATAGCTTTCTCCTGCATGAGAACTGGCCATTCTAGCATTTGGGTAATAGTTTGTATTAGACAGGGGGGGTGTAATTCATATTGTTTTAATTAATTACAAAAATAAATGGAGCCCCATTCGTTTTCGTAACTAAGGTAAGGAAAATGAATGAATAAGCAAACGGCATTAGTTTGATTTCATTCATCTTCTCTCTTATTTTTTCATTATTAAAAATCATTTAAAAATAAATGAATCACTGTGCATGCGCCAATGGGTGCTGGGGCCGTTCTGTGCCTGCTTGCCCTTTTCCAAAACCGCACGGACGCTGCTAGTGGCGTTTTGAAAAAAAAGAAAGCCATGCATGCACAGAATGGCTCTGGCAGCTATTCTGTGTGTGTGCAGTGATTTTTTTTTTTTTAAATGATTTTTAATAAAACAAAACAAAAAAGGTAGAGCCCTTTATGAAAACTCCTGAAAATGAAGAGGTTTTTGTAAATGAAAACTAAAATGAATGTGCCTTCTGCACACGCCTAGAATTAGAGGTTGACTCAATTTCTGTGCTATTCACAAAATACTACGCTGCCTGGAAGCTGCATTTATCACAGATGGTTCTTATCACTAGGCGTAGGTAAGTACTAAAGTTGAATGTGCTCTTTTGTTAATATTTAACAAAGTGCACTTTGTTAATGACTAATGACTTTCATTATAACAGGAAGCTTTTAGAACTGAAAGGTTAAGTGGTTCATTTAAATATTGCCCATGTATCCTATCCTTGCCATGTCATTTTTTAAAAAAAATAAAATATAAAAAGATAATTTGCTATTGTTGCAACCAAGTCTGGCGGCAGACAGTGGGTAAAAATAATGGCAGGCTTAGGGAGATTGTTTCCATGACATCATTTTACTGGTACTCAGCAGGTAGGACTTTACTTCTGGATTTACTCTATAGAGCATTTATATCAGCATGGATATTAATTTAGTCAAATCCTAAACAAACTTTTCTAGCAGATTATCCTGTTATGGGATTTACTGTCTGGCTAGCTAGTGTTTGGCATTAAGATCTTGATCTAGAAATATTAAGAGACTGACAGAAATCTAATAGCAGCACTTCCAGATGGAGGTGCTGAGGACCAAACTATCCACATGGTTACATCATCAGAGAACTGGGCTCAAAGTTTTTATGCTGTTTTCTTGGCTTCTCTGCCTCAGTAAAGTACTTTTGAGATCCTTGGATGGTGATACTGATGGGTAGCATGTAATTATAATACTGCTTCCATTCCCCATAGTCTCTTCTCTCTGTTGAGAGCTATGGGGAAATCTGCTGTACGCGTCAACAATGTACTTTTTTGCCTTGCTCCCTTGCCAAATGAGGAGCTGTTTATTGAATTTAGCTGAAGATACTTGTCATAATAGCCTAGTCATTTTTCATATATTATATTAGTAGTAGTCTCCATAGTAACATGAATGGTCTTCACACTCCAGTGACCTGCGTAGTACATGATTCTGTTTTCTCCATCGGTGTTATTGCAATACTGATGTTTTTAGTTTTCAGTTCAGCTTATTTTATTTCTCTTTAAATTCCTTGTGAAATCTTTTTGGCTAGTGACTAATCCCCTTTCAACTTTACACCCCAAGGAAAATGATTGTATTTATCACAGTAAAGATGAATATCAAAAAGAAAAGGGGGAGATTTGTTTGGGGCTGACTGAGTTAATTTGTTTTAGCTCTTTAAGAAAAAAGAAAGAAGCTCTAAAGCATGTTGGGTGTATGGCTTTGAAGACTGCACTTGATGGGCTGCTTGCCTTGTTATTAAGCCTATAATGTATAATCAATTCATTTTTCTCCTTTTTGCATATTTAACAGAGAAGCCTAAAATGCAGACTAGGATGATTAATTTATGCTTTTACACACCTTCATTCTGTTGCCCAGCATATATATTAGGGCAGGGAACCTTTTCTGTGGACCACTTTGAAAATTAGTACAAGCTCCATGAGCTAGAGGGGAGCTGCATCCCTTCTCCCTGAGTGTTCTCCTTCAGTGGGGCTAGTTCCAGGAGTTGGAAAGGGGGCAAATAAAAAACAGCCTCATCTCTAATACATGTTATACCAGATTAATCTCCCTTGGACAGTGATTTTGAGGGAGTCTTACTGAGCATAATTGAGGCTGTTAATATAAGAGGAACAGCTTCAAATTTGGTCCACTCAACGTCTGCCCTTTTTCTGCATAATTATCAATACAATTTTAGAAGCCAGCCTTTCCTTACAAAAGCAGCTCCAGCCTGTGAGAAGCTGAAGAGAACCCGCTTTCTCTGGACTGCTGTCTGTGTAAAGCAAAGGCATTAGAAACAAATTAGATAACTATCCATGTGTGGCTTCTAGATAGATGAACAGAAGCTGCAACCTATGACCGTGGTGGAGTTTGCTGGATTAATGTGAAAACCCCGGCAATATGTAATGGGGGAGCTCGGGCAGCGTGTGGGATCTTCTTGGAAGGCTATCACTCAGAAGCACTGTAATGCATGTGTCATAAGCAGCAGCTATTTAGGAGTGCAGGCAATGATGTGTGAGAGAGCAGCCCTTTCATGGTCATTACTCTATAGGGCCATGTGAAGCAAGACAGCTGCAAACCAAAGTATGACTCCCCCTTCCCCACGTTTAAAAAACACAGGTGTTTCCATCTCAGTGTAGCAGGTGGCTAGCTTTTCCAAAGCAGGAAAATGTAAGGAAGCTGAAGACTTGCGTTTGGAGAAGAGCATTAAAATTGATTCAAATGCTGGCGAGATCCTCCCATATGGTCATCAATTAAATAAGTAAATATATGGGTTATGAAGTGGCTGAATGATTGTTATGCCAACAGGGGGCCATGGCAACCATCCATAAGTATTTGAAAAGGTATAAGCACCACAAAAAGAGAGGAATTGTTTGACAGTTATAACTGGTGTATGTGATTAACCTTGGTTATATAACCGGCAAAACGTGTTAATCATGAGACTAATTAGATTTCAGGATAATTCTTCAAAGGGGATGTTGGAAGTCTAAGGGGTCCAGCATTTCTTGGCAGTGGCCACACAGCACTACCACAGCTAAGGAGTTTGAACTTGATGCCTTTTGATTTTGCCCAGATAATCAAAGGGCATACGCTAACTCTTTGGGTGTTAACAAATGAGAGCATAGCCTGCTGGAGTCTGGGTTTATTCTGTGCAGCGCCCACTCACGTTTAGCATGGAGGGCCTAATGAACGGGCAGTCCCCTGCATGTATTTCTTGTGCATTTGGGCAGCCCCCACTCAACCCCCCCCAACTCACAGATTTAACATGATCAGCCTAATACATGAGCAGGCGCTTTTCCTCACTCTGCTCCACCTACCACCTCTGCCCCCTTTCCAGTATCCTGCACCTGTCATGACCAGGGATCCTAGAAATCCATTTCCCGCAGAAAAACACGGATTTTTAGTTTTACCCAAGAAAACCATGGAAAACCTAGTCTTTCAGAGAATACCATGGATTTCCTTAAATGCGTGGATGGTAATGTGGTAGAGAGCACTCTCTCTTTCTGGTTCCGAAAAGTGGCAGCTGAAGGGAGAGGCTCATCAGCAGCAGAGCAGCAGCAGTAGGCAGAGGTGGTGGTGCGGCGGGCCCCACCCCTGGTGCTGTGGGAAGAGGAGCGGGGCTTTGGAGGAGCTGCTGTCTGTTCTCTGTTCCTTTACCTGAGCATGCCTGCCACTTGGGAGGGAGCCCCGGTTCCTACATCTGAGGGGCAAGTGAAAGGGCATTAGTCTGGGCTAATTATTAAGGGCATTAGTCTGTATAAGTTACTAATAACTTATAGACAAATACATTTTTGTTAATAAATATATTTATTTATAAATACATTTTTGTTAATAAATATATGTCTTTAATAAATAATGTTTACTGTTCTTTAGTGTTCTTTTTTATAAAAAGTTCAAACGGAATTCTCTGATTTTCATCTGAATTTTTAACTGCAGATTTTCAGATTTTTTTAGAATGGATAACTAGGATCCCTGGTCATGACTCTCCGCTGCAGCGAAGCATGGGAACAAGAAGCTGCCCTAGCAGTTTCTTTCTTCCAGGCTATTATGACTCTGGAAGGCGGTCCAGCACCTACTATACCCTCCCACCTCCGGCAGTTCATACCTAGGTTTATACAGCACTTGACAACTCTAATTAACCGGTGTGCTATGCACATAATGCTCAGTTTAAGTAGCAAATTACGTACGTTATTGAGTACCTATAGTGAAAAGTAAAAATGAAATAGAAAGCAATCCATCTTTCTGTGCTGCCATCCTGTTTCTCACCTCCACAGCTCACAGCGGTGCACTGGCAGGAAACAGCACAGGTTTATTGGAGTTTTGCATTCTGCAGTGTTGGAAATAGATTTTGGTTCACATAAAATCCCAGTCAAACATGCACCTTTTATACCTCCTCTCTATCATATTCTGCATCACCATACGTTGCGGGCAGAAAACAGCCTCACTTATGAGGGCTTTCTGCACTTTGAATATCCAAACCTTATCATTTAAGGTAACAAGCTCCCCTTTGGTCAATTCATGTTCCCTGTATCTCGAGGCACTAGTTTGCATGAAGATATTAATCTTTTCAATCCAATCGAGGCACTTCTGGTGGCCCCTCAGGTATCCTCTCGCTGTCATATGGGCAGTGATGATAAACAATGGCAAAGGAGGTCTAGCCCCCTTACAAGTACTGGCAGCCTTCATTCTGGCATTGTACAAACCTTGAGGAAACACTTGCTGCTGTTTGGATCTTACTCTCTCACTTTGTCTGGGACTCCCAGTGTTACGTTCTGCAGGACGTGCAACTGAAGCATGGCTCATGCAGGATCTACAGGACGTGCAACTGCAGCATCTGCATTCCACTGTGCATACATAGTACCCCATTGTGTGTACGTGCCACCCTATGAGCACATAGACGGACTCAGAGGATGGGGCTGCCAGTTCTCTCTGCACATCTGGCCTTGTTCAAATGTCACCTGGCACAGGTGCGCGGGACCACCCACCTTGAGTGGTTCTGCTCCTTCCTGTCTGGTCCTGCAGGTTCTATTCTGTCTCCCCTCTTGTTGAACGTGTAATGAGGCTGCTGGGCAAGGTCATTCAGAGGTTTGCGGTGAAGTGCCATTAACATGCTGACGACCCCCAGCTCCACCTTTCTTTTTCATCTGACCCAGGCCCTGCAATGGGCTTACCCAATGCCTGACTGCTGTTGGGGATTGGATGAGGGTGAGCCGATGGAAGCTAAATCCAGACAAGATTGAGCTGATGATGGTTGGCCTGGAGGGGATTGGGACTCTTATTGATGGAGTGCTTCTGGACCTGTTGCTGCGCCTGGATTGTTGGGTCACGGCAGTGGCCAGGAGCGCTTTTCACCAACTCCATCTGGTGAGGAGGCTGCGGCCTTTTCTTTCTGATTCAGATCTGGCCACTGTCATCCATGCTTTCATCACCTCGAGGCTGGATTACTGCAACGTGCTGTACGTGGGGCTGCCCTTGATAACTGTTCAAAAGCTGCAACTGGTGTAGGATGTGGCGGCTCACCTCCTTTCAGGGATGGGTTGCCGTGAGCACATTACACCGGTGCTCGGTAGTCTGCACTGGCTCCCTATAGCTTTCCAGGCTCAATTCAAGGTACTGCTTTAAAGGCCTAAATGGTCTGGGCCCCACATATCTCAGAGACTGCCAGTGCTTCCGTGCCCCATTACAGCCCCTGCAGTCGGCCGGAAGCGCCCCCCTGTGGGTACCGTCTGTTAATCTTGTTCGTAAAATGAGGGCTCACAGGGAGGTGTGCTCGGTTGCTGCCCCAGAGTTATGGAACTCCCTTCCCCTGGAGGTTTGTTTAAGCCTGAGTATCTCCTGGAGCCGGTTAGACCTTTTTGTTTGTAAAGGCCTTTGTTGGGCAAGGATAAGGGGATGGGGGGTTTGGTTGGGGGGTTCAGGGTAGGGTTGTGAGGGAGGGGACTGGATGTGGGATATTGGAAGGTGATATTGGGGAGGTTTTGCGGGAGGGTTGGGCTTTGGGGGTTGCTTTAGTCTTTTACTGTTTTTATGGACTTTGTAATATACTTTTTTATTTTTTTATGTTGATATTTTATTTGTAAGCCCTCCTGAGTCTTTTTCAGGGAAGGGTGGGATAACCACTATAAATAAATAATGTTCCAGGTGTAACCCTCCTGTGTCACATGGGCCGAGATCTTTTGGAACACCTCCTCGTTTCTGTAGCACGGCACCAAGGCATATTGGACCTCCCTCAAAGAGCAAGCCCTTGGCCTCTTCTTTGGTTCATGGAATGCAGCATTGGTGGGTGGTTGGGTAGGCATAGAGCAACTGAAATTGGGCAGTGGTGGTGGTAGCAGCCAGCTATTGCCTAGTTGTCGGTCTGAGCCATAGCCCCTGCGATGGTAATCCTCCAGGTCGTACCATGGAATGCGATGGCTGGAAAAGAGGAAGCATTGGGTATATACTGCCAACTAGGAAGAGCTGCGGGAATGTATGCTCGAAAATGGTGTGTTGGGTTTTAAAGGTGGACTTTATGCGCACGCCAGTGAGAACAGAGAGAAGGGCTGGAAGTGGTTGCTCTTTGGAATGCTCTAGGCTCTTCACCCGGTGTGGGTTACTGTCTCATTTGTTAAGGTAGCACTCCTGAAAATACTAGATTGCGTAGTTTTGTGCATGGAGCCAAACGGGATGGGGCAGAAACAATAACTTCTGTGAATATTTGAATAGTGTATAACTTTGAGGAGGGAGAGGAACAATTTAAGGCCGTATCAGCACTGTAGGAATAATGGAATGAAATTAGAGGCCATCTTATTGTATGTGACTCACGTTGAAGGAAATTCACATTGGAGATGTGCCCCATGGAGATGTAGAGGAAACTTACGCAACATACAAATATGGGTAACAGTTGCAGGTCACATGTCTTGAAAGCTGATTTTATTGCCTATATAAAATAGGTTTCATTTCCTCAACACATTGTTTCTAGTATGACTCATAAGTAGGAACTGTCACTGATATCAAAAGTGTCAACTACCTCTTGTTCCGATGATACCCACTTGCCAAAGGACTTTTAGTTAATACTGTCTTAATCCTAGGACTCTTGGTTTCACATTTTCCTTTTCCATATGCAACATGAGGGGGCAGAATTATGCAAAACTAAAAGTAATTAGGGTTCAGCTCTGCAAAGTACTGAGTGCCTCTCAACCCCTGCTAGACTCAAGCTATGAGAGCATTCTGAATTCAGCACTTGAGCAAAATGAAAGGGCTGAAAAAGAACGCAGAGCATTAGGGTTATTAGTTGGTGGATCAAAGCTTACTTTTCAGGCAGGGTGTGAAATCGTACCACTTCAACCACTGTTAATTTTTTATTAAACATCCTAGGGTAGCATGCTAAACTCCTGCCCCCTGCAGTCACAACTGCCATAGAACCAAAGATCAATCTAGTTCACTTCTGCCACTATGGCACCAAAAATGAAATACTAAAAGCAGTAAGGAAAATGGGAGATGTATTTCACACAGTCCCAGCCAAACCTACATTTATCTTCTTGACTATTCATCGTTATTAAAGAGGCGGAGCTGGGAACAAACAGATTGAATCATGCAGTCTAATTCCCAGCAGACAAGATTGTAAAGCCTGCTCTGACAGCGGGCAGATAGTCTGTGTGTGCATGCACATGTGGTGCATTAATTGATTTTTCTTTTTAAAAGGCATTTTAGAGGAAGCAGCAGATAGGAGCTGTGCCAGTATCAGAGCTAAATGCTGTCAACTCTGGGAAGCTCCAACATACTTTATGATTTATTTAACGCCAGCAATGTACAATCATCATTAGAGACAGGTTCCTAACCCACAATGTAGAAAACACAAAGGAGAGACAGGGATACAGTCACAAAGATGAGAAGTCACAGATGCATGTTCTTAACTTAGTTACAGGGGTGTAGGAATCCCTGAGTGAAGGATGGAAGAGGATGCATCAGTGACAAGTTTTTGGGGATGAGGAGCTAGGGAAAGCATGACAGAAAAGTTTGGTTTTCATGATGGATTTGGAAGTTGGGAGGGAAGTAGCAAGGCAAATGCATTCAGGGAGGGAGTTCCAGACATAGGGGGCATCCAGGCCCAGGGAGAAGGGGTGAATACATTTCAAGGAGCAGAAGACTCATGTTGGCAGAGGAGGAGCGAAGCTCCTGGGCAGGACTGTGGCAGGAACAAGTGTGGAAAAACCGGGGGGAGCAAGGCCAAGAGCCTTGAAGGTAAAGACAAGAAGGTTATACTGAATGTGTTCAGGTAGAGGGAGGGAGGGGCGAAGGGGTTGAACATGGTCAAAGTTAGGAGTGAAGTGGATGGTCGTGGCAGTGGGCTGTTGAATGGAAGTGAGACGGGCAGGGTAACCCAGTGGGGGTACAGACTGGGTGCTTTCTGAATCAGGCCTTACTTACAGTTTAAGTCTTTGAGATGCCTGTGTCTCAGAGTCACTCTTAAAGAGACAGGCATGTTGCCGAGAGAACCGTCAATGGCTGTGGTCCTCAAAGCAACCGCATTGGCAAGGCCCCATTGATTTTAAGAGCATCTATTGTGAAGATTGCAGGCACAATCATTAAGTGTATACAGGTGTGCAGACTGCAGAGACAAGATGTGCATCTTTTTCTTTCTTCCCTTTTCACTTCCTTCATTCCTGTTCATGTTCCTATCTTCCTTTTCTTATTTCTTTTCATCTGCTTCTCTCTCTCTTCCACTGGAGTATTGATACTATTTATACTATTGATACTATCTTCTTCCCCTCAGTTTCAGTCTGTGTGTGAACTACTAGTCTTCTTGGGGACATCGTACTCTCGTTTCCTTCCATGTTCACTCTTTCCTCCTCAGACTTGTCACTGATGCATCCTCTTCTATTCTTCACTCAGGGAGTGGATAGAAGGGGTCCAGGTGTACGTATCAGTGCTCATGAGACCCCATGACCCTAGAAAGGCAGTTTAATGGTACATAACATCTAGCAGGAGAGAGAGACTATATATGGCTTTCTCTCCACAAAGATTAGTGCTTTAGTGAACTTTTTTATTGTACTGATAGCCTTTTAATTCTTTTTTCAATTTTCATGAAGAGCTGTTAACACAAGATTGAGGGTTCAATCCTTTGCCATTAAAAAAATCAATGGCTCCACTACCACTGACTTTATTGGTGGAGGATTGCATCCTGAGCCTGATTTATTAGGCAAATAAGGTATATGATCCAGAAAATTTTGGATCTGGCATTAGAACAAAGCAGCATAAAGCTACTTTCTTCCAAGAATCTATGAACCTCTAAAGGTAGACATGGGTGGGTATGTAAGAGATCTTATGAATAGTGCGCATGCATTTTAAAAGCCTGCTACTACCTCTGGGAATATAGTGGAAATAATCTAAAAGCCAGGTGGGAAGATTCTTCAGTAACAAACTTACAGAGGGCAAAAGCTTTTTCCCTCAGCTTGGGAATCCATTTTTCAATTATTACACTCAAACAAAAATATATATCCATGTTTTGCAAGGTACCCAGTGGCGTATCTGGTATTTATAAGCTATTTGTGAGATAACGTGGCCACCCAAGTGGATGAAATGAACTAGAATAAATAATAACAAAATAATGAGGATGATAAAACTGAAAGTCTTGTTAAATCGCATAGAATCATGTAATGACCTTTATTGCAGTGGCTGATACAGGAAGAAAGATTTCTGCAAGAGGAAATTCTCCCTGCATCCCCTTTGCGATTCCATGCTATTGAGTCAAGGAGTAGCCTGATTTAGTGCATCAGAAGTACCTCTGAACTGAAGAGGTACTTACATGTTCCAGTTATACTCCAAACAAGTAATCTATAACAGTAATGAATAAGATATTCAGGTTATAAACATCTAGTTCTTATTACCTCACAAGCAAGGGGTATTGTCCTGCCAACATTCCTGAAAACTGCACCCCTTTCTTTCTGAACAACAAAAGAAGCTAAAAATAGGTGTGCCCAATAACTCAGTATTCATGAGTCAACTGAGGATTCTCTTATTTTCACCTTCCTGCTTCCCCATCCCCACCCCACACACCTTTTGAGCTTAGTTTCCTATGGAAGGGCTTATATGATTGCTCTTTCTGTATCCTTAGTAAATTTGGATCCTGCAGGCTGATTTCAGCCAAATTTAATAATGGGGTAGAAGGCCCAAAGATAAATAAGGACCCCAGATCTCCTTACAGTAGGGACAACCTGAAGAGCAGATATGGCCTCTTCTATAGTAAAAAAATTAAAATAAAAAAATCCTAATGCCTTACACACCCCTTGCAAAGTCGGACTTCATTGGTTCAGGTGTTTGCAACTTATTTCTCTTTTGCACCACAATGTAGCTCAAAATCACGTTACCACAGTGAACAGTTTGCCAAGCCCTACCAGTTTAGTCCCACTGACTTAAGTGAAGAGGATAACTACGCTTCAAAGTTGTGTTAAACAAACACCCCCTACCCCCTCAGTTCCACACATATAAAAGACCTCTTTCTGTATCTGTGAAATCAAACCTTTGTAACTCTAGGCCCAGAGCATGTAATGAAGTCCCCACACAGAAGAGGGAGGGGGACAGAGGGAGGAACCACCAAGGGGAGAAAGAAAAGGCAGCTGCCCCCTCCTTCCACAACACAACTCTGGGAAGAGAAGAGGGGAGGAATGGTGCAAGTGGTCCAAGTCAAGCCATCAGGACACTGAATTATCAAGGGAGCAGCAGAGCCAAATTGAGGGGTGGTACCTGGCAGTCGGGGAGCAGTTACTAGGGTGGCCAGATCTTCCCTTTAAAAGAGGATGCTTATGAAAAATACATGTTGCAGGGCTGCATTGGTTCCAGCGCAGCCCTGCACCGTGTGTTTTTCATAAGTGTCCTCTTTTAAAGGGGAGGTATGGCCACCCTAGCAGTTACAGACCTGGCTGCTGCAGCCAAAGGTTCCCGGATTAAGAGGCAGCAGCAGAGGCAGAAGAGCTAAAAGAAAGCCTGGTAGAATGGCAGAACTGTAGAGCCTGAAGGGACCTCACACGTCATCGAGTCCTGACTCGGTGGGATACGCAGAGGGGAAATACACAGATGCTGAAAATTGGTTCATAAAATCGACAGTAGGAAGATTCATTAGCAGAGTTCTCATTGCTTTTGGGTCCCTCACCTCCCATCCTTTTTCCACTCTGTTGCTGATGTCCTGAGCACCAGGGGAATACTCTTGGTATTGTGGTGAACTCCCAGCCCACTGGCTTTCCCACTCACCTAGCGTGTGGATGTAGCAGAGAACAAAATTGTAGGGCTGTGCAAACAGAACGTGGTTCGGTTGTTCGGTCCGGGGACCGAGTTCGGGTTCGGTCATTTGGTGGAGTTCGGTTTGGTTGTTCAGAAATCGGTATCACGTGTAGTCCCGTGATTGCGTCAGAAACCGGAAATTCGAGTGCTTGTGTGGAGAGAGAGCATGTGTGGTGTGGCTGGCTGTCTGTTTGGTTTTGTTTGGTGTGTTTTGGCTGTCTTGGACTGTGTGTTGGTTTGGCTGGTTGGTGAGTTGGTGGGTGTGTTTTGTTTGGCTGTTTGTGTGGGAGAAAACCCCCCCGAAGAGGGTGAGGCTTAATAGGACCTGGAAGGCCAAGGTGGTGGAGCAGTGGAGGAGGAAGAGGTTGCTGCTGGACCTTCGGTGGTGGAGGTCGACTCCTCATCAGAGGAGCAAGAGCCGGGCATAGGAGGTGCTGCCAGGTTTGTAAACTTTTACTTTGAGGACAAGAAGAATACTATCCTTTACAGCGAGCTCACTGGCGTGCGGGTGGGTGGCACTGGTGGGCAGTCAGGCACAAACAGTGGGCATCAGCGGGTGGCAGCGGATGTCTGCCACAGAGAGAGAGGGTGTGGGGGGCTCTTCCAGCAGTCAGGCATGAGCTGAAGGAAGCACTCACCCAAACACTTGCCAGCCCATCCCTAGCAAGGGTCTCCCATTGCCATCCCTAGCACCCCAAGGAGGGCAGGATTTGCACATACCAGCAAAGGTCTCTCCGTTTTCCATTCCTAGCATCCCCTAGCACCCCAAGGAGGGAGGACTAGCGGCATCATCATAAATGCATGATCTTATTTAGGTGTTGTTTATGTGTTCCTGTTTCAGAGAGGGTGATGATGATGTCGCCCCCGCCGCTGGTGCCCGGTCCACCAGAACCCCAGCACGGCGGAGGTCACCAGAGCCGCTGCCAGAAAGCAGGCAGATGAGGTCTG
>QEPC01002769.1:3714815-3732415 GCA_003113815.1 Sphenodon punctatus
GGGGGGGGTTCCCCATCCCTTACCTGCCTATGCCTGCTAGAAGTGCTCCTCTAGTATAAAAAGCACTCTCCCCCTCAGAATGACAGTTCCTTCCAAACCTTTCTAGGAATATAAGCAAATTCCATATGGGGCTGGAAGGGTGGATGTTGACAGAATGTTCGTAGCCATCTCCAAGAACCTTGTTTACAAGGCAGCAACCTTCTGTTCTTGTCGAGTGGCTCCTCACAGCTCCGTTGGGTGGGGAGTCCGTGGGCAGGACGTGCACACAGCCACACACGCATCCCCACTCACCCGCACCCATGGAGCAACCGCTGTTTTCCCCTGTGCACGGGGGGTGAGCGGGGATGTGTGTTAGGCAGGCGCATGCACCTCCATTCACCATGAGCGCTGTTCACACGGGGCTCCCCTACCCACAAATGCGCAGAAATCTGCATGTTTATGGGTGGAAGAGGCCCATGTAAAAAAGCGCTACATTCTCACAACTGTCTTACTTATACTATCTTAGGTAGGAATTTAGGATGTAAAAGCAATATCTATTTTATCCTGGAAAATCTGCAAATATGGTTCTGAGATTATTATGGCTGCTATTTCACTAACTCTTCTTAATGAAGTTATTGCTAACAGGAATACTATTTTTAACCCCCCCACCTCCCATAACTAGTTCATTTGCGCCCCCTATATAATTAATTCACGCTGCCCCGGGGGCACAAATGAAATGGTTATTGGAGGGGGGGGCAGCATGAATTGATTATGGGGGCTGAACTGGTTATGTGTGTCTCTTTTCATGGCATAATGTGCTTAATAGGCTGGCTACATTTTGGGTGTCGTGTGTTTGATCACAGCGCTCCCAGGCCCGCTGGCAGGACACAAAGAGGGGGCCCATCTCGACTTCTTGCCCATTCCACCCTAGCTATGCCTGTTACTGAGTGCAGCCGCCAGGTGCCCCGATTGCAAGTTGAACCACGGACGCTAGCCCCCTGGCCGGCCCCTCTCCAACTCTGGGCCACAGCAGGGCAGGCCAGGTGAGGCCTCGCCCTCTTCAGCAAAACAAGAATTTAAGAAACCGCAGCCAGAGAGCCAACCAGCGCTCAGCAGCAGCTTAGCCGGTAAGGCCTCCTGTGTGTACCCTAGCCCTGCCCCCCAGCCCTTCCCTTTGCAAGCTCAAGGGAGTCGGGGACTCCCTCCAGTTGAGGCAGGCAGGGAATGTGTGTTTGTGTGTGAGAGAGACTGAGTGGGGGGAGGGGAGAAGAGTGCATGCATGTGTGTTCATGTGAGAGGCCACTTTCAGATAGGCCCCCTGCACCCCCCTTCCCCCCGCGTGCACATGTTCTGGCTGCGGGGGGGAATGTGCGGGGGGAATATGCGCAGGGATTCGCCGGTCTAGGAGGGGGAAGAGTGTGTGCTTGAGAGATGGAGACACCCGGAGGGGGGGTAGAAGAGTGCATGCGTGAATGTGTGTTTGTGAGAGAGTGGGGGGGAGGAGAGTCAAATATACAACTTAAAAGTTGTGCAACAACTGATATATTAATGTGCTGATATATTAATCATATTGCACAAAGCCCGGAAATTTACCAAAACAAAAAACTTTAGAGTTTTAAAAAAACTGCTAAATGCACAAGTTTTTAAAACAAAAAGCTTTCCTCTTCAAAAATGTCACAAAATAATTTTGACTGTAGCTTAAACTCCAACACACATACAAATCCATTACAATTACAATTCAAAAAATATTCAACGCCATACATTGCAACAAGACAAATGCCAAAAAACATGGAAATTTTATAGGAATATTTCATATTTTAATCAACATAAATGTTACATATGAACTTAATTCCTTAAGATACATACTTACTCTTATTCATATTTATCAATAAGTAAAGTATAACATTTTTCAATAAACTTTAATTATCCTAATTTGACAACGAACAATTTTTTTTAGAGTGCATTAACTGTTTCTGCAGAACTGCATTCTTTACAATGAATTGTATAAAGTTCTATACACTAATATTGTTAACAGTTTGTTGTATAAAGTGTACACAATTTCTATACATGTAAAAGGACAGAGTTAATGCATTCTGAAAAAAATGTTCATTGTCGAATTCTGATCTGGTTTGCAGAGCTTTTACTAACTTTCAGAAAAGGTTTCCTGCCTTTGATGTAGTGGGATAAGCCCTCAAAGACACTATCAGTTTATCAGTTTAAAATGTATCAGTTATTTAAGAGGTACACGTTCCACTAGTACATGCTTGCCAATGGCACGCAGTTCTACCAATGCCCCTGAAGCCTGACCAGCCACACCACCCTGCCATAAAGCAACTCTTGATCAGGGTTTCAGTTATGTTTACCTGGATTGCTGTGTGCCAATAAAGAATGCAAGGATTTTGTACCTACTCCTCTAGAAGCAAATGCCTAGCATAGGGACACAACCCATTTCTTCCCTACCCCTTGGAGCTTGTGGACTATACAAGGAAAATGCTCACTTTTTGTGCTTCTCCAGCCACGCAGCGCTGTCTGTCAGAATACAGAAATTCTCCTAGACTAGTAGGTCCAGAAGGCTGTCATGATTAGCCTCTGCATAGAGCTTCAATAAAGCGGTGTCAATGTCTTCCTTGTAGCCATTTGCAATTTCAGAGCTGCGGACCTCGTTCAAGTAACTCATGAGAAACCGTTTGAACTTGGTCATCTTTTCCTGGTCCCCTTGGGTCAACTGTTTTAAGTCAGCATACTCATGGAGAGGGGGATGAGACCGTATGAAGGAAGAGGATGTAGGCAACAGGAAGGGGTAGAGAGAGATCAGCTCCCGGACATCGAGTTGGCCGCTTCTGCAATTACAGTGTCAAACTAAATGAAGCAAAAAAGAAAGAAAAAGTATACATAGGCACAAAAACAGTAGCTGAAGGTTGTGCACACACAGGCTTACAAGAGTCAGTGCACCAGTAAAGTTGTCCATTTTGGAAATATTTTATGTATTTTGCAAAACCTTTTGCCAGAAATGGAAAGGAAAAAAAAACCTATGTGGCAAAACCTTTTGCCAGAAATGTAGCATTTCTGGCAAAAGGTTTGGGTCATTTCATTAGTTCTCCTGGAGTACTCAATTACCATTTCATTTATGTACTCCAGGGTATGAGAACTAGATTACTCATGGGGCATGGAGCAATAGAATTGTTTGCCTTTTATTGCTAGACACTCAGAAGATAGCCAGACAACTCAAATGAATCCAGCTCAGGTAGGTAAACAAAGTAAACATGCAACAGCTGTTCAGTGGCCCATGTGAAAATAGATGGTGACCTCAGCAGAATTCCATGGGGAGGAGTGATTGCAAATCATATTAATGGTGCTGGTCTCTCTTCTGACATGAAGGACCAACATGAAGTTCAAACTATCCTCTCACCTAGGTTTGACACACATTACTGGGAAAGTATGGAGAAACTTGCACTTCTCTTACATGCCCCCTTACACTAAGGGAGATTATTGTCATGAGGACCACTGTGTTAGCACTACAAGCAAATACAATTAGTAGCTTTTTAAAAAAAAAAAAACACACCACCACCACCACTCACCCACCCACACGATCTAGCTTGAAAAACTGTGCAGCTTTTTTAAAAAAAAGCTGAACGGGCTCACTGGAGGGTGGTCGTCCCATAGAAAAGAGACAGAAAAACAAGTGGTGATTTTCAAAAAACTGAACAGGCCAAAGCTATTTATTGTAGCTATTTTGAATGCTTACAGTAAGACTAGGAGAACAAGTTGCTTCTGCATACCTTAATATCTGACAAACCACTTAGCATGCCTAGAACATCTGTTTGATAAATTTCCAGTGCTTGGGTCACTGACTCAGCTCAGAGTTTGGAATACAGGTGTCTCTTCAATTGGCAGTTTGTATGGAAAAAACTGACAGACTGTATCAAGATAGCTCTAAGCGGGATGCTGGAGGCTTCAGTGTTACCCATGTTAATTATATTTGCTAAGGTACTGAAGGTTTTTGCTTTGCTTGTTTTTGCTTCATTTACAACCTAAGGCTCTGAATTGTTCTAATGCCCCATCAGCTAAGTATTCTTAAAGCTTTACACATTCAACCAGCACAGGTTTTGACAGTAAACTGCTGAAGATTCTGGCTACATAAGTGGTGCTAGTTGATACCATAATAGTAACTTAACTGAAATTCCAACTCTTAAATACACATGGTTACCACCACACAACACAGCACAGCACAGCCTCAGTTAAGAAAGAAGAACAAAAGTGCCTTTGGGTCACAATCCTGCAGTTCAATTGCACTGGCATTGATTCAGATGATCACACAAGTACACATAATTAACAGATTGCCAAATGGGGGCTTAACACATCAAATTATGCCTATGGTATAGGTAAGAAACTTTACATTCTTTATCCAAGAATCTAGTTTTTCTTTATCCAAAAGTTATTTCGTCCTCTCAAACCATATCCAAAGTGAAATTTATACCCCCACAAAAATATTCCAGCTTTAAATACTATTAAAAGTAAAACAGACTTCTTGGTTTTTTAAAAAAAATTAATAAATGAGAACATTTCTCATTCCCACGCAGATTTACCTGAAGAGTTCTTTTGCTTCTAGGAACTGAAGCTGTGCAAATTGTATAAAACCTGCTTGCTGTAGGATTCGTTTATACATTACCTAAAGAAGAGGAAAACAAAAGGGTTATTTCATAAAAAGCTGTTTTACAAGGTATGACCCATCACTAAACTAGATATTGGCAAAGTACTAGTCCAGAATCTAAAGCCAGACTCTTGAATTGGTCTACATGGCGATCTTGGACTTCCACATTTTAATCTGATTTACTCTATTACCAAGATCATTTTGGAAGTATTTCACATGGGAAAAGACTGAACATTTCAAGTTATTTTAAGCAGAATTTCCAAACACAGATTGACAAATAGGAGGCAACTTAAACTTGCTTATACAACTGAGGACTGTGTTTATAAATCATATCCAACAGTCTTAAGAATTTCAATATAGCATCTATATTAAAGGAAAGTCAAAAAAATGAAGTACACACAAACAACTAGAAAAAGCCAGAGATCATGACAACTACAAACTGTTCTTGAAAAATTGTTCTTTGACTGTTTCCAATGTAACTTTTCTTAATGACTTAGTTTTACTGTCAAGATTTAATCCACACTTGACATGGATTTTGTACAGATATCAGGTATTGCATTCCATTTCCCCACCTTTTAGTCAGTTTCATTAGCACTTTGAGGCTGTGATTTGATGTAGAAAACAACAAAGAAAGTAGCAATATCACTGAAAATTTGGGAGGCTGTCTGGTCTCAGCATTTCTCAGAAGTAGCTGATGGAGTGTGCAGAAGGCACCCATACCGGTTCAATTTTAGTTTTCATTTCCATTTACAAAAACCCCTTCATTTTCCTAGGTTTTCATAAATGACCCTACTGTTTGGGGGTGTTTCCTTTTTTTGAGCAGCCCTTTTCCAAAATGGCACCTGCAGCATCAGTGCCATTTTGGAAAAGAGTACGCATGCGCAGAATGGCCCAGTGGCCATTTTGCACATGCACAGAGATTTTAATTTATTTATTTTTAATTAAAAAAATTAAAATCACATTTTTTAAATTTTTTGTTCTTAAATGGATGAAAGCAAACAATCATTTGGTTATTTATCCATTTTCATAACATTATTTTATACTCCATTCGCAACATGCACCATTCGTTTTCCTAATGGAAAACATTACAGATGCACAACCCTAGTGGCCCTAGGATGCTGGCTCCCCTGTTTCCAGAAGTTTTTATATTAAGGCCTTAGCTCTGCAACACAAAAGGAAAGTTGCTAGAAAGAAGGAGGATTCAGAAAATATGCTCTTATCAAGGACAACAGTTTACAGGGAAGAAAAGAACGCTTTTCTTCACAAGAGCAGCAGAGAAGGAGCCATCAGAATTTGGACAGAGAAGTACCAAGAGGCCAAACAGCACATCCAGGGAGTATAAAATAGGGAAAGGGAGTAAAACGTTTATATTGGATTATTAACTTTGAGCCAGGGATGCAGCACTTCCTGCATGCAAGACTACTGAAATGTTTTGGGTTTTTATGCAAACATGTTGCTATAATTGTCTAAGAGTGTTATGCAATTTTAGTGGGAAGATTGTTGTAGAGACTACCTCCCATCCGCAGACTACATCATGAAAAGTATGGCACATTTAAGACAAGCTTACGAAAGCCGGAGTGCATTTATTTTAAAAAACTGCAGGATGGTTATCCATAATGTGTATGGACCACAGCCCTTCAAAGCAATTTTAAATTTAACAAGTGTCCAGTATAAAAAAGAACCTTTTATTTTTAACATTACCAACATTTATTTGTCCTTAAAGTTACTCAGAACTCTGTTAGAGGGACTATTTCTAATATGCACTAGTGTCATACATGTGGACAGCTCCAATTTCAATTAAATTATATGGAGAAAATCATGTTAATTTCTTGATTAACATTAATGCTAAAGTTACAGGTGTGCAAGAGAAATCAGGTTCCTCTTCTATTAGCAAAAGCAGCACACACATAAAATGAGGAGTCTGATTAGCATAAGCAAGAGAATGAATTTCAAATGTCATTCACCACCATCTATTGAGCCTATCTGCAGCGTTGTATCCAGGTAACCGAGGGCAGTTACTCACCACAGTCTTGCGATACTGAAGCACAACAGAGAAAGTTACAGCATTCCAGTGGTTAAAGAACGTTAAAGTATATTATTTTCAGCTGAATTCTGATGCAAGTTCAATTCTAGACTAGCTTAGAAAAAAAAAATCAAGTGATTGCTACCAATCCTGCATTTATCTCTAAGGAAAAACTTACAATGGGTCTCTGTAAGGTGATGATTTCCCATTTCTGAGAAGCGATGCTTTGAAAATGTAAGAAAATATGGCCTGTTTCGCAGTACATTGTTGCTCCAAGGGCTTTTTAACCTCTCTTCGTTTTTCTGTGGCTGGCTGCTAAGTATATTCTGCATTCTTGCTACAGAAAATTTTGTTCCCCATTGTGCATTAGGAGAAAAAAGCATTTAAAAAACCCCCAAAGGGAACCGACGATAAAGTTTATTAGAACTACAAAAAAGAAAAGGCTAGATGCTTAAGATAAATTTATTTAAGAGGGTCAAACGAACAGCCACATGAGGGCAGCAAAGTGAAAATTGTACACAGGCTGCTAATACTTGCAGTCAGTTAAAATTCAAGTTCTAATCATCAGTTGTAGACAATTAAAATACCCCACAGGACTCACTTTCATTCAGCGTCAGTGCCTTTGGAGAGCCTTCAGCTTTCCTAGGAAACTACTGTTTAGCCTACCTTTAAAATTTTAAATCAAAATTAAAAAAATTTGTGGCTTTTTTTTTTTTTTTAATTGTAATTCAGAAAAGCACAATAGAAAATAAATCAAAACACATGGTTTACTTTTTGACATACAAATAGCTAAGAGGAACAGTATGTCCTCTTAGATTTAAAGAGGGGGTAAAGTCAATTTTGACACGAGACCATAACAGAGAAACAATGTGTCAAAACAGACATGACGGTGGCCCACTCCAGTCCACGGGTCACCAGCACTTCGGTTGTGGTGCTGCCAGATGTTGGCCCGGGGCATGTTGGTGGCTAGCCTGGGCTGTGACTATGGCAAATCACCTTGTCGCTGCCCAGGCTAACACCCACACGACCAGGCCAAAGTGGGCTGACATCTGTTGTGCCTAGTCATACCTGCCCCCCCCGGGGGCCGTCATGGCAGCCTGTGATTGGACACCATGGTTGCCCATCATGGCAGGGGGCGGGACGCAGGGAGAAGTGTCCGGACAGGGACGCCCACATGTCTGTTGCACTCCCTGCACGGCCCGGGTCATGCGGGCAGCGTCTTCCCCAGCTGCAGACAGTTTGGTGCCCCAACATGGTCCGAGCTGTGTCAGCCGCAGTTTCCCAATCTGGCCCGGGTTACTGCCATGCCAGCTGAATGTCTGTGTTTAATCAACCTCTTGAATAAACAAAACCTGAGTAAGTGCCACCCATTCTACTAAAGCTACAAATCACCTCATCAACATACCAAAACACACAGACTCAATTAACAGAAGACTTATCTTTAATCTGAACTTCCACTCCCATTGCTTTTTTGTCCCTGGACCAGCCTCCAGATGTTTAAGAATGACAGACCTGAAATTTTTCTTTAGGAATGTTTCTTCGGGCTCCCTTTGCTAAAACAAGGGCTTCCTCCACTCTGTGGCTGGCTAGAAGATCCTGAATTTGTCTTTCTAGAGGTAATGGCACCAAGATGTACACCCCTTTGTTGGTAGCTACCATTACTTTTCCTGCATAGGGAAGAAAAAAGATAGCAATTTATGTTTTATACAGTTGTTATTAAGTATTTATATAGCACAAGCAATGTACCTAGTGCCTTACAACTGTTGAAAACAGACAGGGTCCCTGTCCTGGGGGCTTACAAGCTAAGAGAGATGACGGTGGGGACGCAAGGAGTGGGGGAAAGGATAAAAAGTTGAAAGGGTCTTGTTTTCAGACAACTTCAGTTTAAAGTTATTAAAGTAAAACTCAAATAAAATAAATAGTCCTCATTTTCAAGTTGACTTTCATCTTGGAAGTTACAATATTTATTTATTTGTCATTAATTTTTTTTATAACTACCAATATTCTTTTCATAATTTACACTGAACTGGCATTTTCTTCACTTGCACTATAAGGAAGCACTCTGCACATTTTAAAAATACCATGTCACCGGTATTTGCATGGTAAGAAAGATGCAGACATTCTTGCAAAATTTTGCTTCCCAGAGAGGGAGATTTGTTTGTTTTCAAATAGACATGTTAAAGATCTTCAGTAACAGGATAGTAAATGTGGAGAGCAGATTTTGGGTGCGAGGACTAAAAAGTATTCTGGATGCAAGGCCAATAAATCCTGTAAACACACTTGCATGGATTACTAACTTGCCTATATGCCTCATACACACAAATTTCATTGATCTGTACTAATGGAGGAAGTATCAGTTCAGATCAGTAAAGTGAATGATAGCTGACTGCCAACGACAGAAACACAGCAATTATTATACTTCTCAGTTCTACATCACTCTCTTCACCTGCAGCCCTTATTCCTGAAACTGAGTTATGGTGATGCACTACTAAGTTTTATGGGATAGAGAGTGGGTGTTAACACAGCCCATGGTGTGATGCTGCCCCTACGTTGGACTTGCCCGAGTAGCACATACTTAGCAGTATCTGCTTTAGCAAGTTGTGTTCAATAACTCTTTCAAGTCCAGCGTCTCAAGGTTCTAGTACAATTCCCTTAGCTACCCAACGTACTCCATACATGAATAAGAATTCAAGCGAGTTAAAGGAAAACTAAAAAAATTAAGCTTATTTTAATATTTTTTTATAACACCAAAAAGATTACTATAGCAAAGATCAAAGGAGAATATTTTCCATTTGTTTACTTCATTCACTTAACAGCATTTTAGACACTCTCTCCCATTTCTGAGCCTCCAGTCCAATAGTTCAGGAGAAAAAAAATATATTTAAAAAGTGCCAAGCTGATCAGACAACAACTGGTAGAAGGACTCCCTGGCAGGTGTATTAATAAGACTCTGAACTCACTGACACAATCTCAAGGCAATGTTTTTTCTTTTAAAAAGGCAAAAAAAATATCTTGTAGTAAGGATTCCAGTCCTGTAACCACACACACGATTAACTTTATGCACATCAAAATCTACAGGACTCTCTGTGTGTAAGCATGTGTAACTTACATTTGCAAATTACATGCATACAAGCAGATACGGGTGGACCACTGACTGTATTTAAAAGTACCAATATTCCACACCAATACTTCAGTAAGATTTTTCACAACACAGGCCTGAATAAGCACATCCATGGGAGGACATTAGGTGTCAGGCTGAACTATTCCTTTCTAGGTATTAACAAACAAGACATTAGCCCACACCAGGTGGGTGTCCACCTGCCTGTTTATTAGGTGTTCGCCTCCACCAGACATGGGGCCACCACTCACCAGAACTACAGCCCCCACTTACAGCGTGGTCTCGGAAAATGCAAAGCCCACTGTGAAGGTGAATGCAGGCTAATGCATGTCCACATGCCATCAATTAGGTTGTGAGTAGCATACAGATCTGCCAGCATCATTGAGTCACAGGCAGAAATCATAGAGCGCCCGAGGAGCAACGGCTTCCTGCCCCTCTCTCTGTTCTCACTGGCACTGCCCGCAAACGCATGGAAGGATGCCTGTCTTTATCAGGCTGGAAACGCAAAACATGCAAGTGGGGGCTGCATGGGCCAATTCCGGACTGCAGCAGGCCAACGTCTCATTAGTTAATACATCTGAATTGACACGCATTAGAGAGCAGCTCAGTGGTAATTATCTAGACAGGGTGTCATTTCGCACGTTAGTTCTAGGTTATTATGCAAAACAGATTCTTATTCCTTTTCCAAAGCAAAGCTCGCCAAATGCTTTAGAGGCTAGCCAGTACCTTCAAAGTCTTGTAGGATGTGGCCTTCCTTAAAAGGTATGGTCTGTTTTTGCTGCTGGTCCAGCATGCTATGGACAGTGATGAACTCATCATCTAGGGCAACTACATAAGGAAAGCATAGGGCTGCTCCAATCACAGTCTCTGACCAGTGCACAGGAGCACGTTGGGAAATTCCATCAACGGTTGCAAACATACCTGCAAAATTAAAAAAGGGAACAAAGTTAAAAGCTTGTGTAAATTGATCAGACTGCTTCTCCCAAACATTTAGAGGTGCCAATCAGACTTGCTTGTACGCCAAACCTTGTATTTTATATATAATAAGCCAAGGCTTATTTTATATATTACCAATAAAGCAGCAATATTGTTAAAATTCATACAGCGCTTAATCAATGGAGATCAAAAAAGGATATAGATTTAAGTTCAAAGTAGTGAACAAAAATATTCTCTTCCCTCCCACGTGAACAAAAGAGATACAGGACAGACAAGGGCGATGTAAGCATGCCACCTTTCACAGTCCATTCTACTCAACTGGGAAAAACTGGAAATTTACATTTTATTTAAAAAAAATAAAAAATCTCAAGTCATTATTCCATGGGCTGGACTCTTCCCACACTCAGAAGGATTGCCCAAATGGCAGACTCGGAGACCCACACAGATAGCAGTTGTATGTAAGGAACCGGGATACATAAAGCAAATAGCTGAACAAGTTAATTAATTATTATTATTATTATTATAAGCATTTGTATAGCACCAGCTGTGCACCTGACGCTTTACAGAACAATGAGATAAACGTGGCCCCTGCCTACGGCTTACAATCTAATAGACTCGGAGGGGGAAGACAAGGAGAGGGGACATAGGGATAAAAACATTCAAACATTCAAGTGGATGCGAAGTCTCAGGTGCACGTGCTTGACTTGGTTGCAGTTAGGCGGGAGTCAATGGGGAGGGCAGACAGTAAGTATTGAGAGGGAAGTTCTAACAGGCGTCGGGAAAGGCAGCGAGGAAGAGGTGGGTTTTGAGGAGGGATTTGAAGGTGCGGAGGGAGGGGGCAAGACGGATGTGGGCAGGGAGGGAGTTCCAGGCATGGGGGGCAGCAAGGGAGAAGGGCCGAAGGCGGTTAGGTGAGAAGCGGAGACGAGGGCGAGCAAGGGAGGGGACAGAGGAGGAGCGGAGAGTGCGTGCAGGAGTGTGTAAGGAGATACAGTCTGAGAGGTAAGGGGGAGCCAGGTTGTGAAGGGTTTTGTAAGTAAATACCAAGTTTGTGAAGGATGCGTGCGGGAAGGGGGAGCCAGTGAAGTGAGGAGAGGAGAGGTTGCATGTGGTCAAAGCGACGGGCCGAGTGGATGATCCTCTAGCAGAGGAGTTTTGGATGGAAATAAGGGGGGACAGATAGGCCAGCAAGAAGGAGGTTGCAGTAGTCAAGGTGAGAGATGACCATGGCGTCAACAAAGGTTTTGGCCGAGGAGACAGAGAAAGGGGCGAATCCGTGCAATGTTACGGAGTGCAAAGCAACAGGACTTGGCAACAGAGTCGATGTAAGGTTTGAAGGAAAAGTGAGTGTTGAAGTAGTAGTAGGAATGTGCTGAAATTTTGGAAACCATGTATTGTGTGTATTATATATGTGAACTAAATCTTTTGTGCTTTTGCATTTTCTGTGGCTGTTTTCTATGCAAAAGCCTTGGTTTTTGGTCAGAAGGAGTTAGGTGTTTCTGTTTTAAAAAAATAAGTGTTGACTAGCGTCATTTCCCCCTCCTACAAGCTGACCACTGACTATACGCTCCAGATCTTTTATACCACCATATGTAGCAGGGGTTCTCAACCTTTTTCCAGCCATGAGCACTGGAGTGACGCCACAACTTGGGAGCACTGCATAATTTGCATGAATGATGTGCATAAATATGCATAGATTAAGTCTCACCTCTGCAATTCAATTCAATTCAATTCAATGGAAATTGAGATACCTAATCACAGTTCACATTGACTTTAATGGATGAAGGACTGTTTCAAAGTGCTCTCAAGTACTACTGACAGCTGGCTTGGGGAGCACTTTCACACATTGCCTGAGCACTCTGGTGCTCTCGAGCACCAGGCTGAGAATCCCTGAGATATAGGGTTGTCACACATCTGTCCCAATGCAAAAATAGCAAGTACTGAAAATAAAAACGGAACCCCTGAATGTACAGTATAGTGCTTAATACTGTGTACTGTATTTTAAACAAAAGATCCTGGCAAAGAATTGGGTAAATTAATATACCCTATATTGCCCTGTTCTGCTTGCATTCAAGACATCAAGGTGCAAAGACTGAAGACAATTCTTGAGGTAAGGGTGATTTGGGCATTCTCATCTCCTTCCTGTGAAGTGGTTGCCATTGATCAAAGCTGTTGAACTTATAGAAACTATACCCCCTTCTCATGTGTTTGTGCAGCATTTTTACTGAGAGAAGATACAGTGAACGTTTTGCCAGCTTAGATAAATCACATCATAGACCGTCAATATCTACAGATGACATGAGAATCACTTAAGTCAGGTTCCATAATTAAAACATAAAACTCAATACTGGAAGTTTACTAATAGGGCTTGCTTTAGAACAGAGGTTCCCACACTTACTTTAGGTTGCCCCTTCGGTTAAAAAGAGGGGACGTAATCTCCAACAGGGGCCTTGTAAGGAAGGGGCACCCAAGGGCCCCAGAGTGGGTTACATCACACAGCAGCAGCTCCTACTTCCCCCATCCTCATGGTTGGTCCTCTCAGTGTCTCTATCCAGGACTGGGACTAGATCTTGTCACCAAGACAACAATAGGTTCCAACTTCCCTTGACTCCTTGAGCGCACTGTTGCCTCCTTCCTGCCCTCATTCACAGTCATATATAGGATTGTCACCTTTTACAGTTTTACCCTGAGACTCCCATAGGGCCAAAATTGGAGACTCAGAGTGAAACTGTAAGAAGTGAAAACCCTAGTTGACTGCAGGGTCAACAGTGACCTAGCTCCTTCCTGCACAAGCTTAGAGCACCATACCGACTTCTCCATTAGGGCTACATGGCCCTCACCACCAGAGTTGACCACTTAGGCCGTCAGAGCTCTGCTTTCAGATGATCTGTTATTACTGCATGCAAAACTATTAATTTTGCAGATTGCTGACTTTCTCATTTGGCGGTATTACAAAAACATGCTGGGTGTTAGAAATGCCTGTGTCAGTTTAAGTGTTTTAAACCAAAAGGTAAAAACTATTCAGTTTCTTAGAACAACCATTTTTCTTTTTCTATATTTTTCCTCTCACTAAAATAATAAGTTCTTAGGAAAACTCATCTGAACATGAATGCAAGAGTCTATAACAAAATCCTAGAAAGCTTCATTCAAGATGTACAGAGAAATTAAAGACAGGGAACAGAAACACAATGTCTGTAGAATGTCTTGGACAGCAAAATCTTCTGCTGTATTTGTAAATATTTTACGGAAGAAAAACAGATTTTGCACCTTTCCTTGTGGAAAAGTTTTCACTGAAGCCCATTCAATGACTCCCCCCCCCCCCCCGGTTCACTGCCAAAGGTAAGCAAAAGATAAGCTTCCTTCCCTCACCCTTTCCTGCCGCTCTGATGGAAAGGAGTACCGGGGGAAGGGGAAAGTCATGAGTGGAAGATTGAATTAGCAGATTTTGTGGCTTGTCTTCCTCTTTATGTTTCTAGAATACCTAAATAATGGGCAGAAATAGTACTTTTACAAATCATACCAGAATACTTCTAACACTAACGTTCACAAGTTCTCACAGGTTAGAACCATCATCATTAGTGTTGGAATGCTTCTTAGTACTTAATACACTGTATCAACAATCATTATGTGCATATTGAGAACTCTGGATTTTTACAGAGAGAGAACGGAGGCATGAAAGCCATACAGAAGTCTGTGGTGGAGTGAGACTTGGAAGATCCAAATCTAAGGGCTCTTTTAGACGAGCGGCGTGCGATCGCGCATACTTTGAAATGGCTGCCTTTATTAATTACACGAGACGGAAGCAGGGTATTATGCGCATATTATGGCGGTGGCGCATTTTTAAAGTCCGTGAATTAAATACCTCAATCGTGAGGTATTTAATTCGCAGACTTTAAAAATGCACCACCGCCATAATATGTGCATAATACCCCGCTTCCGTCTCGTGTCATTAATAAAGGCGGCCGTTTCAAAGTATTGCGATCGCGCTCCGCTCGTCTAAAAGCGGCCATTCCTAATCACTGCACATTTTCTAGACTGCTTGTGCGATGTGGTCGTTGGCCTTCTGAGGAGTAGAATGCAGTTAACAGTTCTTAATACAGAAAAAGTGACTAGCAATCTAAAAGCAGTAAGTTTTTACCACTAATTAAAGCCTTTATATCCCATTATCAATCCAGAAGCAACATGTTGCTGAGCACACTAATACATGCACAGATCAAGTAAGCTAAAGCTTTCTCTCTTTGTGTGTACGCTATTTTCACAATCGTTTACACAAAATTCTGAAATCTGTCCAGCTAGGTAAAAACACTATAGCTCCTGCTGCCACAAAATTAGCAATTTTAAGTACATTCCAAGTTGATGGAAACAAAGGAAAGAATTATCCTATCTTTAGCTATACAGAACGTCAGCAACCACAGTGAAATGCTTCTATAACATTCCTAGCTAGCATTGTGTCCATGTTTGTGCAGTAGTGGGTACTACAATGAACACTCACCAAGGTCTTCAGCTCTAGCCTAACACTGTCTCCTCCACATGCAACTTTTATTCCAGAATGCCTTTAATTATTTAATCTAATCCATATGCATGAAGGCAACAGCTGCTCACCATGCCTCTCCAAGGCAAGGGAGAGTAAGCAGGCTGTCCCTCAAGACCATTCTCTGCTCAGACATATCTCCAAGCTTATAGATGGAGGAGAGTAAAAAATAATCCTGGAGGTAGCATGCAACACATGCGTGGATGCCTTTAGGCTGAGGGCCCATTGGCCTTAGGAGCTCACTGTCAGAAGGCACAAGAGCTCGAGGCTGGGGCACAGTGACCCTGCCAGGCATGCTTAGTGCAGGAGAGGGGGAACAGAACTGAAGACAACTCAGCATTACTTCATATGCACATACAGAAGTGGGGTACTGGGGCAGGAAGTAGGGGCTCAGTGCCCTTGGTCAGGGAGGGCAGCAAAAGTATCCTTGAGTACCATAGGAAAATAGGCTAAATCAGGCACTGACTATAGAAATAGGTCTGTTTCATCCACATGACATTTAGAATTCCAGTTTAACTAATCTGGCTTGTATCTTCCAGACTGGTGCAAAACTGGGTTGTGACTAACCCTGCTTCAGAGAAAGTCTATTTGGGAGGATTAGCAGGGAAATTAATCCATGTTTTAGAAGAGCTGTGTGCATACCTTGGATTTTAATTAGGGCTAAAAAGGGGAGATAACCTTAATTATTGAACAGACTAGGCCACAATGTTGTGTGTTACAAGTCAGTCAAATCATGTTTTTAAGTGGTTCTTGCAGGAAAGGAGATAAAACTAGTTGCCAGTATACACAGAACCAGGGTTCTAAAGCTACAATTAAAAACAAAGTCCTACGCATTCCCTTACAGTGCGGCCAAAATTGAATTCAACACCCGGTGCGATGGCTTTGGCTGTACATTTCGAACTCTGACCTGGCCACCATCATCTATGCTTTCATCTCCTCAAGACTGGACTATTGCAATGCAATCTAAGTGGGGCTACCCATGGTGACAGTTCGGAGACTGCAGCTGGTACAGAATGCAGTGACCCGTCTCCTTATGGGGACGGGTCGCCATGAGTACATTGCACCAGTGCTCCATTCTTTGCACCAGTTGCCTAGTCGTTCGGGCCAGATTCAAGGTGTTGGTGCTGACCTATAAAGCCCCACCTGGTCTGGGCCCTTCCTACCTGTAGAACCACCTCACCACCCGGGTCTTGGATCTGCCCCTGCAGTAAGCTGGGAGCGCCCATCTCGATGGGGTGCTACTATGGAGAGGGTGTTCTCGGTGGCCACACTTCAGCTGTGGAAATTCATCCCGACGGAGGTCCGCATGGCCCAGGACCTTCCCTTTTAATGACAACAGCGTAAAACCTGGCTGTTCGGTGAGGGAAACAGGTGATGGATGGGGGGGTGGGAAGGGGGAGAGTTACGGGGGGTTTAGCTCCACCTTCTAGGTTTTTACTGTGTTTTATATGGTTAACTGTATTTTTATTCATTTATATTTATAAAATAAATATAAATGAATAAATTTAATTTTATCTTCTCAACGCCTCTCGCGCCACGACCCTCGACTCCCTTGCCCCCCTCTCCTCCTGCCTCATTCGACCCCAAAATCCCTGTCCTTGGCTCACCCCTACTATCTGCTACCTCCACTCCTGCACCCGGGCTGCTGAATGCCTTCGGTGTAAATCCCGCTCCCACCCTGACCACCTCCACTATAAATTCTCCCTCTCTTCTGCTATCTCCCTGGCGAGGCAACTCTACTATGCCTCCCAGGTCGAATCCTACTCTCGTGACCCGTGCCACCTCTTCTCCACCTTTGACTCCCTTCTCAAGCCCCCCCAGCTCCCCTCCACCCTCTTCCCTTTCTGCTCAGGATCTTGCGTCATTCTTTACCTCAAAGATTGACAAGATCCCCCCGGACATTGCTTCCCACTCATCTCCCCTCCCGGCTCCCTCACCACCTCCCCCTTCTCTCCTCTCCTCCTTCCCTCCTGCCTCCCTTGAGGAAATCTCCTCTTTGCTCTCTTCCTCCAACCCCCTCCACCTGCTCTCTCAACCCAATCGCCTCCTGCCTCCTGATCTCCATTGCTCCCACTGTTGCCCCCCCTCCCTTTTACATGTCATTAATCTCTCCCTCTCCACTGGCTCCTTCCCCTCCGCCTTCAAGCATGCCACTGTCTCTCCCATCCTCAAGAAGTCCACCCTTGACCCCTCCAGTTACCAGCCGGTCTCCCTCCTACCCTTTGCCTCTAAGCTTCTGGAACGTGTTGTCTACTCCCGCTGCCTGGATCTCCTCTCTGCCAACTCCTCCCTGGACCCTCTCCAATCTGGCTTCCGCCCCCTTCACTCCACTGAAACTGCCCTTGCCAAGATCACCAATGAT
>QEPC01002769.1:3741093-3754626 GCA_003113815.1 Sphenodon punctatus
TCAGACCGGGCAGGCGATCCTGCCCCGTCCAACGCGGATCGCCGCTGTGCCGGCTTCACGGCACACTTCTGGGTTTTTTTCTGAGTGCGCATGCGCAGAAGGGCGCGCATGCGCACTGAGTCTCTACCCCGGGTCTGATGCTCTTCTGAGCATCAGACCTGGCGTAGAGAGAAAGGCGGGTGCCCGATCCCACCTCTGAACGATCCCGCTTCTCAGCGGGATCGTCTAAAAGCGCCCTTAGACTTGTCAGGATTCAGC
This sequence comes from Sphenodon punctatus, assembly GCA_003113815.1. NCBI lineage: Eukaryota > Metazoa > Chordata > Lepidosauria > Sphenodontia > Sphenodontidae > Sphenodon > Sphenodon punctatus. Next base: position 3,741,352 of record QEPC01002769.1, read on the forward strand.
TTCAATTGGCTCACTCTCATCCAGTCCCTGGCTGCAGCCAAGCATCGGGTAAGCACCGAGACTACAGGAGATGAAAAGGAGAGGTAGAGCTGGGTGTCATCAGCATATTGATGGCACTTCACCCCAAACCTCAAAGTGATCCCACCCAGCAGCCTCAGACACACACTGAACAAGAGAGGAGGCAGAATAGAACCCTGCGGGATCCCACTATAGAGGTCACGAGGGGACAACAAGTACTCACTCAATCACCACCTGCTGAGACCTCCCCGACAGGAAGGAATGGAACTACTCAAGAGAAGCCCTGCACACTCCTTCCAGGTCCCGCAGTCACATCAATACCACCTCAGGATCGACAGTATTAAAGGTCACTGAAAGATCTAACAAAATTAATTTCTTGACACAGATCATTGACCAAGGTCACAAGCGCAGTCTCCATGCCATACCCAGAACAAGAACCCAACTAAAATGGGTCCAGGAATCCAACAGCATCAAGATGAGCCTGGAGCTGGCTGGCAACCACCCGTTCAATAACCTTCCCTAAAAAGGGACGGTTATAGACAGACCGATAGATGACTGGGGAGTCAGCGTCCAAAGATGGTTTCTTAAACAGGGGCCAGACAACTGCCATTTTAAGGGAGTCAGACACTCTGCCCACCCGAAGGGAGGCCTTGACAACCCCTGCCAGCAACAGCTTTCACCAGTCAGGATCGGCAAGGATCCAATTCACAACTGGTTGCCGTCAAGTGCCCCAAGCACCTCCCCCACATTGGTGGCTGATATCGATTGAAACCGTTCTAAAGGAACAAGACGAAACTGAGCTTCCATAACCCCAAACTCTGATCCTGCAGTCAAAGTGGTAGCACTCAAGTCATAGTGACTATGAGCAATTTTATCTGCAAAATAATAAAATTGTCACAGCAGGTATTAGATGACTCCATTTCCTCGTGGAGTCGGGTCCGATCAGCGAGGCCTCTCAACACCCAAAACAGCTCAGCTGGACGAGACTCTGCAGATGCTACAATAGCAGAGAAGAAAACTCTCTTTGCTGCCATCACAGCCCAGGCACAGCCCTTCAAAAATTATCTATGCCATAATTGGTCAGCTTCAGCGCCAGTTGAGCGCTACCTGTGCTCTAACCACCTACCTTCCCACTTCATCTGCCTCAGATCCTCCGTATACCAGGGGGACCTGCCCTGTTGAAGTGGTGGGAACGGACGCCTGGGTGCAACCGTGTCAATAGCCATAGTCAAGATGTCATTCTATAAGGTGACCAGGACATCAACAGAGTAACCGTCAAGTTCAGTAAGCATATCCCCCAGAGCGTTCTGGAAACCAACTGGAAACTAATATTAGTGTCAGGGGCAAACCAACCAAATTAGTCCGCCACCCCAACAAAGGCATAGGAGGGCCAAAATCTGAGCCTTGAAGGTAATACCCCCAAGAATCAGGACCCCCATTTCCAGACCGGTTCAAAACATCAAATCCAATGTGTGTTGGGCCAGATATAATCTGGGATAGGCCCATGGTTGTCATGGTGGCCACAGACTCCTGCTCTGCCCCTAAAAGGCTGGTCTCTGTGTGTATGTCGAAATCACCCCAAACAATACGTTGTTATTGCAACACCACCTCCGAGAGCAGCTCGGTTAAAACAGCCAGGGAGTCTACTGCGCAGCAGGGTGGTCGGTACACCAGCAGAATCCCCAATCTATCCCCAGCCAATTACAACACAAGGTGGATACACTCCATGTTGGGAAAGTCAGGCACCAGATATCTTTGAACGGTCAAGGTGTCTTTACAGATCACAGCCACTCACCCCACTACCCCCAGTCCCAGACTGATGCTGCACCAAGTACCCAGCTGGCACCATCTGGGACAACACAGGCCCAGATGCCTTGTTCAGCCAAGTCTCCATAATGCCATAGGAGGTCATCCTGAATAAGATAATAGATGGTAGATCATCATGTGGTAAGGAAGACACAGCATAAATATCCTAGGGTATTTCAGAATGTGTAAATGCTCTTAAGTGCATGGTAAGCTACCACACACTTTAAAAAAAAAAAAAAAAAAAAATCATCTCCCTTACTAGTATGTCACAATTAAAAGGGGTAGCTTATTCCCAAGTGGTAATAACCATGCACTTCACCTGCCTGCTATTACCACACAGTGATAAACTACTACTTATGAATGTGATGTCTGAATGCTAGTAAAGGGTAACAATTCTAAAAAGTGATAGTTTTATCACAACCCCCCCCCCCCCATGTGTTTTGAAATAGTATAGATTAGATCCCCAAGGTAAAAGAAACTTTAGGGTTATCTAATTCTTCGCCACAACGCATGAGTAAGCTCTATATTGCACACCTGCATTTCGCAGCTACAATATCAGATTACCACAATAGCTCTGCCACTTAAAAGAAATTATTGCTTATGCCAAGACAACCTACATGATGCACACAGCTGCCCCAAACAGGTGAAAGTCATACAAAAATTAATTACCATCCCTGAATGCCAGCTACTTTGTTGAATACATCCCTTTGGTCTTTTTAGATCAAACTGATGATCTGACCTCCTTTTTAAGTGTTTTGAATACCAGGTGACTAGCATGTAAAAGTACAGCTGAACCAAGACCAGTTTCCTTTATTAGTATTCTTGTAAATTATAAAGATAGATATTATCTATTCAAGCTGGAGACACCAAAAGGAAAGATTTTAAATGACCTGCCTGAAGTCATTTAAGAGACTTCTGGTCCCAACTCAGCTAGCCACACAGCAAAAGATTGCAGGCCATCAGCTTTCTGGATTAATCTCATTTCTATTTTTATTTTTCTGTTAGAGTTTATCCCACTTGAGCTCTTCTATTTCTTTTTAGACACTTCAGAGCCATTAAAAAACACCGTAAAAACTTTTAAAAAAACAAACCTCTGTATACCCAGATTTTGCAGTCAAACTCTCTCCAATCAAAAATACCTATTACTTATTTTAGCATCTTGCAGCTTTACCCTTCAATTTCCACGTAGTCCAGGTCTGTCACTTTGAGGAAAAATAACATTCAACTCTATAACATTATGCACATGCCATATTACTGAACTTATCCAAATCTGGAGGTCTGAAAGGGGTGGAAAAAGCTTCAAAGAAAAAGTTAAAGATTTCAGTCTCACCTAATCCTCCAGGTCCAGCCAACAGAAATTCCTGTCTGCCTATCCTTTTCACAATTGGTCGTTTCTCTTCACTGCAGTAAGGGAACAGATCCTGGGAGACCCCAGTACTATAATTCAATATAATGTACTGTGTAGTGAGTGCAAGACATAAGTAATGACCATCTACAGCCACAGCACAGGGCTGCTCTGGAGTAGACACTTCCTTCACAATCTGGACTTTGTCTTCATACACCATGAACATCTGAATGGTCCGTCGTTTGACAGAGATTATGCAAACTTCTACACAAAAAGGGTCCCCATTCACAGGGTTTTCATTTAATGAGAACGTCACAGCTCCTTTGATTCTAGCTCCTGTAGGGATGGGTTCTAGGTTTATCATATTCACTAATGTTATAGTGTTGTCACAGAGCACCAGGAGTCTGTAGAGTGCTGAAGCTGCTTTCAACTCACTCACTGCCTTCTTGAAGCCCAGGTATTTATGCAGTTGCTTGGAAACAGAGAAATTAGGTTTTCCAGCTGGCAAGGTCTTCTCTTCCAGCAGGAAGTGATAGATAAAACAGTCATTGGTTCCAATGTAGAGATTCTTTCCACAGCATTCAATACATTCAATGTTGATTCGAGCTTTCTCTCCCATTAACATCTCCTGCTCAACAGCAGGGACAAGTGTAAAGGCCTTGACACTCATTGTGCCTTCTGGATGATCTGCCAAGAGGAGAGAAGAGGAAAAAACAGAATTTGATTCACATCCACACAAAAGCAAGGTCAAGAATCCTAGCACAAAGGATTTTAAATGCATCTGTGCCAGATTTCAGCTTGTTAATGTTTCCAAAAATTCCTAACCTTGCAATTTCTACTTGATCATTGTGCTTTTGCCAAAAAGCAACTTCCTCTTTCTTCATCTCTCCTAGATTATAAACCCCTTGTGACAGGGACTAGTCCAGTCCCCACCATTCAGTGCCAGATGCATTGCTGGCAGTATGTAAACAACAACTTGGACAGTATAGTCCATTAATATACCAAAGTAGTGATAACAAAGAAAAAGAGAAAACATAGTCCATGACAAGGCTACTTCTGCTAAAGCTACCAGATTCCAAAGTAATCCACCCTGAGCTGCTTGCAGGAGGAGCGGGATATAAATATATTAAATAAATAAATAAATAAATAAATTCAAAATTTTCACATGCAAAATCCTTACTTCTTATGTACAGATTTCTGAACTTCTCAGAGTGACAAGTTAGCATCACTAACACCATTTCATGCCCTGTTTGATTACATTTAAGCAATGAGCTAAAACACCATTATAAAACTCCTGGAGAAATCTTTTGCTTTTAATCATAGGCATATTAATAGAATCAGAGCTGGAAGGGACCTCAAAGGTCATCTAGTTCTAACCTTCATATGCACACATCACCCTTCTCTGTCATGCAGAAGAAGTAATGCAATCCAAAAGTAAACAAACTACCATTCAACAATTTGAACAGTGGCATGTATATTCAAAATACATTTCTGTAAACAAATCACCTAGCCAAGGAAGAGAGGTGAACCTCGAGAGACTAGAATGAAGTGGCATGTGAAACACAGAATGGTTGTCTTCAGAGTGCAACTATTTGCTATGGTGTACATAAAATCACACTTGTCTCAACTACTAGATTGTTACTTTCTAGTTTTACAATTCATAACATGTATGAATTCTCAGAGACTTGTATATATACCTGTTGTAAATAGGCACCTGTATTATTTCCCAAATGTAAACGTCCAAAAGGACATTGGGCTTTTTCACACAAGACTCTCCCTTCCACCCGCTATACATGTTACAGGGCACCCATATGGGCAACATGGCAGTCCTGTAACATGTATAGTGGGTGGAGACTGTCTTGTGTGGAAATGCCCATTGTGCCCATTCAGCTTCAGAGAATCTATGTTTAAAAAAAAAAGAGAGAGAGAGAAATAAGGAGATCAAGATTGTTATAATAGGCCATATTGTGCTTTGAAAAGTTAAACACACATAAAGACACAGATAGTTACCAATCCGCACATAACCAGAAGTAAATTTCACGAAAGGAAATGGGTGCTGAAATTATGCACGTATAAAATAAGCTTACAGTCCCAATCATCGCCCTGAACAGATACTAAAAGACCAGTGCTACAGACGTATACTGCTCATTGTCAGCGAATAAATATTAAGACACTAAGTATTAAAGTGTTAATAGTTCAATCACTGCAGCATAGGAAAAACCAAATATTTTCATGCAGCAGGCACCCAACTTGATGAAGCCTGGTTCCCTAAAGGGGCTACGGGGGAAAGGGAAAATGCTCGTTGAGCCAACGGGATTAATTCAGCATGAGAAGGGGTCATAATTCCCTTTCAGGTGCACCTATTGTTATGAAATTTGGGGTCCCTGTTTGCCTTTATACCTTCTGTCACTTCCAAAATTTGGCTGAATTGGTCTGTTGTATCAAAAATTAAGGGGGAAAAAATACACACACACAGGGTGACTGCATATATCTTCTTTCATAAGAAATCAAGCTTAAACACACACATACACAAAACCTAGATGTCCCAGCCCTCACAGGAAGGGACTACCAAGTATCTTAGTATTCAAAACCAAGTATCTTCAATTAGGTACCCCAATCTATTTTTATGCTTCAGGTTGATATCACCTAATTTTTTAGATATGAACAATCGCAGTTTCGACTAAAGAAAGTAAAAGTTCCCAGGTACTGGATTCCTTTGCAAACTGGGTAAAATTATTTAGGTGCTTAAAAAGATCAGTCAGTCAACCTCTGGACACCCAGCTTTGGAAATTTGGAACTTAAGTGTCAGGTCACTTAAGTTCCAAACCCAGGAGACAAAACAAAAATCTTACTCAAAACACTACCAATATCCCAGTTAATAGTGGTAGAGTCACATTCAGAGAAATCATCATGGATTGTTTTGCCTATGCCATTTGCACCTTACACATCTTTTAGAAATCCAGCATGGAAGAAATTAAACCCATGTCCCTGAATGAAGTAGAAGATCCTATTAAACCTAGCAATTCTATACACTAGTTGTTCCACGAGCTAAACCTCCTATTTGTAAAAGGCATTTGTTAAAGACAGGACAGAGATTCCCTCAACAGGTCTATTTGTAACAGTGTGTTGTAGTAAGTGTGCAGTACCTGCACTGGAGGTAGGGGGAGGCCCCGGTTAAAGTCTAGCCAGAAACTCTCTGGGTGACCTTGAGCCAGTCACAATATTATCTCAGCCTAACCTACCTCACAGGGTTGTTGTGAGAATTAAAAGTTAGTACTAATTGGTTCTAAGTGAAGCGCTCCAAGTGCCATGGCAGGGGAGCGTTGTATAAAAATAAAAATTATTATTTTAGAAATGCTTATTCCTTTGGAGCTTAGCCTAGCCTTAACATTGTTGATGATAATACACTCTTGGAATAAAACCAGCCAAGACAGAAGTGATTACACAAGTATCTGGGGCAACCCAGCACGTTTTCCTAGGATGTACATCAGATCATATATGTGCATACCCTTTTTGATAATGTGTGAACTAAAAGCAGGGGTTACACCCAGAAGTTAGCCAAAGAAGACTGAGAAACCCTGTTAGCCAAGGATGAAAAGTTATCTAGCACCAGCCTTCTTACCTGAAGCTTTCAATACTGGCTCAGAGTTTAAATAACGGGTAAGAGACACAAAATAGAAGTCATCACAACCAAGATGTAATAACCGTGTACAGAAGCAGGGGGGGGGGGGGAAGAGAGATAATTGTAGGAGTCCTTTGGGTTCTACTCAAGAAAAGCAATATGCAAGTCTAATTTTGAGATAAGTTTTTGAACTATGTAGGAGCAAGATATCACCCAAAACATTCTTAAGTGTGAATGGCACACCCACCAGCACAGAGCCTTGATGCATGGAGCCATAGCGGATTGTAGAGATACTGGAATTTGTAACTCTCAGAAACTTAAATATTTAATGTTTTATGCACACTGCACTAGAACATTTACACATAAAATACTGTTCCCTGTAAATGCCAGACACCCTCTTACAAAAATAAAAAAGTAACTGTTTTAATTCCTGGTATCTTCTACTCGCTGCAAATCTTCTTCTGGGTGTAATACTTGTGCCAACACTGCTATAAACACAAAGGTAAAATAAACCCCAAGGGTACAAAAACAACACGGCTGTGGTTGACCATGTATAACTCAAACAGAACAGTTAGGTTTCTCCTTGTGCTTCTCTCCATTTAAGAGTTTTACTTTGAGATCACATTATATATTACTTATTCATTATGGAGAGAATGCTCACTTTAAAGAGCACCATTTAAATTAGCTACGACCATGTCTAACATGATCAATAGTGCACATTACTAGCTTAAACATATATAAAGAAACATAATATCCTGAGTTTTGAGTTTAGAAAGAAAATATTTTAAAGTATCCTGGGAAGGCCTTCCCTTACCTAGGCTGTCAGTTTTACTAAACTGTGTTTTCCCATAGAGGTTAGTCAGTGCAGACGATTGCCTTGCCTGAAAAATGCATACATAAAGCAGGTCAAAGTAACTACCAGTATGTGAGGTCATGATTCACATATTGTTTTCCTTGCTAACACACACACACCAATATGCCCTTTAAGTAACCATCCATAGACATTTTCATTGTAATAGGGCAATGAGTCTTAAGATTTTTAAAATCACATCTCACCCCCAAATTCTTCTTGTCTGTGCTAGTTTAGGAACCCCACTGCTTGCCAGCTGTGCTCCTTCTCATGCCCCCCTGAGAGACCTGTACCTTTGCAAAGGGGGGGGGAGTGGGGCCTAGCTTCCAGTTTGATTACCAATGCAACAGGGGAAAATGTTACTACCTTCCTCAATCAACTGCATAGCTCAGCACAATAGCGACCTGCAGCTGCTTCTCTGTTCATATGAATTATAGCAAGTCCACGTGGGCATTAAAAAATCATGAGGAGCTGATTCTAATGGGACCCCATGAGCAGGATTTTAACAGTCACACGATTGCTATGGGGATGGGGGGTGGACTCCTTTCTAAGATTGCGTGTGTAGAAATATGTAAAGCCAAGCACACCCCATACTAAATTTACCAACATTCAAATCCCACCACACCAACGCCTTGCAAAGCTCCTGCCACAGTGACAGCTACGTCCTGCCCCCCAAACCACCAGGAAGGGGCCGGCTGAGATTTGTCATGACACAGCCAAAGCTAGGGAGCCGAAGCGAGGCCACGAATGCCAGCTAGAGATTACTCATCCCTCAAAACCCCGGCTCCAAGCACACGACGAGCAGCACCAGCCACCCCCCCCGCAGCGGCACCCACTCCCACTAGCCGCGGGAGGGAGGGGGAGCCCTGGGGCACGCATAATGACAGCAGCCGGGGAGGGAAGAAGGGGATGCAATGGGGAAAGGGTGTCTGGGCTGCAGCGAAATCCCAGCCTCCTCTTACCGCGCCTGTCAGAGCCGAGGCTTTCTCCGGGCCTCTCCCTCCACTGCTCCAGGCCGCCTGGCCCCGGGCTCCGATAGGAGCGATAGCAAGGACTCCCGCCCCCCTCCCTATCCCCTACGGCCAACTCGCGAGTCAGCGCTTCCTGCCGGGGCGGCTCCCCGAGCCCTTCCGGTCACACGGGAGGCGCCGGCAGAGCGCGGGGGTTGAGAGGCAGCGAGGGCAGGACGCAGCGAGGCGGAGCCTGAGCCCAGAGGCGCCCGGGGTGCGCGGAGAGGCGAGGAGAAATGCCCTAGCGGTGGGGAGGGGTGGGGTTAACTGGATCGCGCTTTGTGTCGGCCCCTCCTCCATGCACATCTAGCCCCCTCGGAGCACTCCCTGGGGGGGTTTCCAGACAAGCGCCTCCCCCCCACCCATCGTGCATGTTGCAGAGCCGCATCGGCGCCGTAGGCAGCCCTGCAGTGTGCATGAGGGGTGGGCGATGGGAGAGAAGGCGCTTTTTTAAAAAAAAACACCTGTCAGTCCCCTGTGTGCTCGCCTCTCTGGTACACTTGCACCTCCCTGACTCGTCCCATACACTTCTCCAGGCACGCAGTCCCTACAAACCCAATCAATCCTCATCCCTCCCTTTAGCACGCCCGTCTCTGCCATACACCTCTCTCTCCCCATACAGTGCTCCAGCACTCCCTCATCACTCCTATCCCATCCAAGGGTAGGGAGCCTAGGGCCAAATGCGGCCCTCCGGTTCTTTTTTACAGTGGTCCCTTTCCAGTTCCTGGATCTATGTCCTGGATCCAGTTCCTAACCCCAAGCACCGAAAGGGACCAAAGATGAGGGCATGCACAGAGAGACAGGGGCCAGTTCCATGATATCGACAGATACATGATATGGACCCTCCTTTTCCTGAGTACACCTCTTAAAACACCCTTGCCCCCAAATGCTATGCGGCCCTTGGAGTTTGTACTAATTTTCAAAGTGGCCCCTGGGATTTCCCCAACCCATTTATTATTAATAATTTTATTTATTTATATAGTGCCAGCAATGTACCTGGTGCTTCACAGTAAGTACTGTCCTATATGTTTCAAACTTAATTTTTCCTCACCCCATCATGCTGCCACTCCTCCCAACTACTCTTCCCACACATATAATAACCCAAACCCCCCTCATAAGCCCCACTCATTTCCCTGTATATCCTCTAAAAGATTGTACCTTCTTTGACTTGATAACCAGCCGGAGAAAGGGCCTTATGTATGTTTACCACCTCTCAAGGTTTCATTCTCTGTGTCAGAGTTTTTACATCATCTAGGCTTAAGGTCAAGCTAATAACTCTCCATGTCAGTAATTCTCATGGTCAGCGGACTATCACCTGATATTTTACCTTCTTTTGTATTTGCTGGAGGAGAGAGAAGGAACCGTGCAGCGTGAAACTTTCCTCTATGAAACTTCCTGCTTTGGCTGCAGTGAAAGGGTCCTTGCCCTAGGAGTCCCTCTGGCCATGGACTATGGGGCTGCCTATCTACCCATATTGATCTCACATTGTGCCTGCGAACTGCTGTCCAGCAGAGCTGTTCTCTGTGGTGAAAGGATTGGTGAAACCTGGTTGTCCCCACACTAAGGCCACTTTTAAACAAGGCGCTTAGAAACGCCTCCTGAGCCCTGCGTTCAGAGAAAAGCCGTGGGGTGTGTGTTTACACGCTCCCCACGCTGCCAGAAGTGACGTGCTGCCCGTTCTCGGCGGTGGCTGGAGACGCAGGGCTTTGAAGAGGCGCGTTCTGAAAGCCGAAAAGTGAGGCTTTCAGAACGCGCCTCTTCAAAGCCCCGCGTCTCCAGCCGCTGCAGAGAACGGGTAGCACGTCACTTCCGGCAGCACGGGGAGCGTGTAAACACTCCCCCCGCAGCTTTTCTCTGAACATGGGGCTCAGGAGGGACTTCTAAGTGCCTCGTTTGAAAGTGACCTAAGTTAGAACCATCTATTGCCTGCTGTGATGAGTTTGCCACCTACTTTGCAGACAGAGTTGCTCACATTTGGCACAACTTGGTAACTGCTGGTTTGAGTGCAGAGGTAGAGTTTGGGGTTGGAGAGACTCAGTCTTGACAATCTTATTTGGATCAGCATCAGTAACTGTCATCCACTGATGTGGGTGGGTGTGCTTGGAACGACACAGGCACCCAGTTGTGAACTCCAACCAGTTACGAGAATCCATACCTGTCCTGGCTGGGGCTATTGCTGGCTGAAGTTGTCAAGACTTCTCTTTCAGATGGCAGGGTGCCCGATGGCCTCATAACTAAGGTTGTGGTTGTCAAGAAACCAGCTACCACCCAATCCCTAACCTTTTTTTAGGGATGGTTATTGAACAAACAGATGGTCACCTTGCAGCTACAGGTACACCTGGATATCCTCAGTTTCCTGGACCCATGTCAGTCTGGTTTTCATCCTAGGCATGGTCATGGTACTGAGACTGTGTTTTTGGCCTTGGTCCACAATCTATGCATTTATATAGCACAAGCACCGTCCCTGGTGTTTTACAATTGTTATTAGAGACAGGTCCCTGCCCAATGGGCTTACAATCTAAGATGGACAACCGTGAGGGACCAAGACTGAGGTGATGATGGTTGGCCAGTCTTGTGACCTGGAATGGAACTGGGACTCCTGTTATTGACAGAGCCTGGACCCTTCTGGTCAGTCAGGTTCACAGCCTTGGAATGCTTCTGGACACCTTCCTGTGCCTGCATTGTCAAGTTGCGGTGGTGGCCAAGAGTGCTTTCCATCATCTCCATCTCTTGAGGAGGCTGCAGCCTTTTCTTTCTGATTTGGATCTGGCCACCATCATCCATGCTTGCATCATCTCAAGACTAGATTATTGCAATGTGCTCTACGTGGGGCTGCCCTTGAAGACAAAGCTGTAGCTGATTCAGAATGCGGCGACTCACCTCCTTTTGGGGGAGGGAGGGGGCAGCACCAGGAGCACATTACACCAGTGCTCCAGAGTCTGCATTGGCTTCCTGTAACTTTCCAGGCATAATTCAAGGTGCTGGTTTTAATCTTTAAAACGCTAAACGGTCTGGGTCCCACATATCTTAAGACCTCCTGTCCTTCAATGCCCCATTGTGGCCCCTGCAGTCAGCCAGGAGCACCTCCCTGTTAGCCTTGTTCATACAACAAGAGCTCTCATGGAGGAGTTTTCAGTTGCTGCCCTGTTATAATGGAACTCCTTCTCCCAGGAGGTTCGTTTGAGTCCAGGCCTGGGTGTCTTCTGAAGGTGGTGCAAGAACTTTCTGTTTGAAAAGGCATTGGGGGATAGGGTTGGTTTGGGGGTTGTACTATAGGGGGTTGGGGAGATGCTATTGGAGGGTTGGGTGGGTTTTTAGGGGGTTTTCTGTATTGATTTTAATATTTTTTACAACTTGTGAGCCACCCTGAGCCTCGAGGAAAGAGCAGCATATACATTTAAACAAACACAGAGACAGACACACATCAAGATTTGAACCCTGGTTTCACAAGTCAAAGTACAGCATTTTATACACTACACCGGTTTTGTAGGCTGAGAAGTTGTTACTTGCCCAAGGCTACCCAATGATCTCATGGCTAGGGCAGGATTCAAACCCTGACTTCCTAAGTCTAGGCCAAGCACCTTATTCACTACACCACACTGGACAACAAGGGATCTGTTGATCTTGTTAGATCATTCAGCAGCCTTTGATACAGTTGATCAGGAGGTGTTATTGACATGACTGCATGACCTGGCAGGCATTTGTAGGACCACTCTAGAGTGGTTTTGTTCATTCCTGTGAGGGAGGTCCCAGAGGGTGGTGATGAACAGCTGCTCATCATCCTCTCAGGATCTCCCCTGTGGGATTCCTCAGGGTTCTATCTTGTCTTCCCCCTGTTCAATGCATATATGAAGCCACTGGGCGAGATCCAACAGAGATTTGGAGTGAGTTTCCATCAATATGTGGATGACACCCAGCTATCTCTCTTTTTTTCATCCAACTCAGGTCCTGCGGTCTCAGTCGTTACCCAATGCCTGGCTGCTGTTGGGGACTGGATGCAGGTGAGCCAACTAAAGCTGAATCCAGACAGGATTGAAGGAATGATGGCTGCCAGCCCTGTGACTTGGGTAGCAAAACCTGTCATTGATGGGGTCCAACCTCCTAGGGCTGCTCTTGGACCCGTTCCTGTGCCTGGAACATCAGGTTGCTGCAGTGGCGAGGAATGCTTTTCACCACCTCCGTCAGGTGAGAAGGTGATTCCGATAGACCCTTTCTATCATAATCAAATTTGGCCACCATCATCCATGACTTTGTAACCTTGAGGCTTTACTACTGCAGTGCACTCTATGTAGGGATGTCCATTATGGCTGTTTGGAAACTGCGGAACGTGGCAGCCCATCTTCTGTTGGGGATGAGTTGCTGGGAGCACATCACACCACTGATCCAGAGTCTGCTCTGGCCCCCAATAGCTTCCCAGGCTCAATTTGAGGTGCTGTTTTTGATCTACAAAGCCCTAAATGGCCTGCGCCCCACATTATCTGAAAGACTGCCTCAAGACTCATGTGTATTACAGAGACCTGACTGGACACTGAGTTGGGGCCAATTTTGGCTGACCTTCTTCCAGCCAGGTACTCTGTTCGGCATCAACCCTGGCCAGAGGGGCAGGGGATGGGGGGGGGGGGGG
>QEPC01002769.1:3755597-3788050 GCA_003113815.1 Sphenodon punctatus
CCCCCCCCCCCGCATGGTAAATCGCGCCGAGGCGCAGAATTGGGCCCTGACTCCCGCGGAATTTTTTTTTAAATTCCGCGGAAGAATCGGGGCCCTGCACATGATGGGGGACATACCATGGACCTGATATTTTGCACTGGCCTTGAGGCAGGGGATCCGGTGGTGAGGGAGGTGTTAGCTGTGCCCTTGTCATGGACGGATCATTACCTCCTCTGGGTCGGTCTCCTGGCGCATGTCTGCCCCCGGAGAGGTGCTGAACCAGTTCAGTTGGTTCGTCCCCAGAGACTTATGGAACCAGAAAGGTTCCAGAATGCTCTTGGGGAAATACCCCTCAATCTTGATGATCGTTCACTAGATGACCTCGTAGCCCTCTGGAATACCTTGCTGACAGGCCATCAACAGAATGGCTCCTAGGCGTCTGCTTCCTGAATGCTAACAATGCAAGTCCCCTTGGTTTACAGAGGACCTGCAATGGATGAAGCAGGAGGGACGGCGGCTGGAGCCACTGTGGCGCCATACCTGTGCTGAAGCCGATTGACTGTAGCCTAGAGTTAATTTAAGAGTCTATTCTGTGGCTGTGCGGGCAGCAAAGAAAGTGTTCTTTGCTACCATCATAACATCCATGAAGTCGTGTCCAGCTGAGCTTTTCCGGGTGGTGCAGAGGCTGTTCAGTCCGGCCTCACTCCGCCTGGAACTGGAATCTTCCAGTGCTCACTGTGACATGTTTGTCAACTTCTTCGTGGATAAAATCACCCAGATTCACCACAACGTTGATGCTGCACTTGTAGCAGTGGGAGAACCTGAGGTAATGGAGGCCCCGCCTTGTCGTTTCATGGGATTGGTTTCAGTGGGTGTCGCCTGCTGATGTGGTGGATGTCCTTGGGGCGGATAGCGCCACTTGTTGCGAATTAGATCCATGCCCGTCCTGGCTGGTTAAGGCCTGCCATGAGACGTTAGGACCATTGCTGGCCGGGGTTGTCAATGCCTCCTTTAAGGAGGGCAGAGTGCCAGACTGCCTTAAAGAGGCGGTGGTGCGGCCTCTTCTCAAAAAAACATTGCTTGACGTTGACTCCCTTGTCAGCTACCAGCCAGTCTCTAACCTTTCCTTTTTAGTGAAGGTTACTGAACGTGTGGTGGCTCGGCAGCTTCAGGGACATCTGGATTGAGTCAGTTTTCTTGATCCTTCACAGTCCGGCTTTCGCCCTGAGTTTGGCACTGAGACTGCACTTGTGGCTTTGGTTGATGACCTGCGCTGTGAATTGGATCAGGGCAGATGGTCTCTTTTGATTTTATTAGATCTGTCAGCAGTGTTTGATACCGTTGACCATGAGATGTTGATGGCCCGTCTGCGGGACCGGGCTGGTGTGGGCAGGATTGTTCTTGAATAGTTTCACTCTTTCCTGGCTGGGAGAACTCAACGGGTGATGCTTGAGGAGTGTTCCATCATCTCCTCGGAACCTCACATGTGGAGTCCCACAGGGTTCTATTCTGTCCCCTCTCATGTTCAACGTGTATATGCAGCCTTTGGGCGAGGTCGTGAGAGGGTTTGACGTATGTTGTCATCAGTACGCCAGTGATACACAACTCTACCTTTCTTTTTATGTAAACCCAGACCCGGCAGTCTTGGTTGCTTACCCAGTGTTTGGCAGCTGTGGGGGATTGGATAAGGGCGAGCAGTCTGACGCTGAATCCCAACAAGACAGAGGTGATGTTGGTGGGTAGGGGTGAGGGAGTGGTGGCTCCTGTCATTGATGGGGGTCTGCCCCCCTTTAGCTACTCAGGTCTATAGTCTGCGGGTGCTTTGATTCACAGCTCTGCCTGGATTCCCAGGTGGCGAGGAGCACCTTTCACCAGTTACATTTGGTGCGATGGCTGTGGCCATATGTTTCGGACTCTGACTTGGCCACCATCACCCATGCCTTCATCATCTCTAGACTTGACTAGTGCAATGCACCATACGTGGGGCTACCCTTGGTGAAGGTCTGGAGGCTGCAGCTGGTGCAGAATGCGGCAGCCCGTCTCCTCACGGGGACGAGTCATCGCGAGCATATTACACCAGTGCTCCATTCTCTGCACTGGCTGCCATTGTCTTCCGGGCCTGATTCAAGGTGTTGGTGTTGACCTATAAAGCCCTAAATGGCCTGGGCCCCACACCCTGGGCTATGGTACAGCCCCTGCGGTTGGCCGGGGACACCCAACTTGAAGTCCTCCAGGTTTCCCGGGTGGCGATGATGGGAAGGGCGTTCTTGGTGGCCGCTCCTAGGCTGTGGAATTCCCTCCCAACGGAGGCCCGCCTAGCCCCAGACCTCCCCTCTTTCCAGAGACAGTGCAAGACCTGGCTGTTCCACCAGGCTTTGGGGGAGGGAGACCGGTAGGGTGGGAGAGTTGGGAAGCGGGGGATTTGGTTCCGCTCTTTAATGAGTTTTTATAAATTTTATGTATTTTTATTTTAATTATTTAACTGTTTTATATTTTTTTAATTTTGTTTGTGAGCCACCCTGAGCTGCTGTTGTGAACAAGAGGGAGCAGGTTAAAAATGGCTTGAACTAAATAAATAAATAACATTAAAAGACTGAAGTGATGATGGTTGGCTGACCCAGTGACCTGGGACTCGCATCTCTGATGGGGTCCAGCTTCCCCTGGCCACTCAGGTTTGCAGCCTTGGGTGTTCCTGGGTCCCAAGCTGCATCTGGAACACTGCAAGTGTGTGTATGGAAGGGGGTGGGGGGCGGGATCCATAGGGCTTGGTATCGGCCCCATTGTCTTTAAATAGTGGAGAATGCACCCGTGTGGTCTGATCCTCAAGGTGCTCTGCCAGTGCAAGCCTCTCTGATATGATTGGAGGGTCTGAGCTTTATGGGATGCTCCTAAAAAATCTACACTAGTGGAATCACATAGGATTGACTATGACAGCTCCCATAAAGGCTTTTAAGATAACTACATTTTTTTAATATTAAAAAGCAAGCTGAGATTTGCATTGATTTTTTCATGATGTTGCAATTTTAGGTTTTAAGAAACCCTTGGAATCACAAGCTTCAGCACTCTGGGATATGTGTATTATTAATTCAAAATAGTAAATTATGTTATGCATATATGTAATATTTGCAGGTGTGGAATCAGAGATGCATACAGTGTGTTAAAATACAGATAAAAATGGATTCACTGCTGGTATTATAAACAGGCTACAGTTTTCTAGCATAAGCTGCAGATGTTGAGAAATGAATGGTGAGCTCATACTATTATTTTTATTAGCAAGCATTTATATAGCGCAAGCAATGTACCTGGCGCTTTATAAATTAATTGAATAGATACGGTCCCTGCCCTAGGGCTTACAATCTGAGCCGGGGGGGGGTGGGGACACGAAGGAAGGGGAACAGAGGGAGAGACAAGGGGTGTAACATTCACAAGGATGCGAGGTACCAGGGGCACGCGCTTGGCTACATCAATAATGATGGATGGTTGGTCCATGTGGTGAGGATATGAGTACACAGACCTCAGGTAACAGATTGTACTGGATGGAGGGTATTGGCAGGAGTTAGGTGAGGGGAGCAAGGAGTCGGTGAGGGCTGAGCGGAAGAGGTGGGTCCTGAGGAGGGATTTGAAGGTACAAAGGGAGGGGGCGAGGCGGATGTGGGCAGGGAGGGAGTTCCAGGTATGGGGGGCAGCTAGGGAGAAGGGATGAAGGAGGTTAGGGGAGCAGGGGAGGTGAGGGAGGTCGAGAGAGGGGACAGAGTTGGAGCGGAGTTCACGGATTGGAATACGGAGGGAAATTAGCGCAAAGAGGTAAGGGGAGCAAGGTTGTGAAGAGCTAGCCAAACATCAGTAACCGGTAAAGCAGGTTCTTAGGTTAATTATTTATTTGCTTTGCCCCAGATGTTAACATGTAGTATTTTCTGCTGTATTATGTATTCTTGCCCCCTGCTGGATGGAATGTGTCAAATCTATTCAATTGCCTATTTTAATTGAATACATATTTATTTTTATAGCACTGTATATCCTTCACATTAGTGCAGAAAGCTGCAGAAACAACTAAAGTAGCTACAATTTAGTGTGCTGTAGCATTACATTAACTGTTAGTTCCTAACTCACAAGAGAGAAGACTATGGTATGGCGATCTGAGTGTAATTACTTATTTTAATGAGCTATAGACATGTATTGCTGTGACATAACTTTGCAATATGGAAAAATATGTGCATATGTATTTGCAGGAACTGGACAAAATTAAATAACATTATCCATTGAAAGTAAAAATAATTATGTACTAGTACTACTAAGCAGCATTAATCACATCCACCACACTGTGACTAGGACTTATTAAGCGATGGTTATGGGCTGTCTTCCCTACAGACACTATCACTCAAGGGGAGCAAAACACAGTGTTGCAGATACTAAGGTTGGTACCGTAAATGCCCACATACATTCCAACATCCACGTTGTCCCATTTATGTCAGTATTTTACTTCAGTGGGATCATGCAAATATGTTTCCTGAACAAGCATACTTGTAGGATCAGGGTCTATGGATCACGTTGACCAGCATATCTTTTCAGAATAGAGTCCTGGGTACCCAATCCTGCAAAGGTTAGTGCAGTCAATTCCAATGAGGTGTAAAGTAGATACCCACATATCTGGGGCTAGAGCTTCTGGTGGAATCACTTGCATTCTACTCCAGGGCAGGAGCCATGCTGTGACTTGTACTGTAAGCTTTATATATCTTAAAACATCAGTAATCACTATGGACTGTCCTGCTGCTCTGTTCCAGGACTGGTTCATACTTAGTTCAACAAGGCACAGTAATGCCATTAATCCTTGGGGGTGGGTGGAGTGTGTGCAGTCCCATCGATTTCAGTGAGGTTACACACACACACACACAAGTATTTTTAGGATCAGAGCCTAATGCTCTGGGAGATGCAGCCATTCACCCGATGCTCCATTCACTAAAGTCAATGGGAGGTGAGCCATACACTTCAGTGGATTTTCTTTATTAATTGATTACACAGGTGCTTGCTCCGAAGGATTCACAGTCTAGAACGACAAAATTAGGGAGAAAAAGAGAGGGACACTTAATAGGACGAGATGGGCGCCCGCAATTCCAATCAGAGCTCGCTGCTGCAGATTGATGCATTCCGACGAAAACCCTGCTCTCTCGGAATCCAATGGGGAAACTTTCCCCGACTGCCGTGGAATAAGAAGGCCGGGCTTCGATCCTGTCAACACTTAGGCGGGGCTGGCCCCCCATTAGAAGCGGGAGGTGCTGCTTGGGGTAGCCGGGCAAGGCAAACATTCAAGGGGGGGGGGGGCCGGATTCTTCTCCCAGCACTGGGACGCTCGCGCCACGCTCGCACAAACGATAGGGAGCCACTCACAGGCCTATTGCGCGCGCAGCCATCAGCGCCTCGCCCTTGCCAACAGTTGCCCGGCTCGCGCGTCCCTTTCCGGAGCCTTTCCCTGTGTTGCTCCGGCAACCCATCTTTCCTGTTCTCTGCCCCGCAGGATTGTGGGTATCCGGAAGAGTTCGCCTCCAGAGGAAGATGGCGGCTCGGGGGAGAGACCGGGATGTGGCGGGGGGCGGGGAGAGCGCGCGGCTGGAGACGGACCCGGACCTACTGCTGCTGCATCCGGAGCTGCTCTCGCAGGAATTCCTGCTGCTCACGCTGGAGCAGGTGAGCCCGGGCGGGGCCGCTGCTCATAACATTGCACTGGGGGACGGGGCTATGGCCCAGCCTCGCTTACACCGGTGAAAGGGAGTGACTGTTAACACGGGACTGTCTCCTCGCGCTGGTATGTGAGCCAGGCCGGGCAAGCAATATGCTCTGGCTGTGCTCTATGAACAGCTTATTCTGGAGAGGAGAATCCCCACTGAAGCCCAAATAAACCACTCTGGAGTAAGTGGTTTGTGGATTGTGGCCTCTGGCTTCAGTAGAGTTTGTGCATGTGAGGACCGTGGATTTCTTCCACTGGTTTAAGAGTGCTACCCACCCTGAGCTGCTGCATCTAGATGGGGGAGGAGTGCCTGACCCGTGAGCCAAATCCAGACCATAGATGCTTTTTATTTGAGCCCTTTTCCAGTTTCTGCATCTGGACCATGGATCCGGTCCTTACCCTCAAGCTCTGAAGGAGTGAGCTAGGGAGAAGAGATGCCCTCAAAACTTTCTGAACCCTTTTCTTCTTTCCTCCATCTGGAGCACGTCTCTTAGAGCTTCCCACCCGACCCCCTTTCTGTTCCTTTCAGATTCAAGGAGCTTGCACTAATTTTCAAAGTAGACCATGGGAAACAAAAGGCCCCCTTTATCTCTGGCCTAGGCCAGTTTCAAGAAGTCACAGTGCAGGCAGCCAGTAAGCTCTGTGGAGATGGGCGTTTCTGGGAAGTTGGTTCTTAACAAACTGAAAGCATTAACCGAATTTACAGCTAATACAACAACAGTACTAATACAAGTTGTAGTTCTGCCAAATTATGGATGACTTTTGAAAGGTTTCACAAACCAAATGGTGATAGTCCCTGAACTATAGGGTGGCATTTAGCTTCGTTGTAAAGCCTCAGGGTATCCTTTTAACTTCAATTTGGAAGACTGCTTTAACAGCTTTAACAAGAGTAAAAGCAAATATTTATGCGAAGTATCAGGAGAATTCATAAAAGTAACTTGACATAAATGAGATTAAAATCATTATGACCCAAAAGTAAGTTTTAATCATTGTCGTCATCATCTTTATTTGTATATAGTGCCCCCCTGCCATGGCACTCGGAGTGCTTCACAAAGAACGAATTAATAACTTTTTAATCCTCACAACAGCCCTGTGATGTAGACTAACTAGGCTGAGGGAATAATGTGACTGGCCCAAGGTCACTCAATGAGTTTCTGGCTAAGGCAAGACTTTAACTGGGGTCCTCCCTACCTCCCAGTCCAAGTACTGTGCACTTAGCCATTACAACACAGTTTTTAGCTAAAAAAATCTTTTAACAAGTAATGCATATACGGGGTGCACTATTCATACATGCTTTGTTGATTGGAGCTTAAAAAGAAAATTGTCACAGTTACATTATTGAGCTCAAATGGTAGAAACTTTAATTTTTGGAGCTGAGAATCCAAGCCTCCAAATATGAGGATTGGATGTGCCAGACAGGTATAATTAGTAGGGCAGGTTGTTTCTTCTCTATAGTCAAATGTTGCAATTCTGTTATTTTGTTGATTTTGACCCCCTTTGTAACTTGCCAAATCCTCAAAACTTAATGCCAAACTCTTGTTAGCAAGAATGTGATTTAAGGAAAGCTGGTGCAGTGGCTAAGTGTGCAGTACTTGGCTTGGGAGGTAGGGGCGGGGACCCTGGTTCAAGTCTCATCTTAGCCAGACACTCACTGGGTGACCTTGGGCCAGTCACAATCTTCTCTCAACCTAACCTATCTCACAGGGTGGTGGATAGGATTAAAAATTGTGTTAATTTGTTATTTGTGAAGTGCTCTGAGTGCCATAGCAGGGAGCTGCTATATAAAAATTAAGTTTATTATTATTAATAGTAGTAGTAGTAGTAATAGCTGTGTTCTCCAGATGTGAAAGGCCTAATCCTATGATTGTCTGCACACACATATATCTTTGCATATGGAACCATGCTTATGTACACACGTTTTAATGATATGAAGTATTTTGTAAACAATGTACATACTTAAAAGTAATGTTGATGTAGCATACATCTAGAATTTTCTCTACCATAATAGTGACTCTGATTCCTTTCCCACAGAAGAACATAATAGTTGAAAATGATGTGAAGATAAACAAAGACGGTCTCGCTGATCTCTATGTTCAACATGCCATACCATTACCTCAACGGGACTTGCCAAAAAGTAGATGGGGGAAAATGATGGAAAAGAAAAGAGACCATCATGATCTGAAATATGAGAGCAAAAGGTAATTTTAGCACACTTGTTACTCCTGGATAACCTCTGGATCATTTTGGAAAATGTGATGTGTTTGACCTCTCCCTGCTCACTTCTTAGCTTCATGGATTTCATGTGTTTTTAGCACAGACAGAAGTCTGAATGTATTGCAGTGGTGTGTCCCCCCACCCCCCCATTAACAATGTTGTTTTAATATGGAAACCTATAGTCATTTACTCACACTGTGCATCTTCCCACAAAGATATTTACTCAAGACGACTAACACACATTCAGTTTTGCCTCGAGTTATGCTGAGGTCTTGGGAATTCAGATAGTTATACAATTCTAACCATTATTGGCTACTACAAAAAGAGTTGTTGAGTGTACCTCTTTACAGGATACAAGCATGAACTATTTAAAAGACCAGGTAAATTTCAATTGGAAGCTTTCTTGTTATTTTGTATATGATATTGGTACAAAGAGTTGGAGGATAAGAGGTTAGAAGTAACAGAAGGGAGAAATGGGGGAGAAAAGAAAGGGGAAAGATGGGGGTATGAAAGTATTAAAGGACAAGGGGACTGGGGTAAATGGAAGCCCAAGGACACTAATAGGATTAGACACCTCCAAGAAATCCTGTATTTCTGAGAACTGTGTGTGGGTATCTCTGTTGTACAATACCTTTCATGTTGGCTAAATTTATGATGTCACTGCTTCATTCTTCAAATATGCATTTCTTGGATTTCCACTTCTGTAATCGGTGATGTGGGGTGGAAAATTTCCTGCTTTATTTTTCTGTAATATCTTCCAGTTCTAAAAATGCATTGTTTCATACAATTAATTATTAATGTAATGAATAGGTACCAATACCAGTCAAATTGGGTAGTTTTAAAGTTGTAATACACCATCCTTTAGTGAAAGAGAACACTTCTCAAGCAGTTCTGAATCAGATTTGCCTCTGTCTGAATTGGAACTAACAAGTAGTTTAAGCACTTTTAC
Organism: Sphenodon punctatus; assembly: GCA_003113815.1. Lineage (NCBI taxonomy): Eukaryota > Metazoa > Chordata > Lepidosauria > Sphenodontia > Sphenodontidae > Sphenodon > Sphenodon punctatus. The sequence goes on from QEPC01002769.1 coordinate 3,764,462, forward strand.
AGACAGTGACAGTGAAACTGAAGGTGCCCAGTGAAGGGTAAGCGCTGTTTGAAGTAGATCAATGGAGAGCAGTGCAGTGGCATATCATATACAGCTCTTGGGGAGTGCTGTGTCAGTAATGCCCCCAAATTAGTATGGTAAGTTTTCAGTACCTTAACTTTTTTTCTTAAAATTTAAACAATGTAAGGAAGTGTATGCTATTAAGTTGTGATGTCTTAAAATATTTACAAGTAATTCCAATACAATATGTGCCTTATTGATTTCCCCCCTCCGCCCCCATCATTATTTCAGTTCAGTTACTTTTGGCTATTGGAAAAACTTTTGAGATATTTATTCAACTCATAAAAGTAACATGGCGTACTTTTCAAGTTTTGTTTAATACAAGTCAAATAAACATGCTAAATCAGATTCCAATTTCTGATTCAAAATTTTCTAGAAAACCCACATCACTGTCTTTAATATGATGATTGTTGTTTATTTTTTACTACTACTATAGAGCTCTTCTGAGCCAAATGTGTTTGTACTTATTTAATTTAAGATTGGTATCCATTACATGCTTAGCCTTTAATATGATTTTATGCAGTACAAAGACATTGATTCTGCAATTAAGTTCTAACCAGAATTTAGAGTTATTGGGACACTGCATAGCATACGGGCTAGGTTGGCAATTGCTATATTATAGCAACTGCATTTATAAGCTCTAGAGGCACATGTTTTAAATAGTCTAGTAGGGCATCTTCCATATAATATTCTGAGTTAATCTCTCCTGTAGATCTAAGGAGCAATTAGAGGTGCTAAGATTTGATCCTTGAGCACATATGCTTGGTTTCCTCTTTACCTGCTTTCAAATCCTTCCTAAAAACTTTACCTCTTCCACTAGACTTTCCCTAGTTCTGCATCTCCATAGATTGTTCATTTATGCTTTTCAGAGGCTTATACTATCTTATTCTTCAGGATCCCACCCTCCTCTTACAACTAAGCTAAGCACATACACCTGCAACTTCTTGAGTGTATTCCTCTCTCTCCTTATGTTCCACCCTCCCTGGTCTCCACTTCCCTTTCTTGTCCATCGTAGAGTGTAAGCACCTTTGGGCAGGAACCAACCTCTAATCATGACTCTTCAGGACCAGACACATTGCTGATACCATATAAAGAACCAGAACAATACTAATTTGTGCCAATAACTTAGCAGGGAATGTTTAGCCCAGTTTTTTCTTCCCATTTAATTTTTAAAGATTCTGTAGTTTGATTTTTCTTGCCAGGTGTGACTATAGTGCTAGCACAAATCTTGGCAGTTTATGCAATATTTGGAGAAATGAAAGCAGAGTAAGGTAGGTTAGGAGTCACAAGTGCATGATGGTCAAATTGAAACAGCGTGTTTAAGCTGGATATACTGCCATTCTTTTATGGTCACTAGCAAGGGCAGTCCACCCCTTGGGGAATTGGGGGTGGTGCCCCAATGCCCCCGAAGGGCTCCCCGAGCCCATTACCCGACTGGGAAGCAGCTTAAAATAGACTGAGACATGGGGGAGGGCATTGTTACCACTGTGGGGTCACCTGCAGCACCACTGTGAAGTACCTAATGCTGCACTTCCGGGGCTGCGGGATGTGCTGGCCAACTGCACATTCACATTCCCTATGTGTGATCTGCACATGTGCAACTTGCAGCCATATTGGTTTCCTGGAGGAGGAGCAGCACTGTGCTGGAGGTGGGCGGCCACTCACGTAGGACACATGAGGACAGAGGGCACGTGACCAGAGGGTAGGAGAGACGCATGGAATCCTTTTGGGACCAAATCACTTCCTTTGCTGTATGGGCGCCTACTTGTCTTGTCCATACTGCAGGCATTGGGGATGGCAGTTCACCTTTAGCCCAGTTGGGGGCAGAATGGCAGAGCCCCTATAGGGGTAGAAATGAAAATGTTTTGAAGCATGCCTGGCGGCTGAATTAGACACCACCCGGCCAGGCAGGACATTGCTTTTGAGTGCACCCACTCCCCGGAAACTGCAGGGGGAGATGGTGGCAGGCAGCCCAGCAAGCCACTTCAAATTAAATTATGGTGGAGGATGTGGAGGCTGGCTGTGTGAGCTTTTTTTTCTCTCAGACACATGAGTGAGTGTGACCCAGCTGAAGTGTGTGCTTTGCTGCTGGTGCCATTTTGCTGGCTGCACTCTGCCAAAGGAAATTGGAAAGGTATCTGCCCCTGTTTTGTTGTTGTTGTGTTCTTTGGCAGGGTGGGGGAAATTAAAATTAAAATGCATGTACTTGTAAGTTCAAGTTGGAATTTCTATTTTTCAGTCCCGGGAGGGGGGATGATACTGGTGGTTTGGCCCTGCCCTGCTGGAAATAATTTTCTTGCCTCAGTCTTGCTGCTTGTGGTTGTGCCTGGGGTTTGTATGGGACAAAGAAATGTGTAGCTTAAATAAATTGGGTTTTTTCAGCTCTCCAGGCTCAGGAGGGGAGAGGCAAGGCCCCTGTCTGGCCCTTTTCAAATGGATTCTCCCCCCCCGCCCTGCATGTGTGCGAGGGGGGCATCCATTTGAACACCACGGCCGGTGGGGTGGGTGCGTATGCACTTCCATGCTCTACCCATCACCCACCCACAGAGCAATGGGCGCCAGTGCCAGATGCTCTGTGCATGGAGGTGGGTGGTAGTCCATGGGAACATGCCCACGCCCACCCATCCCCCCACGCACCCATGACCATTTGAAAAGGGCCTCTGATTTTTATCTTGCTGCATGCCAGGCATGGTGCATGCTGGCTGTTTCTGGCTGCTGCTCCCTGCTGGAAATTAATGTTATTTCTTGCCTCTCTGCTTGTGGTTGTGTGCCTCCTTGCGGCTTGTCCAGGATTTGTGTGGGACAAAAATGCATCAATGATAGCTTAAATTGGGTTTTCCAGTTCCCAGGCTGGGGCCTCCCTGATCTTATCTTGTTGGGTGCTGCTGTCTCTGATCCTTCCAGATATATAAGTGGATAGATTCTCATTTTAAATGATAAGGTGGGTGGAATCCTCTTTTTAGTAGATGCAATGCATAAAGCTCCTATTTCTAGGCCTGTAGACCTAGTGCAAAGATACCTTGCTTGAATGCTTTGATATTCTCGGTATCCATGGCTGCTGCAGCCCTGAAGTGAAGCCTGACCATGCTGGGTGTCAAGCAGGCATAACTCAATATGAGTAACTAAAAAGTGCAAACATTTCCTTGCCATCTTGAGTAATATAAAAGGGTGGCTTTTTAAGCTGCTCATCCTTTTGGGATGTTAGACTAAGGCCGGGTGAATTAATGTGTGGTGCATTGAGATATGTGCATGTAGGGGACCTTTTGGGATCAGAGCTTCTCTATCACACTGTCAGCTCACCCCACTTGTCTGACCCAGCCGTGGCTATATCTCTCCAAAATGCAGTCAGTCTCTGCTGGGAGTGTAAACATACACAATCAGTTGTGTGGTGGTAGTTACCTCTTTGACATACTGACTGACCTCTGTAGGTGACCTCTTCTTTATATTATTTTTGTGAACAGCTCTCCCAATTGCCACAGAGACCAAAAGACCTGTTGGATCCAAAAATGGAGCTGAGGAGCACCTGATCAGTTTGTTCACACAGACATCACTGTAAGCTGAGAGACGAAAGGTGGGGGGGTAACACTAATCTCCTACTGAAAGTGATGCTACACTGCCAAATCCCCAATATCTCCTCCCATATTTTACAGGACAGGTAGAAAACACAGCTACTTGACAATGAATACTCTGGATTCTCTTCTTGGAAAGACGTTCTCTACGCTGAGTTTTGAGGAGAAACTACTGGTGAAGCAACTGGGACCTGATCATCCTGAACTGCAGATAGCACAAGCTGCATGTGACAGAGAGAAAGTGTATATATGCAGGTTCAACCCTTCCTGGTACAAGATGATGTGGTGGCTGTGTAGCAGTGTTTCCAAGAATGCATTGTTTACCTTGCTTGCTATTTGGTGTTGAAGCAGCGTGGACGAAGACTGGAGTACATGACCCAAAGCACCTGTCAGGGAAGGCAAAGAAACATGACATTTGTAAAAGCCACTTTGACAACTGCATAAACCTGTTGATGTTGGGCTAAGCAAACATCGCAGAAAGATTGGAAAAAGGCTACTGTATAGCTGTAAGGAAGCATAACGAGGAGGTTGAGCGCGACAGATACGTTCTCTACAGAATAATTCACTATATAAAGTTCTGTGGTGCCTTTGAATTGGCACTGCGTGGACATGATGAAAATGAGGGGATCTCTAAATCCTGGGCTGTTTTGTGGTGCAGTGGATTTGCTAGCCACTGCTGACAGTACCCCAGAGCAGCATTTGAAGACTGCAACAGTCTTCAAGAGGACTTCGAAAATTGTGCCGAACGAACGTCTGGACTGCATGTTGGAAATTGCTTGTGATTTCATTCAGGTAACAAAAATAATGCAGATTTTGTGGCTATCCAAGCTGGTGACACCACAGATGTCTCAGCCCACTGCCAGTCAATAATGAGTTTCCAATACATTGATGGCAGGGGTTCAACCATGGAATGTTTTTTCAGTTTCACGCGCTTGGTAGACTTTCATGCAGAAACAATTATTGCACCATTGCTTGAAAAACTGCTGGTCTACCAGGGGACAGTGACAAACAGCAACTGATAGCTCAGAGTTATGATGGAGCAAGTGTGATGCGTGGACAGCATGATGGAGTCCAGAGGAAGATAAAGAACGCATACCCAAAAGCACACTTCATTCACTGTTTTGCTTATCAACTGAACCTTATTATGCAGCAAGCTTTTTCTCAAATGATCCTTACTTGCTTTTTCTTCCAAGCTCTGAGGGCATTCCAGCTTTCTTCACTTCATCTCTGAAAAAGACTGAAGTTCTGGATATGATGGTAAAGAGAAGGTTCCCCAAAACACCTAGAACATTCTGGAACTTCAGTGTGTGGATAGTCAGTGTTTGTGAGCACAGAGAGGATCTCAAGTGCTTTCACCACATTCAAGAGAGTAAGGAGCTCCAAAAAAGAAGCATTGACTTGTAGGTATTCAAAGATATACTACAGACTTCATAAGAAACCTCAGTAAAGTGAAGGACTCCATTAGAACCCTGCGCTCAGGGTTGCCAGAACACACTCCGAGGGGCAGAAGCGCACCTACCATAGACACGCTAGACCAGATAGTTGTGGAAGTGTGTGATATAATTTCTCTTGCACGTGACAGATTTCAATTCACAAAACATCTAGAGAGTGCAAGTCTGGTGCTTTGTTTGAGAGAGACAGTGAACACTTCCCCATGCAACCAGTTCTTGTGGCAACAGAAGCATACTGGAGAGACTGCGTAAGCTTGGGAACTTATTTTACGGGTCCGAATTCCGTTCTGCCAAAGATGCCTCTGGACTACTTGCTGTGTTGACAGGACAATTTGGACAAATCTTTTTCAGAGGCTGTGAAACTCCTGAAGATTGTGATGACAACACCCCTCACAACTGTAGGATCTGAGAGAAGCTTCTCAACTCTAAAATAAATAAATAATTAAAACCTTTCTGAGAAGTACCATGACAGAACCGTCTAAATGCCCTAGCAATGTTGTCTATTGAGCAAGGCATGATCAGAGAAATTCCAGACTTCCAACAACAAGACAATTGATCTGTTTGCACAGCAGAAAACGGGGAAAATGCTTTTTTCCCCTGAATTTTTCTGTTTTTTTTCCGGGCCTTCACATCTCTAGAAGGAACACAGCAAATTTCAAGTACAGATAGAGGAATTGGGTTCCTTACCTTGGGAATTCCTTTTCTATGTCCCTCGAGGGAGGTCATTCGGACAGTGGGAGCGATCTCCCTGACGACCACTAGGAGGCAGCACAACTTTTGCTGGGAGCACGTAGGGAGAACACTCCTCCGCCATCCCAGTAGTAATAAGCCGAGGACCAAGCTTATCTGAAAAACTTAGCATATATTAGTAAACCAGACCCCCGAAGGGGTAACATACAACTAAACATTACAAGAATTAATTCAGCGCCCAGGAAAACTCCGGGTGGGCCGAATGACCTCCCTCGAGGGACATAGAAAAGGAATTCCCAAGGTAAGGAACCCAATTCCTCTTTCTATGCCCTCTCGTCCGGTAATTCGGACAGTGGGAGGTACCAAAGCAGTAATATAACAGACGGGAGGGACTGGGCGCTTATTGAGGATCTAGAACCCCCTGAAGCACCCGCCTCCCAAAGGCGGCCTCTGCAGACTCGAAGCGATCTATTTTATAGTGCTTCGTGAATGTGTGGAGACTCCTCCACGTAGCCGCTCTGCAAATTTCTAATGTCGGAGCCCTGGCCCGGAAAGCCCAGTTAGTGGAGGCTGAGCGGGTCGAATGAGCTAGAACTCTAGCTGGGGGTACTAAGTCTAAGGCTCTGTAGGCTTCTGCTACACACGCAGAGATCCACTTGGAAATGACGGATTTCGAGACCTTTTTACCCTTGGAGTGAGGGTGGTAGCTCACTAACAGGGAGGAAGTTTTCCTAAAGGCATGAGTACGCTCTAGATAAATCTTGAGTGCCCTTCTAACGTCCAGAGTGTGCCAAAGCTTCTCTAAGGAGTGGCGAGGCTTAGGGCAGAAAGACGGTAGGACCACCTCCTGTGCTAGGTGGAAAAAGGAGGAGACCTTAGGCAGGAAGGTTGGGTCTAGCCTGAGCAGCACCGATTCCTTTCTAAAAATGCAGAATGCTGGGTCGATGGACAGAGCTCCGATTTCAGATACTCTTCTTGCAGATGTTATGGCAATAAGGAAAGTCATTTTGAGTGACAAAAAGTACAGCGATACTTGGTGTAGAGGCTCGAATGGAGGTCCCATTAGTGCCTTGAGTACCACATTGAGGTTCCATGTAGGAAAACGGTGTACTACCGGAGGGGCTAAACGCTTGGCCGCCCTCAAGAACTGTTTTACATGCAGGTGAGTGGAGAATTTATGACCAGAAGAAGAGGCTATGGTACTGTCAATGGCCGATAACTGTCTAGCCAGTGTGTTGGGACGAAGCCCCCTATCGAGCCCTTCCTGTAGGAATTGGAGGACTTGAGGAACGGAAGGCTGACGAGGTGGAACTTGATGCGAGTGACACCAGCGGACAAACATAGTCCATGTAGATTGGTAAATTCTCCTCGTTGATTGGCGCCTGGAGGCCAGGAGAGTCTGGACTACTGGAGCTGAGTATCCCTGGGCTCGGAGAGCGTCGGTTTCAATAGCCAGGCTGTCAGTCTCAGGAACTCTGGCTGTTTGTAGCAAAGAGGCCCCTGGGTGAGGAGATCCGGTGTGACTGGTAGAGGGAGATAATTTCCTCTGGATCGGCTGAGAAGGTCTGGAAACCACGATCTGCGTGGCCAGAACGGGGCTATCATTATGACTGTGGCCTGCAGTCTCTTGGCTCTGCTGATTGTTCTCGCCAGGAGAGGGAAGGGAGGAAAGGCGTACAGCAGGCCGTGGGGCCAAGGGTGACTGAGAGCGTCGTGAGCTTCCGCCTGCGGATGTGGGCTTCTGGCGAAGAATCTCTGCGTCTTGTGATTGGAGATTGACGCAAAGAGGTCCACTATTGGGGTTCCGAAGGAGGTTACCACTTGATTGAAGGCTTGCGGGGATAGAGACCATTCCCCCGGGTCCAATACTTGTCTGCTGAGCCAGTCCGCTTGAACATTGTCCTGGCCTCTGATGTGTCTGGCTGACAGGGAAAGAAGATTGCCCTCCGCCCAGCTGAATAGAAGGGCGGCTTCCTTGTGGAGAGACGAGGATCGAGATCCTCCTTGATTGTTCACATAAGCTTGTGCAGTGGTATTGTCTGTGAAGACAAGCACATGATGGTTCTGAAGCTGTGGGAAGAAGTGGAGGAGTGCTAGACGGATCGCTCTGAGCTCTAGCCAGTTTATGCTGTGCTCTAGTTCGTGGTGTGACCATGAACCCTGGGCCGTGTGTGAGTTGAGGTGGGCACCCCACCCTAGTAGGCTGGCGTCGGTGGTTAGTATGAGTCTCTCTGGTTCTAGGAGAGGGACTCCGTTGACAAACCTGTGAGGTTGTTCCCACCACGCTAGCGATTGTCGAGCGGCCCGATTGAGGGTTATGGACACTGGCCTGTTGTTGATTATTGCAGCTTGCCAGGGCCGCAGAAGAGCCTGCAGAGGGCGAGAGTGGAAGCGCGCCCATTGAAGGTGTTGCATGAGTGAGATCATCAAGCCCAGGAGGGAAGCCAGGGTGAGGATCGATATTCGCGGGCGGTCTCGAATTGTCTTGATGAGGGCCAATAGTTTGGACTGTCGTTGGAGAGGGATGAACACTCTGTTTTGGCAGGTGTCGAACACAACCCCCAGATGTTCGAGACGTTGAGCTGGCGTAAGATGGCTTTTGGGAATATTGATGATGAAGCCGTGGGTCTCGAGGTATTCTCTGGTACGAGTGAGATGAGTCCGGGCCAGCTGTAGGGATGGAGCTGTAACTAGCAGATCGTCTAGGTACGGAAACACCGCTATCCCCTCCAATCGGAGCGACGCTATGAGGGGGGCGAGAACCTTGGTGAAGGTACGAGGGGCTGACCCCAGTCCGAATGGGAGGGCTCGATACTGCCAGTGTTGGCCGTCGTAGCAAAACCTGAGCCACCTCTTGTGTGCAGGAAGGATGGGTACATGGAGGTAAGCGTCTTGCAGGTCCAAAGATGCCATCCAGTCGCCTTGGGAAAGGGCTAGGGATATGGAATGTAGGGTTTCCATCTTGAAGCGTTGCCTGCGTAGAGATTTGTTGAGACGCTTTAGGTCGAGCACTCCCCTCCATGAACCGGATTTTTTCTGCACCAGGAAGAAAATCGAGTAGACCCCGAGACCGCGCTCGTGCCACGGCACTCTCTCTATTGCTCCCAGTTGCTGGAGCCTGGTGATCTCCGCCCTCATATGCTTGTGTTTGATTGGATTGTGGGAGCGCGGAGATATTTTGAAGGTATCCCGTGGATAGTATTTGGTCTCGATCGAATACCCTCTTGAGACTGTTTGAATGACCCATGCATCTGACGTGTCTCGGGTCCATCTTGGTGCGAAGTCTAGTAGACGAGCACCTATCTTTAGAGAGACGGGGTAAGAAGAAGCGGTATAGTCAGGACTCTTGTCTGCGTGGCGGTGATCCTGAACGACGGTTTTGCTGGTGCTGAGTTGACGGTCTGGTGAACTTAGCTCCCCTGCCTCTCTGAAATCTATTGCGGTTAGCAGTGTTCCAGGAGGGTTGAGTGGAATACTGGTATCGCTTCTGGCCCTGTTGGAAGCGAAAAAAGGGGCGAAAAGGATTCTTGCTGGTTTGGATTTGGTTTAGCGAGTGCTTCCTGTCTTTGTTAGAAGCCTCCTTCAGTGCTTTGTCCAGCGCCGTGCCAAACAGCTTGCCGCCCTTAAACTTGCTATTGACCAATAAGTTTTTAGCGTGTGCATCGGCCCGCCACGAACGGAGCCAGAGTCTCCGTCTGGCTGCCACATTGGCCGCCATCCCCTTTGCTATCCAGGTTAACATATCCATGGATGAATCCATTAAAAAAGCCTGAGCTAGAGCTACGTTAGTGGCTATTTTTCTGGACTGTGATCTAGTAATGTTAGGGTCCTTCCCCATTTTGAACCACTTCATCACTGCCCTTGAGACGTATGAAGAAGTGGTAGCCATGCGCAGAGAATTGGCCATGGCCTCATAACTCTTCCGAAGGCCGGTTTCAAGTCCTTTGTCTGTTAGGTCTTTTGGTAACAGATCCCCCTCTGCGGGGAAGACCGACTGTCGGGCGAGGGATGCAGCGGCAGCATCAACCTGGGGCAGGGTGAAAATGGGCTTGCTCTGTTTAGCAAAGGCGTACAGAGTCTGTTGAGGCCTAGATAATTTGAAGGACCTAGTAGGGTACTTCCACTGAGCCCTTATAATTTTTTCAAAGGCTTTATCTAGAGATGCGCCCTTAGTGTCCTGCTCCAATCTGGGAATATATTCCCTGTCTGATTCCTCCTCACCATCTGAGGAGGAATCCGAATCCCTTTTCTTGAGAGCTCTGGGAGTGACTCTTAACACCCTTTCCGCTCTCCTTATTAGTTTTGGGCCTTGGTCAAGGGGTAGTTCCCTGCCTAGGTCTTTATGCCCTCTGGAAAGGATCTTTTCCCAATCCAGGGATTTGTCCTCCAGCAGAGAGTGGGATGCATTAGATGAGCCAGCCTCCGACTCCACCTCTGAGGAGGGTACAGGGTGGTAGTGAGGCCTAGAGGGGTGGGCTCGTGGCCGTTTAGCAGGGGAAGAGGATTCAGCTTCAGAGGATTCCCCAGAGAACTCCCCTTCTTCAGGGGGGGGGAATGGCAATCCTCCTCCTCAGCCAAGGAGGAACCCAAAAGGTCTGATATGGTGGTATGAGCCCTGGTGGTTGAGGGGCGCTTACTCTTTCCCTTTCCCGCAGAGCGGGAGGCTCCCTTAAACTTTTCTTTGGAGGTTTGACCCCGGGGAGAGGGTCTCTCACTGCGAGCTCAGAGCTCCCATCATGGCCCTGAGGGCTTCCATTTGGGCTTGCTGGAAAGGATTGGGCCCAGGTATCCCCAGGTCCCCTCTTACTTGTGAGGAGGCAGCTGAAGCTACCTCCCCCTCGTTGTCCTCGATGAGGGAATCCTGGGGGCTGCGGGCGTCTTGGGGCTGCCGCGCGGGGAGGGAGGCCTCACTTTCGGTTTCCCTCGCCTCCGCCGCCATGTCGGCTCTGGCCCTTTCGGTTGCTGGCGCCGCCGTGGCCGCATTCTCCGGCCTGCGTTTGGTGGCCTTGCGCTTTTTTGCTGCAGCTGAAGCGGCTTCGGCTTGTGGGTGTGGAGCCCGTCCGGCTGCTGCGCGGCGGGTTTTGGCTGTTTCAGCCATTGCGGCGGCGCCTTGTGCCCGGGGGGGTATCTCCGCGGAGTCCCCTCACCGAGTCTCTCTCTGGCCTGAACCCGTAGGCCGGCTCAGACGAAGAAAACCTCCTCCAGCAGTGCGGGGAGGCTGCGCCCAGATATGGTGCGGATGCACCGTCGTAGAAATTGGTGGTGTGGGTGCGGAGCACCCGGCTGCACGTCCTATCGGGTCTGAGGCAGACAACAAACTGGGATGGCGGGGGAGCGTTCTCCCTACGTGCTCCCAGCAAAAGTTGTGCTGCCTCCTAGTGGTCGTCAGGGAGATCGCTCCCACTGTCCGAATTACCGGACGAGAGGGCATAGAAGTTAACGTCTTTGGTTTTTGCAGTTTCATTATGTCCTCACAGCACCAATTCAGAAACTTGGTTTGGCTTACTGTAGTTTAATAGTGATGCAAAACCTTTGTACTTATTTACTGTTTATTAATAAAGTTTTGTGCTTACAGATTTACTGATAAAAGTTCTGTATTTATTGGTTCATGTTTTTTTCCTGTTCAAAGATTTAACAGTTTTGTGTTTATTGGTTCAAAGCTTTACTTTTATTTACTATTTTAAAAAGTTCTACTTTTCATTAATGGTTTGTTACTACTGTTTTTTGTACTGATTAGAACTTTTGTATTTAAACTTATTTTTATGTACTTTTTAATAAACTAGAAGTACTTATATTCACAGTGTGTGTTGTTTATTGGTATCATGAGCAGCTTCCTTATTTTAGATGTGGAGCTCTTTGTTGTGGTCCTTCTTGCACCAATGTGTGCATTCTCTGATGTGTGAATAGAATCTGAGTTGAGGCCCCTTGCCCCTGGCCATTCCCCCACCCATGACCATGGCTGCCTCCCCACCAGCCTAAAGACCAACTAACTGCCACTGGTCTCTAAATGGAACTTTTCTTCTCATATACTAAAAGAGAGGAAGGCATCATTTTTAATGAGATGACTAATAGTCAGGATTCCCTTTTTTATCAATTCTGCCCATATTATAGGGTTGTCTGCAATGCAGAGCTTGAAATTGCCTTAGATAAGATGTAGTTTTCAGAAATGGTGTTTTTTAAAACTTGCTAATAACAGAATTCCATGTACTCCTGACAGCCACTATGATTTGTAGTATCAGTGGGTACCAACAGAGGCCTGTATGTAGCACTGTCAGAAGACTTGCTGGAGGCAAGAATAATGGTGCATTTAAAACTACTGGAGCCAGCTCTGGTTCCCACACCTTTAGCAAGGACTGTTGATCCTGTTGAATATGGTTTCCCTTTCCACTACTTCCTTAGTGTAGTTTGTAAAACTCAATATTCTGTACGTGTTCCATGTTAGTTTTTTGTTTTGTTTCATAGACTTTTTCTGACCTTGCAATTATAGGCATAACTTTGTGTTTGGTATGGGTTTTGGCAGAAGGGAGGAGTGGGCTTTTAAATTGCATGGAGATCTGGAGGGAGTGGATTCCTAGCAGCGTAGTAAATTAGGTGGAGCAGTTCCTTCCTGGTCAGGTGTAGGTAGTTTTATGGCAAAAGTGGGCAAACTGTGGCTCTAGAGCCGCATGAGGCTCTTTAGGCGCCCATTGGGCTGCACTGTACAGATGGGGCTCCAGAAAATCACCCCAGCATGGTACCCCAATTCAGAGAAGGGAAGGGGCTGGAGGTGGGGACTTGGACTCCATGTAGTGTTACACAGCCTGGCTGGAGAGATGATTGAGCTAATGTCCCCAGCCAATCACAACAAAGAGGAGCAGCAGGAGGGGCTGGAGCCACATCTCCCACCTTCCCTCATCCCTGGTTCCCAGCCCAGCCTAGCGGAGCTGAAGAAAATGATGACTGAATCTGTGAGCTGGTGAGTCTCCATATCCTCCTCTCCTCCCCACCCCCTTTCTTTCCCTTCTTGTTTGAGCTCCTCCTTCTCTCTTGGTGTTAGGTGTGCTTGAGGGGTGTGCTCAGGAGGGGGAAGGTCCAGATCATGGCTCTGTACTGTGTGTATGGCCCCCATTGCTGCTCCCTTATCCCGAGTCACTCTTCCAGTGTGGCTAGTTTTTATTTTGATCCCTTTCCAGTTTCTGGATCTGGCCCCTGGATTCTGTTTCTACCCCCAAGCACTGGAAGACTGGGCTCAGGTTAAGAGAGCAGAGATGACACCATATACATAAAGGGAATGGATCCATGTTCTGAATGCTTCTCTTCCTGAATGCATCCCTTAAGTACCCTCGCCCCTAACTTACATCCGGGGTGGAGAACCTTTTCTCTCCTGGAGGGCCACTTTGAAAATTAGTACAAGCGCTGAGGGCCACATAGATGTTATGGGTGGGGTGTTAAGGGACACGCTGAAGAAAGGGAGGGTCCAGATTATAAATCTGTGCCATGATCTGTCCCTGTCCCCCCCCCCCCCCCCCCCAATCCTTATGTGCATGCCCTCATCTCTGTTTGGTTGCCCTGAGCTCATTTTTTCCATGCTTGGGAGTAGGAACTAGTTCCAAGGGCCAGATCCAGGAACCAGAAAGGGGATACATAAAAACTTGCTGCAGGCCACATTTTGCCCCAGAGCCCCAGTTTCTGCACCCAGTCCTAGGGTGCTAACTAGCATAATGTACCAGGTCTGGATTTCAGGGTGTCCCTTGTGTGTGCTACAGTTGTGGTCCATCACATTCCTAGTGATCCAAATAAAGACCCTGTAAAATCCATACTGCCAACGTGGTTGGGAAATGCACCTTTGCAAACAGACGTCAGAAGTTTAAAGCATTGTTAACAATTCCTATTAGATTTTCTCCAGGTCTTTGTTGACAACCTGCTCCTGGAGCCTCAGTTTGATAGCTGTCTGTGCTCAGTAACCACCCATGTTTGGGGATCCCTCCGTCATGCATTAAGTTGATGGGCGATTGGGCCTTTGCTGTGCTGGGTCCCTCAGTGTGGAACTCACTCCTTCCAGATGTACGTCTCAGTTCCTTCCTCCTCACCTTTAAAAAGTGTCTGAAGACTTTTATTCTCCTTCCTCCAAGTGATCTGATGCTTGAAAAACTTTTTGCTGAACCCAGAATGATTAATTGCTACATTCAGTCTTTCTGCTGCAGTGTGAAAACCTAAATAGTGCTTTGCAGACAGCTTTGTGTGGTTCTGTAGTGTTGCTGCTCTTCTTTGTTGTCATAGCCCTATTGAATTTTGTCCCCTCTAATCTGATGTTTAAGGGAAACTTTTTGCTGAACTTTGTATGTTTAAATTTTGGGGGGATATTTTCTGGGCTCACTGAATGCAGTGGGGAAAACTGCAGTCAGAACTGAAAAGGGTTTTTTTGTTGTTGGTTTTTTGCCATCTTCAACCTTTCTGTTACAGTGGGAAAACCTTTCCGTGCAGTCTTGTGTAGCTTGATAGTGTTTCTGAAAGGAGGAAATAGTTCTCTTTTTTTGTTGTGGTAGTCCTGTTAAGCTGATGTCACTGGGAATCTTGGATTTTTAAGGATTTTTCAATGTCTTTCTTGCTTCAAGACCAAGGAACTCCATATGAAGGAGTGAAAGTACTATGTCAACATTTGATGATGATGATGATGATGATGATGATGATTTGGGGCATGTTGAAACTAGAGCTGAAAGAGGGTTACCCGCGAAATTGGGTAACCCGTTGAATTTCCGGTACCCAGTTTGACCTGGTAACAATCACGTATCATGTAGTACCCAAATATGACCCAGTCGGGTACACAGTGTCCCAGAATGTCAACTTCTGGTACTGATTTTTATAACATTTTTGTTCATATACCGAATCCTAACATACATTCATCAGGTTTTTGTCAAGTTCTGGCAGTTTTTCAGCAACTTCTGGTCCCAGAAAACTAATTGCAGTTCAAAAATGTTTAGGTTTTTTTTTTCTCCATTCCAGTCACTTTTTTTTTTTTTTATTCCCATGCCAGTGTTGGTTTTCTAACTCAATATACTGATTGGGAATTGGTAAATAAAAAAAATGGTCCTGGACGTACCTGACTTTTGGGGTATTTAGGTAACTGGTCAGGTACCCGATGCAGTACCTGGAAAAATCAGGTATTACCCATAGGTACTAAACTTAATACCTGTTCTTGCTCTAGTTGAAATGAATCACTTAGAATAGCCATTGGAAACAATTGAAGCATTAGTAATGGGATTGGCAAATGCTTTCAAGACTACAAAACAATACAGTAGAACTGCATCTTTGTGGGGGGCCAGGGGTCTGGAGTGATAAGGAAGGCAACAGGGAGAGTGAGTGGAATGACTGGAGGCTACAATGATTGGGTGCAATAGCAAGGGACTACGTGGAATGATTGGAATGCTACCCATGGTCTCCTTGTCACTCATTCAAATCATTTATCATTTCACCCAGAACCTTGTCATTCTAGCTGCTTGTCATGGCATTCCTCCTGTTGTTCCAGCCAATCCCTCGCTGTTACACCCGATTTCCCCATAGCCTCCTCCCTGTCATTCCACCCACTCCTGTGGCCTCTTCTTCTTCCACTCGGTTTGACACTCGGTCCACTCCCTGTAGCCTCCTCCCTGTTGTTTCACCTCCTCTCTCTGGCTCCTTTTTTGTCGTTACACACGCACACACATCTTTAGTTCCATTCCCTATCAGAGATGCAGCATAGCTGCATTGCTGTACCCAGGGCCTTTTATTCAGCCTGCTGCAGAGTTGCCAATCACCCCTGCCCTTGCAGGCAAGCAGCTCCTGGGTTAAACCTTTAGGTATTACTTTGGAACAGGATGTGGGCTTTTTCTGATATACACTATTTTGCTTTTAAGATTGCTGGCAGCCCCAGACCTTGTTGTTACACTACTGGCTTTGTAGCTGGGTCAAATGAATAGCATAATGTAGTTTCCAAGGCTGCATGTATAGTGCAGACTGAACCTGACATTGGCAACTCTGGTTTACATCTTATAAATATCTGTGCATATCTTTAAACTAAGACAATTAATAGATTGTCTTGATTTGTATTTATTGCAGTACTGTATTTGAACAATTTCCAGTCCTATGCTTTTCTTAAGAACATAAATAGTGCCATACTGAGTCAGACCAATGGGACATCAAGCCCAGCATCCTGTGCTCTGACAGTGGCCAATCTCGATTGCATGGGAGAAGAACCAACAGTCACAATGGGAAATCCATTCCCCATTGTTCATTCCCAGCTCCTGACAGTAAGAAGTTCATCCCGTAAGCTGCTTGGTTAATAGCCATTAATGAACCTACTCTCTAAGACCTTATCCAGTCCTTTTTTAAACCCAGCTATACTACTGGCCTTGACAACATCCTCTGGCAACAAATTCCATAAGTTGATTATGTGTTGAGTGAAAACGTACTTCTAATTACTTTAAATCTGCTGGCAGCTAGTTTCATGGAGTGTCCCCTAGTTCTAGTACTATTTGAGAGGGTAAATAACCGTTCCCTATCTACTCGTTCCATACCACTCAAGATTTTATAAACCTCTATCATGTCCCCTCTGTCTTCTCTAAGCTGAAGAGACCCAGCTTGTCCAGCCTCTCTTTGTAAACCCTTTATCATTCTCATTGCCGTTCTCAGTACCTTTTCTAGTTCAGCTATGTCTTTTTTGAGATGGGGCGACCAGAACTGCACACAATATTCCAGGTGTGGTCGCACCATTGATTTGTATAGAGGCATTATGACATCCTCAGTTTTATTCTCTATCCCTTTGTGAATAACTCCTAACATTCTGTTTGCGTTTTTGACTGCTGCTGCACATTGGGCTGCAGATTTTAGGGTATTGTCCACAATCACTCCTAGATCCTTTTCCTGAGTGGTAACTCCTAGCTTAGTACCCAGCATTGTGTACTCATAGTTTGGGTTATTTTTCCGTACATGCATCACTTTGCACTTGTTCACATTAAATCTCATCTGCCATTTAGATGCCCAGGCACCCAGTCTCATAAGATCCTGTTGCAGTTCCTCACAGTCTGCTCATGTTTTAACTACCTTGAATAACTTGGTGTCATCTGCAAATTTAATCACCTCACTCTTAACGCCCTTTCATAAATGTCACTCTTAACGCCCTTTTCCAGATCATTAATGAATACATTAAACAGCACCGGTCCCGATACAAATCCCTGAGGCACACCAATCGTTACATCTTTCCACTGTGAAAACTCATCATTCAGTCCTACTCGTTGCTTCCTATCCTTTAGCCAGTTTCTGATCCATAGTAAGACACTACCTCCTATCCCATGACTCTTTCATTTTCTCAAGAGTCTTTTATGTGGGACCTTATCAAATGCTTTCTGGAAATCCAGATATACTATATCTGCCGGGTCTCCCTTGTCCACATGCTTATTTACACTCTCAAAGAATCCCAACAGATTAGTGAGGCATGACTTATCTTTGCTAAATCCATGTTGACTCTTCCCCATTAAGCCATGTTTATCAACATGCCCAGTAGTTCTGCGTTCTTAATGATAGTTTCCAATTCTACCACAGACTTCAAGCTTATTGGTCTGTAGTTTCCAGGATCACCTCTGGATCCCTTTTTAAATATCGAGGTTATGTTTGCCACCCTACAGTCCTCTGGTACAGTGGCAGATTTTAGTGATAGGTTATAAATTACTAACAGTAGGTCTGCAATTTCATATTTGAGTTCCTTCAGAACTCTGGGGTGAATGCCATCTGGTCCTGGGGATTTGTTAGTATTTAGTTTGTCAATTTGCTCTAGGACCTCCTCCAGTCAGGTTGACTTGTGACTGCTCTTCCAATTCATCACTTACAAAGTAAGGTTCAGGCGTGGGTATCTCCCCAACATCCTCTGCAGTGAAGACCGAAGCAAAGAACTCATTCAGTTTCTCTGCAATGTCCTTTTCCTCCCTAAGCACCCCTTTCAGCTCCTGGTCATCTAATGGTCCAACTAACTCTCTAGCAGGCTACTTAGAAATTACATGTAAAGACTATAACCAGCTTTCAGTTCGTGGCATTAGTGATAGAGGTGTGCACCAGGGACCCATGCCATTATTCACTTTCATTTTTGTTATTTAAATCTTCTGTTTTCATAAATGTCAACATTTTGTTTGCTTCTTGCTTTTGTTTTTGATTTCCATTAGTTTAAATAGAAAACACATTTTCAGCTGTAACTTTTATGTTTTTCATTATATTTAGATGAGATGTGGAGGGATTGTACTTCCAACTGAAGGCTACGTGTACCAAATTTCAGAAAGATCGGAAAGGAATCCGTTTTTATAAACAGTTGAATTATGTTGTTTTGCAAATATCTGCATATACGTTCCTGACTGTAACTTCTTTGTCTCCCATCTAATGTGAATGAAACATAGCAAGTTTATAGCCTTCCCTAAATTTGCTATCTATGCCAGCTTTCAGAAGGATTGCATTATGCAGAGAATGAGCCTATGTCAGGGATTTTCTTATGTGTCACTGTGGTATAAGATCTGTTTGTGATGCCTATTGGCCAGCAGAAATGTCAACCAAATACCCTCATTCTGTGCTGTGACCACCCCAACTTCTCTCCCTCACTTGTTGCTGTGAAGTTGGAAGTATCTGTTTAGGAAAAAGCCAATAGAGATTCTCTTATGTCCTCTCTCATAGTGCTGCAGGATGTGATTGTGATAATTGGTCATCCTGAATGTATAAACCATGTCTCCTGATTGCTGGGATGCTATCCCCAAAGTCTGTTATGTCCCTTCTGTGCCCGCCTCGGGGCCACCCCCTATGCCCACCTCAAAACCACCACCGATTGGTCTTGTAAAGCTTGAGACATGCAGTAATTGGCCAGTGAATGTGTCTGTCAGTCTGTTGGGTTGCTCTCCATTCTCCCTCCCCCTGCCATGCCAGGTGCTGCCCTCTGACTGGCACTGCATGTGCTGCTGCTCATCTGAATAATGGCCTTCAAGGGGACAATTTCAATTGCTTATAGAATTGAGGCCCTTTATCAAATTATCTTGTACTTCGGCAAAGATGACAGGGAAGGTGTGGGATACATTCCCGCCAAATGTCTTGTAAACAGGATGGAATATAAAAATGTTATAGCCAGAAATGCATTTTTCAAGTTAATGGCTTATAACATCAGGACCCTTGATCCAATCTTTCCAAAATTTGGCAGGATTAGTAATCTTGAGGAGGGACATAATCGTCCCAGGTGTCATGCAAATTGGATGGAAGATAAAGTTGAGGCCAGGAATGTGTATGCAGCTTTTCTTAAAATCACAACATTCAATTGTTTAAAAAATCGATTTCCTTTATCCAATCCTTCTGAACATTTGTACACATACTGCCCTCTGCTGGGAGTACAATCTCCCCAAGTTTCATCAGAATTGAATAAGAAAGAAAAAGGTTATAGCCAAAAATAGGTTTTTCAATGTTTTCCCATTATTTTGGAAACAAATATTTGTATTTGTTTTTGTTGGGGTTTTTTTGTTATTACAATAATGAAAATGAAATGTTTTGTTTTCATTATAATAACAAAAACAAATTGCACACCCCTACTTAGTGATGGTGTAGCCCCTTTCTGTAATTAACAAGCCTTTAGGTTGCCTGGTGACCGTCATACTTTCATATCCATGAGAATTGAAATTTTCTGAATCTTCACTATATACGCACAGGTAACAAATAATTTCCTGGCAACGTTGCTTTTTGTGTTTTTAATTTCGCTTTGGGACCTGCAAAATTGGTGTCTTTAAAAGCAAACAAACAAATGGTCAGCTCCTTGTTTAACACAGACTGTAAAAATAAAATCTATTCTGGCTTAAGAACAGCCCGAAGCTAGGAAATAAAGGGGCATGTTCTCTGCACCTATTTTCTAATCATGGCTTCTTAAGCTTTCTCATTATCAAAGATGTGAAAAGACTGAATGTGGAAGCAGAGCTGCTGTGCTGTTGTTGTTTTTTGTTGGTGTGTGTGTGTTTAAAAATAGTGAATCTCAGCTTAGTTAAAGAGGAGGTTCACAGCCTCTTAAATATTTTCCTTCCACAAATCTGTATTTTTGTTTGGTACAATCTGACCCAAATAGAGCTGTAAGACTTGCCCAATACACCTCAAAGATGTCACACAGCTCATTTTAAGATTGGTGCTAAAGTTTAGCAATGTTATCTGGTAACTTTTGCAGTAAACTATGGCCTGGAAGGCCTTTTTTAAAAAAAACTAGGTATTGTGATATTTTCAAAATGTTTACAATATGTTGGCTATTTCCCCCCACTGTTTACATCTTGAGAAGTTAATAGCAGAGCCTTTTCTAATATAGACTGTATTTCTGACCTTTTTACCCTTTGATTTTTTTCAGTACTGCTCTCATGGAAGGTTCAAGGAAACGGCCTCTCATTGTATTTGATGGTAGTTCAACAAGTACAAGCATAAAAGTGAAGAAGACAGAGAATGGCGCCATTGATCGCCTGAAACCATCTCCAACTGGAAGCATTAATTCTGTCTGTAGGAAACTATCAGTTTCTTCTTCAAACACTTCAACAGGCATGGCAGTCTCCAGTGCACCACAGGACGTTAAATTGGAAAGCAAGTTTAATGAGGCTAAACAAAACCGTTTTCTAGTGACTAATAGTAATATGGTGGCTGATCTGAAGTCACCCCCTTTAACGCCTATAACGGGAACTACAGTTGTGAAATTAAAGAGAGCTGCTCCTAAAGAAGAATCTGATTCAGTGGTATGTATATTCTCAACACTAGGTTTTGCCATTTCCCCCCTTTATAAAAATATGATAGAGTAGAAAGGTTCCGATTTTCCCAGTGGTATGAGGGAGATTTGAATGTGTGTCAAGAGTTGTAATGGGTAGGGCCATTTCTAGCTATCCAGGCATGCCAAGGATCTTCTCTAAGCCATTTTGTAGTTCTTCGGATGCAGTTTCTAAAAGTTCTAATGTTACAGACAAATAGAAAAATGCCAGTGAATGTGACCTTGACTGTAAGGTCTTGCTGTGCTTGGCCCAATACATTAAGGGTGTTTTCACACAAGACACTCTCCACCCACCTCCCACCCACTATACATGTTACAGGGCACCTATAGGGCAACACTGCAGCCCTGTAACATGTATGGTGGGTGGAGAGTGTCTTGTGTGAAAACGGCCTAAAAGTAAAGAAGTACCTAGAGGGTCTAGGACTGGAAAGCCTACTACAGTAAATGGTGTGCAAACAGATAGCAAGAGGTTATTATTCTGTATTGTGTTATACAGCACCAGCAATGTCCCTGGCACTGTATAATCATCAATTAGATTAATTGGTCCTTGTCCTGGGGGGCTTCCACTCTAGTAAAACCAAGGGGGCGGGAGGGAGACAAAGAATTAGGGGACATAGGAAGAGATGGGAATATATTTACAAAGTTGTAGGTGGACGTGTGTAGCTAAGACCACATTCACACCTGCAGTGACGTCCGACCTCACACAGATTTTGGCTCTGGGAGAAACAGACAGCCAAAATCTGCATGGAGTTCGGACGGTGTGAAAACCTCCCCCCCACGGCTTTGCCGGAGATCACCCGCTCGCTGCAGGTGTGAATGTGGTCTAAGTTACAAGGAGGAAGAAGACCCCGAATGAAAAGGATAGAAGAGGAAGCATCAGTGAGTACGTGAATTGCATCAGTGAACTATGCACCTGCTTAGTAGGAAGATTCACAGTACTGAAATTAAACACACGGGTCCCAAGCAGTACAAAGGAGCAAAATTCGTGGCCTAGAAATGGAGTTACTTTGGCCAAAGGTGTGCAGCAGTTTAGTTGTAGAACTGAAATGAGCAACTCATAATTCTAGTTAGCAGAATACAACAGAATACTACCTTCCATAATGGAATCTCTTAGCATTTTAACAGGGGCCGATCCCAAGCCGTGGGGATTCTGCACAGAAAGTGTGCGCACCGCAATTGCCGGCACATAGTGCTGTGTGGAAACTATAGACGTGCACGTGGGAGGGATCACAGCAGTTGGGATCGGCCCACAGAAAATAACTGATTTTAGAATTTTATCCAGACATAAGTTTACTTATTAAAACATTTATATAATTGTTTGGAGTTCATTATTCTTTGTTGTTTCTGTGGGGGTGGATGGGGGGAGCAGCGCGGTGGGTAGGCGCCGCATTCCCATGGACCCCCACCCACCTCCATCCATCTCCATGCATGGAGCATCCAGCATTGGCACCTGTTGCTTCGTGTGTGGGTGATGGGTGGAGCGCACACGCGCTCCCGGCCGCGGCATTTCCACGGACGCCCACCCATCCCTACCGCAGCGTTCAAACTGATGCCCCACGCACCCATCCATCCACCCATGGGAGGGGGGAGGGGGGAGAGGCTTCCATTTGAAAAGGGCCTATGGTTCACAATGTTGTAAATATTGTTAAATCACTTTAGAATGTCAGTTTTGGTCCAAGTTCATGCCTAAAATTAGTTCTGAATGCAATAAATCCACTTTAAGACACCTAATATATGCAAGGTAATCCCATTCTAGTCTGCTCCCATGCATAAAGGTAGGCATATGCTTAAATACTTGATGCAGTTTTACTTTTCTTTTAATTGCAGTGGTTTCATATTCATAGAGTAAAATATTAAAAATAGATTATTATTATTATTATTTTATTATTATTATTTATTATAAACATTTGTATAGCGCCGGGAGGGGGCAAGGCAGATGTCGGTAGGGACGGAGTTCCAGGCATGGGGGGCAGCAAGGGAGAAGGGTCGAAGGCGGTTAGGTGAGCAGGAGAAACGAGGGAGAGTGAGGGAGGGGACAGGAGGAGCGGAGAGCGCATGCAGGAGTGCGTAGGAAGATTAGGTCCGAGAGGTAAGGAGGAGCTTGGTTGTGGAGTGTTTTAAACATGAATACCAGGAGTTTAAACAGGATACGTTCAGGAAGGGGGAGCCAGAAGAGGAGAGGCTGCACATGGTCGAAGTGACGGGCAGAGTGAATGACCGTGGCAGCGGAGTTTTGGATTGCGATAAGGGGGGACAGGTGAGAGCGAGGGAGGCCAGCAAGGAAGAGGTTGCAGTAATCGAGGCGAGAGATAACCGTGGCATGAACAAGGGTTTTGGCCGAGGAGGTAGAGAGAAAGGGGTGGATCTGAGCAATGTTATGAAGGGTGAATCGGCAGGATTTGGCAACAGAGTCAATGTAAGGTTTAAAAGAGACGTGCATGTCAAAGATGAAGCCCAAGCTACGGGCTTGGAGAACAGGATGGATGGTGACTCCCTCGATGCAGAAGGGCAGGTTAGAGGGAGAGGAAGGGGTGGAAGGAAAAATGAGGAGTTCGGTCTTGGCCATGTTGAGCTTGAGTTGACATCGGGACATCCAGGCGGAGATATCTGAGAGGCAGTTGACGAGGCGTGAGTGGACAGAAGAGGAGAGAGGGGGTAGAAAGATAGAGTTAGGTGTCATCAGCGTAGAGATGATATTGGAATCTGTGGAAGGCAATAATTTTGCCAAGGGACAGGGTGTAAATAGAGAAGAGGAGAGGGCCAAGGACAGAGCCTTGGGGGACCCCAACCGAAAGGGGGAGGGAGGAGGAGGTTGACTCGGGGAGTGAGACATTAATGGAGCGGTCAGAGAGGTAGGAGGAGAACCAGTCAAGGACAGAGCCGTGGAAGCCCAAAGAGTAAAGCGAGTCCAAGAGGAGCGAGTGGTCGACAGTGTCAAAGGCAGCAGAGAGGTCAAGGAGGACAAGAATGGAGTAGTGGCGCTTAGATTTAGCGACAAGTAGATCATTGGTGATCTTGGCCAGGGCAGTTTCAGTAGAGTGGAGGGGGCGGAAGC
>QEPC01002769.1:3789071-3805761 GCA_003113815.1 Sphenodon punctatus
AGCAAGAGAGCAA
Source organism: Sphenodon punctatus (assembly GCA_003113815.1). Lineage (NCBI taxonomy): Eukaryota > Metazoa > Chordata > Lepidosauria > Sphenodontia > Sphenodontidae > Sphenodon > Sphenodon punctatus. The sequence continues at coordinate 3,789,085 of QEPC01002769.1, forward strand.
TTTCGTGAGAAGATGAGGTCGAGGGAGTGGCCGTCAGTATGGGTTGGGGAATCGGTCCAGAGTCGGAGATCAAAGGAGGAGGTCAGGGAGAGAAAGCGGGAGATAGAGGGCGTGGAAGGTGTGTCGACGTGAATGTTGAAATCACCAAGAGCGGGGGTGTCATCAGAGAGGAAGAAGGTGAGCCAGGATTCAAAATGTGGGAGAAAAGAGAAGAGGGAGCCCGAGGGGCGGTAGATGACAGCAACACGAAGGTGTAGAGGGGAGTATAAACACACAGAATGGGCCTCAAAGGAAGGGAAAGGGAGGGAGGGAGGAGGGGAAAGGATTTGGAATTGACAGGGATTGGCAAGGAGGAAACCCATGCCACCCCCCTGGCCCTCAGGGCGGGGTTGGTGAGAGAACGAAAGGCCCCCGGAGCATAGAGTAGCTGGGGTAACAGAGTTGGAGGGTGAGATCCAGGTTTCAGTAAGAGCAAGGAGTTGAAAGGGGCGAGAGAGGAAGAGATCATGGATGAAGGGGGCTTTAGTCACGGAAGAACGGCAGTTCCAGAGGGAGCAGGAGAAAGGTAATTGGTTTCGGGGAAGGCATGGGATGTGGATGAGATTGGGGGATGTGGAGCGGCTGTGTTTTCAGGGTTTGGGTCTCACGCCGGCCTCACACTGGCCACAATGGGGCTGTGGAGTATCTGGGTGTGCAAGGTTTGGATGAGGGGGTGGAGGAGGACTTACAGGGAATGGGCAAGGGGGGATGAGGGTGAGGAGGGGGAATGGGCATGGGTGAAAATAAGGGATAGGTTGGTTGGAGAAAGGCCATTGGAGGAGGGAGAGGGAGAAGGAGGGGAGCCATCAGCAGGGCGAGTAGGAGGGGGGATATAGAGGGCGAGGGAGGTATGGGGAGGCATCCTAAGTGGCAACAGTTCGGGCAGCAGAGTGGGTAACCTGGCCTGAGGGTGGCACGGGAGTGTTCGCATGATGTCCGGCGGCGATGGTCGGAAGAGGCTGTGTGGTGTAGGCGTCGTCGGGGGTGGCTCCTCGCTGTCCTCGTACCGGCCTCACAACGGCCACAAAATGGCCAGCGCCCTTTTGTTGTCGCCCTTGGGGCACCGCCCGAGGGCTGCCACCCGCAGGGGCAGGCATGCAGCTTTCAGTGTCTGTCCCAGGGACCTGTCCTCACCTGTGGGGGGTGGAGCGGGAGGTCTGCTGATGTGCGGGGCAGGGCTCCCAGTTCCAGGGCTCTGAGTGCAGAGGTATTTTATATTCTGTTGAGCAACAGTGTAAACAAGGTATTGAATTTTTTGCAATACTATCTCATACACTGAGAACACTTTATTTTGTGATTCCGTTTTTTTAACTACTTGTCATAAATTCATATGCATTGCTGCCCTGTTAAAACAGCTGCCATATTTCGTCCAAGACAGCTGCATTTCTGTTGTGGAAAACCATTTCTGTGTGTATAGAGCCAGTGTGGCCTAATAAGATGTTGGACTTGAATGTGGGAGATCAGGATTCAAATCTTGTCTTAGCCACTCAAGTAGGTGGCCTTGGGCAAGACACTATCTCTCGGCCTCAGTTCCTCATTTGTAAAATGGGAATAACTTGCCCCATGGAGTTGTTTGAGGGTGAACTAGATACGGATGTGTGTAAAAGCACATTGAACACTAAAAACACTGTATAACTGATAGATAATAATTACAGTAATAGTTCAAAGCTTTGGGAGGTGAAAACAAATGAGCTACATATGGGTTTATGGTGAAGTATTCTTCAGTATGGTGCCTTTTTCCTCTAGCTAATTTATTGGAGCCAATTGGGCTTAAATACTGTACCATGGAAAACAATAGGCTTGCCAAGGGCTTTGCTTTGTTCAGAGATTGGCTGGAGAATCTTTCTGGCTTGTGATGGGTGGTTGCTAGCTTCCAATTGTCTCTAGTCTTTCTGGGTATTTTTTTTCATATACCTAGGGACCCATGTTCACTGCATTTTCCTCCCCGTGGGCAGCAATGTGGAAAATGCCATGAACACTGAGGGCAGTGAGCTCATGTTTTTCCACATTGAAGTGTGGCAGCTGCTTTAACCTATAGCTGTAACTTTCCAGCAATCTTGCACAGTTCTTTAAAATAGTCTGGTGGTTGACTCTTTTTTTTTTTGGTCAGGTGAGATTGAATTGATTAAAATGTTATAAATTCTTATATGGGCCTGCATCTAGACTACTAATTTTCTCCAATTAAAAATGTTTTTGGTAACCCACTATAATGACCACCACCTCTAAAACGTGCGTAATGGGATTTCAGGAAGTTTTCTTTGCTTCCTTTATACCTCTGGAGCAAGCACAGAACGTTTTTTTTTTCTCCACAAGATGGCATCAGAAAACTGCTATTGTAATACACTGAGTTAAGTTTCTCTGCTTAATCACTAAATGCTTAATACAGCATATCTGACATTACTTTTAACCTTTTTCTTTTCCAGAATGATCTAAAACCTACAGAAGCAAAAAAGAAGATCCAGCATGTAACATGGCCATGAATTAGTGAGGGTTTTTAAAAATGTAAATATACATTCAGCCTATAATTCAGATTGGATAAATCGTATGAACAGTCTCAGTACATTTCTCTTGAAACTATACAGGGATTGAGATTGCTGTGGAATTTTCTTAAATTTAAAAGCTCCATAACACAAAGTAGAATCATGTTCCGACGAATCACTATAAGATTTTGTCTTGCACTGAGAGTGGTTCACTTAACCATGAAGTGGTGATGATGGTACAAGATACTTTAAAAAAAACAAAAAAACAACTGCTTTAAAGTTCAAGTGTATTTATAGTTCAGCTTCTGCATGTCCCTACAAACACCTGTATGATTTTCATAATGTCCATCCTCTCCAGTACAATAGGGTTAATTTCCTGGCTGAACACTTAGCACAGTTGATGGAGATATAGGTGGAATGAAAGACCGTATATCCACACCAGGGTTGGCTTCCAATTGATATTTACACAGCATAATACAAAATTCATCCCATTGACAAGTTCTTAATCAGGAGAAATATAGTTATTACTTTAGTTATACAGAAAGAAATGATAGTTTCATGTGTTGTACACTAAAGATGCAGGGTAAGTTGGGTAATAACAGCTGAACTGTGTAACATCGTTGCTTCAAATTGAAGTTTCTACTATTGTCATTCAAGATAAATGCACATAGGGAAGCACATTAGTAGAATCTTTGTTCAGTGCATTTTTTTAATTTAAAGTAGTGAATGAATTAGTACCATGCTTTTTATATCCACATATGAATCTATATGTGGGAAATCTCTTGTTGCCCAGTTAGAAAATTAAACTCCATGGGGAAAAGCTGTGGAACCAGCTTTTATTAGTAAATATTTGTTGATAATGCAGGGGAGGGGGAGGAAATAATGGCATTGAGAGTTAGCGTAGTATGTTTGTGAAGATGTCTCGCCTCTTTCCTATTTGTTGTTTTGTAAGTTTAAATACATTTATTGGGTTTCATTTGAACACAGAGGAATTGCCTCTTTGTATGATTGAACACCTGAAACTTTCTCTGGGTGTAAGTGATATAGCAGTGTGTCCATACAGAAAAAATATCATGAATTGTATGCCCTATTTGCATTAAATCTTTCACCACTGAATTTAACTATAAAGAAATTTTGTTGGCTTAATGAATACCTTGAGGATGCTGCCAACAGCTATCTGGAAGCTTATTCAGTTGGCAGATTTCTAAATCCAATAGGATTTTGACAGAACATCACCCCCCTTCACTGTTATGAAAAGAGAGACCTCAGAATACCTCTAAAATGGTAGGAATGGTGTGAGGTTTTTAAAGTATTGTGTGCTGTTTTTCCTTTTACTAAACATTTGTGCAGGTTTTGTATTTCAGTACAACAAAGTTTAACATTGTAATGTATGTTTTGTATGTAAACTGCTGTCTTTTAAATAGCCTTATCCTATTTAAATAAATTGAATAAAAGTAATCCTTTATGTTGTGAAGTTCTACTGTATTTCATAATGTAGTAAAATCTGCTCAGATGTGACTGTAGCTTGGAGCAAACGGACTACTTGTGTTCAAAGTTTAATATGCTGAAATATTTAGCTGCCTCAGAAGAGCCAGCACATCGGTACAGCTGCTGCCTTTGATATGCTCCACTGGAGCACCAGACCACAGAGGCATTTTCAGGATGCTGTGCTTGTTCTTTAACTTGTCAGTGTCTTGTGGGATTTGAGCACTGATTCAGGTCCTGCACCTTGTGATGGTGTAACTTCAGGAAAGTACAAATGTTACTATCTTTAAAAATGGTAAACAAGATTTTGATAAATGATGTATTTTTCTGTAGCTTTCTTTTTTTTTTTTTTTTTAAAGGTTGGTAAATATTGCATTTCAACCCTTAAACTCTTTTTCTTTAGGGGATTAGCTGAAATATGGCTTTATCTTTCTTCAATAAAATAAAATTAAACCTCTTGTTACATGTAAGTCACACTTCTGAGTATTCCTTAATTAAAAACTCTGCTTTGAATATGAATTCTAGTTCAGTTTTTGGAAGAGAAATTATGTCGTTCAAGGGCTTCTAATTTAAAGGCAGATAATTTCTCTAAATATTTAAAGTATGCAATTTAAAATCAAGCTATGACATGAAAAGTAGCCATATATGAATACCAAAAAAGTTGTTGTTGCACCATTCCAAAGTTCCCCAAACTATTTTTAGATGTCTAACTCTTTTTCTTGAGTATTAATTTACAAATTTCAAAGTGGAGAAAATCAAGTATATGTATTGAATCCTCGGCATGTAAAGCAGCATATCTGTGGGAATGGATGACATCATCTGACTGGTCTATGAATGTTTTACTTGAAACATTCTTTCTTCTTTGCTGACTGGCATCTCCTCCTCCCCACCCCCTTTTGATAGCCTCTTATCACTCCACCAGCCTTCTGTGTTTCCTCCCTAACCCCATGGGCCTTTCCTTTTCTGTTATTCTGTACTCCTCTGTCACTTCAGATATCTTTGTTTAGTTAATCCCTTTATAACAAAACCAATCCTTTTGCCAAGATTAAAAAATAAATAAATCTCCACCACCCCCAACTGTAGAATTAACAAGACACTTACAGAACATCACCTGTTTACCTATGATCGGTCTGCCTTGTTTAAGACTGTACACTCTTCTAAGCAGAGATAGTACAAGTAATATTGGCTAGTGTCTGTTAGCACTATGGGATCCTAGTCTTGATTTGGTTCTTGGATGCTACTGCAATGTAAATAACTTCTTCAGTGTAGACTCATTACAAACTTCTTGAATAACTGGTTTGAAAATGTTGCTCAGTTAAACTCTTTTTTTTTTTTAAAAAATTGTTTTAACATTGTTTGGCTGAATGTTCCTTTGGCATTGATAATGTCATGCTTGGTTAGATATCCTAGGAATCTCTCAAAACCTCTCTGAACCGGTAGCAGGAGTGTGAATTTGCGCTGGCCCTCATCTTTCGGACTTTCACCATATGATCTATATCGGGTGGAGTTTATTCCTCTGTTCTTGGGTAACTTTAACAAACATAACTCAGATCTTGCACTTTTAATTCAAGATGAATTTTTCTGGTCATCAATAAGGAAATGAGTTGATTATTTAAAAAAAATAATGGAGGGCAAAGTCAGAAACCAAATGGTATTAGAACTCTGTGAGGTGTGTTTTGTTTTTTTTCCTTTCCCCTCTTAGCCCTCCATCTTCATCATGGGTCTCGATGACCCTCAAGGCTGCTAAAAAAATCAAAACACTTTCGGCAAGCCTGAACCACTCCCGCTCTTCCCCACCCCCCCATGTATTTCTCAAGAACTGTGAGGTCAACTGTCCTGTGTTGTTTCATGTTCTTCTCCCCTCCCCATTTTTTTTTTTAAATTGAGGTTTTTATCATTTCATCATCCAGGGTACTTTCTACCCCCAATGTAAGTCAATGGGAAAATGCAAGCACTATACGCCCTTTGCACTTGGGGTCTTTTTGACCCCTTGCACATTCTTAAAATGCATGTCTCTTTTTAAAAAAATGAAACTTAACCCAGCATCTGCTCTCCTAATTAAAACCCTCAAGGAGGGTGAAGGAAAAAATGTACCACTTAGCTTGAGTTCACAAAGGTCATTGATGGTGTGTTTAGGAAAATATAACCATAAACTGCTTTGGGGGATTACATTGACCCCCGGTGAAAAGTCAACTTGCCAGCTTCTATTGTTCCTGATGTTTAAACAGCAGTTAAGACCAGTTTAGAATTAACTCTTGACGCTGGTTTTTTTATCACAGCAATTAGCAGCTTTGTGTTGGAACAATACGTATTCATTCTGCATCGGGGGTGGGAGAGTGTGTGTGTGTGTGTTGATGACCCCTGCATTAAGTGTGAGGTTTGGAGCTCACCTGAAAACAATGAAGCCCTGCAACTCTTTACCCAGCAGTTAAGACCTATTTAGAGTGAACTCTTGACACTTTTTTTTTAATCACAGCCATTAGCAGCTTTAATCACAGCCATTAGCGGCTTGAATCACAGTAATTAGTGCCTTTGTGTTGGAACAATACCTATTCATTCTGCATGGGGGGATGACCCCCTGCATTTACTGTGAGGTTTGGAGCTCACTTGAAAACAATGAAGCCTTGTATCTTTCATAAAATGTCCTCTTGCCATATCTGGCAATTCTACTGTGAACTCAAGACTTTTGAGCTGTCGTCTCCTCTCCTTTTCTGAATTGGAGGGGGGGGGCAACAATACCCCCTGTATCATTTTTGTTAGTTGTGCTGCTTTACATGAGGGGTCATGGTGACCCCCCATACCATGGGAGGTTATTTATTTCTGTTTTTCAGTTCTTATACTAATAAACTCAATTTTTAAAAAAAATCTGGAGTCCATTTCAAATCAACCACATCATTTTTAAGCTATTTATTAATGTGGGTCAATTTGACCCCTAAACAGTTATTAGTCACTCAATTACTCAGGCGCAGGAGGAGGGACGAGTAGGAATTTGCGTATCCTTCATAGAAATGTTCCTCATTTTAATATACCTCTCTAAGCATTAGAAGGAAGTAAATATTTTGGGTAGCAAGGGAAAATTCAGTGCCAAATACAGTTGGAGGAAACAAGTGATTTTTGAGGACACTAGTCAGAAGGCTGTATCAGTTGTTGAAGCTGAGCTTGTGTGGGGAGTCTGTTTAAAACTCTGGTAAATATTGACGCACTTCTTTAGGAAATCTACTGGAAATGTTTCCATAGTTTGCCACAGAGGTACTATATCCCATCAAACAGAACTACAGCATGTTGGAATAATTTACAGCAGTCTCTGATATTGCTGTCCTGACATTCAGCTTTTTGCGGAACTATCTTTTAACACAATGTATTGGTCCCGTGCTTGGATACCCTGGTCATAGATACAGTTTAAGAACCTGGTTGGTAAGTAGATCTGTGATTGGTAAGTGCTTTTTTTTTTCTGTTGCATAAAAATATCATTGATGATGAAAGCAAAAAGCAGCTTCTGACTTCCATATTGTCTGTTGGGACTGGAAACGATTTTCTGACCTTCCATGTAATAAATATAGGTCCCCTGTGCACAAGTAGAATTATAAAGTAATTGACTGCGATCCATAAACCATTTACTCTGGAGTAGTCAGAACAGTAGTAGCAGCCAGGAACTACTCCAAAGTAATTGGTTTGTGGCTCTCAGGCACTGATTATATTTAAGTCGCCTAAGCTACAGTTTGCTATTTTTTTCAATGGCGTTGTTTTGGTAATAGTTGTATGACCCATAGGGGTGCCTTATTTTCTGCACTAGCTTTTTATCTTGATGCTAAGCATGATTTTCAGAAGAATTTTTAAATGTAGATCTTTAGGGGGAGCCAATGGGCATGCGCACAGACTAGGTGCGCACGGCTGAAGCTCTTGCCGGGCCCGAGGCTAAACAAAAAAACCCCCAGCCAATTAAAGATGCGGAGGTGCTGTGCTGATGTGCCCAAAGGGTCTGAGAACCCTCTGTGCTTCTAAAAAAAAACTTAAAAGGACACCATTCAAAGCTTTTACCTCCCAAAACCCAGGAAGTCCTGTAGTGTGGAGGGGACAGATGAAGAAGACAACATGGCAGCCGCGGGGTCAGCCTTGCAGTGAGGAGAATCCTCAACCTGCCGACATGCTGGGACACCCAGAGCAGTTTGTAGCAGCCCGTCAGTGCAATCCGAGGTGAACTACAATGCACTAAAGGAGAACTTAAACAGTTCATTGATAAGTTACACTAAAATGGACAAAATGAATAAGAAAGTGGACTGTGACTAAAAGAGTCAGTGTGTCCGAAAATAGAGTGGGGGAGGCAGAAGACAGGGAAATAACTCGAGACACCAAGATTATAGAAATGGAGACGTCCTTGCTCCATAGTGCAGCACAAACTAGAAGACCTGGAAAACAGGAGCTGTCAATGACCAGTGTCATCTTGATGTCCCAGAGGGAATGAAGTGGGAGAGAATGGTGCCCCTTCTCCAGAAGATTTGGAAACAATCCTCCCAGACAAAGAGGAACTCTGGCAAAGTGAAATAGAAAGGGCAGACCGCACCCTCAGAGTCAAACCTTGCGAGACCCCTTGCCCTATCATAATAAAATTAAGATTCCAGGACAAAGAAAAAATCCTCTGGGAAGCTTGAAGGCACTCTGACTTAATTTTTGCCAACCCAAAACTTAAGGTATTCCCAGACATGGCCTGGGAAACCAGAAAGAAATGAAAACAATGGTATAAATACATGCCAGCATTTGAAAGAGTTTGTCTACAAGCTCAAATTTGGCACCCAGCTCGATTTGCCTTTGACCATAGAGGACAAAAGCGTGTCTTCACACAAGAGCAGGACTTGCAGAAATACATTGGAAAACAACTGACTTGAAAGACCCTGAAAACACTTGAAAAATCCTGGATCACCTTATATAAAAGACCACACTAAATAAGTCAGTGCCGTTGTTTTGAGAGAGAATCTCAGCTGAGTGAGTGACTTCTCAACTATGGAAAACACATTGGTTTGATATTTTGCAATAATTATATTCAGCCACTAGATGGCATTACATATCATAAAAATTATATAATTCTTGTAACTAAGTGGCTTAGTTGGTGTTAAGTTACAAAAAGGCTACACTTAAGAGGCCCCCTCCCCTCCCTAGGACAATAAGGCGGGGGACGAAAGTTAACTTGATTTTTAAAAAAAAATGTAAAATGACAAAAAGGGGCGTTTAGACCCTAAAAGATAAATTAAGGGCTCGATGGTGACAGTCTCGGAGACGAGCGTTACTGTTGATATTTCTCCTCCTTTTGAACTTGCTTATGTTGCTGAAATGAAGCTAATTGTTTTTAATTTATGTTTCAGAAAACATTGCCTCAAATGGATACTCTGTCCCATGGTCAATGAACAAGGTACCCCCAAAATGGGAAAATTCCAAAATATTGCTTCACATGCAGGGAAGGGTTGGGACCTAATCTCTCTCAGTTTTGAATATGGCTGAAATAAAGTTTGACCCTGAAGATTCAGGATCTCAGTTGTCCCATAAAACGTCGAAGGGTCTGGCAGCACATCTATGGCATCAAGACAGATCTTTGCCATACAAGAAACTCATTTGCTGAACACGGACACTTTCAGAGTAAAGCATCAAAAATTTGAGCAAATTTATTTTTCATGTGACCCACACAGGAAAAAAACAGGTCACAATTGGCTTTGCAAAGGAATTATGTTTTAAGTTAAAGAGCCAAGTGAAAGACTCAGAAGGCAGATTCCTCTTGCTTAAGGGACTGATTCAAGGGGAACTGTACATAATTGTAAGCATATGTGCTCCCAATATGGACCTGATAAGAATTTATTAAAAAATATTCAGAGATAATTTGTTAAAAATGGAAGGTATTTTCATAGTACTTGGAGATATATATTAACTTCCCCTTACACCAGCTTGATAGATCAGCAAAATCCAAACAAGACAACACATTTGAAAAAAATAAATGTATAGAACAAGAGCAATTAGTAAATGTTTGGAGAATATTGAATCCAACAGGTAGAGAATATACTTTCTATTCACCAGTAGACAGTTCATATACCAGGATCATATCCTGGTACAGAGAAGGGAAGCTACTGTGTGTAAAAGTTGATTTGTTTATAACAATGTTTTTTCCAACCATAATTCAGTGATACTGGAAATGAGGAGATCTGGGGCACGAGAAAAAAGACAAATTCACTGGAGAGTCTATAAAAATATTTTATTAGATCAAATAAGGACAAATACTGGAGGAACTGAAAGAGTATTTTAAGTATGATAGGTCTGACACCACTCCACAGGTTTTCTGGGGAGCCATGAAAGCATTCTTGTGATGCCATTATATCTCCTTGGCAATGTTCTATAAAAAGGTAAAGAAAGAAACATTAAAAGAACTATATACAAAATTAAGTGAAGTGGAAACTAAGAATAAAGTCCAGTCTAATCCTAAACTTAAAAATGAAAGCAAAGAAATTAGAAACACAATAAACCTACTTTATTTATTTTTATTTATTTATATTTCTTAGCCACCCCCTCATGCCCATGGCATCCTGGGGCGGCTTACAGCATAGAAATAACAACAATTTTAAAATAACAATAAAACATAGAAAATGTAAACATTTTTAAAAAAACTAATCCCCCCCCCCAACCTATTACCCAATCCCCCCTCCCCTCCTCCGAAGGGCTGGGAGAACAGCCAAGTTTTGCAGGCCCGGCAGAAGGCCAACAGATTTGGGGCCAGACGGGCTTCCTCCGGGAGGGAGTTCCATAGTTGCGGCCTGGCCACCAAGAACGCTCTCTCCATCGTGACCCCCGTTTTACACGGGGGACCTCCAAAAAGGCGCCCCCGGCAGACCGAAGGGGTCACTCTGGGGCGCGGAAGGTGAGGCAGTCCCTGAGATATGAAGGGCCAAGACCAGCACCTTGAATCTACTTGAGGTAGAAAGAACAGTTAAGCAAATACGATTGACAATACAATTATATTACAAGAAGTCAAATAAAACCAATAAAGCCCTCGCCTGGTTAGTGGGGGAGAAAAGGCCCATATCCCAGTCATTAGAGATATGTCAAATAGGCAAATAAAATCTGATTCAGAAATTAGAAACTGCTTTTGAGAATTTTACCAGGATTTATATAAAAGTACTAATTCCAGTACAAATGCTATCCAAGTTTCTTAGATAAAATTAAAATATAAAACACAGGAAAGAAAATTCCTAAATGCACCATTCATGAAAGAGGAGGTACAAGAGGTCATCAAAGCCTTGCCTAAGAATAAAACGGCGGGACCCGATGGGTTTCTTGCTGTATTTTATCAACTGTATGCAGAGTATTTGGTACCTCATCTTGTTAAAATCTTTAACTCCCTACTGGAATATCAAAGTCTTCCACCAACCTTTTACAATGCTACCGTGACTCTTTGCCCAAAACCAAATAAAGACACTATGGAGTGTGGAAGCTATCGGCTAATAGCCCTTTTGAACGTAGATCTAAAAATCTTTACAAAATTGTTAGCAAATAGACTTAATTTTATTTGTTCCCTAATCCCTCCGGATCAAACTGGATTTATTCCAGCGAGATTAGGAATAGATAATATTAGAAAAATAATTGATATTCTTTCTAATATAAATTAAATAGGTCCCTGCCTGCCTTACTATCTCTCAATGCGGACAAGGCCTTTGACAGAACTGAACATCAGTTCCTATTTATGACACTGGAGAAAATGGGCATTCGGGGAAATTTCTTAAACTGGGTCAAGATAATTTACAAGAAACCTAGAACAGCATTGGCCGTGAACGGAACACTCTTAGACATGTTTCATCTGGGCAGAGGAACGAGACTGGTGTCCCCCCTCCCCTTTATTAGTTTAGCAATTGAACCCATAGCTGCTATGATTTGACAAGACCAGGCTATTTCAGGGATCAGGATAGGTGATGGGGAGTATAAAAACTCCTTATATGCTGATGACACGATGGTGTCAATTAGTGACGCTCAAAGAACGCTTCCTCTACTACTCAAAATATAGAAAAAATCAGACAGGTCTCCGGCTTCAAAATTAGTACAACTAAATCCCAAGCTTTTGTTTCATATACTTAAATCTCAACACGAGACACTTCTACAAATTTCCCCTATTAGAATAATGGGAACAGAATTGAAATATCTGGGTATCCAACTTACTAAAAATGTAAATAAAATTTACTCAGCCAATTTTATCCCCTTGCTCAAGGAATGTAAGGAAAATATTACTAAATAGCACACAGTACAATATTCATGGTTAGGAAAAATCAATCTGATCAAGATGATGTTGCGCCCCCAAATTTTGTATTTATTTTTTTTTCCCTACCAGTAGAGATACCTAAAGCATTCTTTAATATCAACAAATTATTCAGTACTCTAATATGGATAGAAAAAATCCTAGAGTGCGCAGATCTATTCTTATTACTAATAAAGAACAAGGAGGTACTAACCTTCCTGATATCAAAAACTATTACGAGGCCTCTTGTCTCATAGCAGTAAAATGTGGTGTAAGAACTTGCCTGAACTCTGTTGGATACAAATAGAAAAAGATCAATCGCATATAACAATCTCAAGACAGCTTTTAATAGATAGAATAAATACCAGAAAGCTAAAGAAAGCAACACACCCCTTTATAACACTGCTTTGAGGATTTGGGGTAGAATTAAACTAAAGGCAGAGATTTTCACAGGTAAATCCCCTTTCACATCCCTCAAAAGTCATCTTCAACGACAAAAAAAAGACCTCAGAATTATTGGGATTATTACATAAAGAAAAAATCTGGCTAGTAAAACATGTTCATCAAGGAGGAATTCCTCACACAAGATGAAATAGAAGGTAAAAGAAAATTAGCTGACTTGCCTCCAACTAAAAAACAGAATCACTAACTGGCAAAATAGATCATACTTTGGAAGACCAGCCACACCGATAGAAACACTATTATTTGAACCATCAAATGACAGCAAAATTCTATCAAGGCCAAAGAAAGAAATCAAAATACTTACCAACTTCCCAGATGCAGGATATATTATTGCATGGGCAGATGAGTTGATGGAACCAGTTAGTGACCTTGAAATGAAACAGATGTGGCAGATTATGACTAAAAGTTCTCCCTCCCTCTTGGTTAGTGAAATTCAAATAAAATTGTTATAGATGGTACCACACTCCAACCTCTCTTAATAGGACCAATATAATAGATACCAATTTATGTTGGAGAGGTTGTGAAGCAGAAGGAATGGCCCTCCGTTGGTGGTGGGACTGCCCTGAGATTTCTTTATGGAGAGAAACATGGCAGGGGATGGAGGGAATTGTGGGTGGAGGAATTCCGTTTATACCAAAAGTTGCTGTGTTAGGCATTTTTTCCTAAGGGGCTTTATATTGCGGAACATGTACAAGCTTGCTATCAGATCTGTCTAGCAACTCTATATTCCATAGCCAAAAATTAGAAAGTACCTACTCCCCCCCCCCAATAACGGACATGAGGTTGAGACTGTGGTTTATTATCACTATGAAAAGACTATGGCATAGGTAAATGTTAAACTTCAAGACTTCTATGCAGTTTGGTCCAAGTGTTGGGATATTATCAAATCTGGTATCTCGAACCACTGTACAATACACAAATTATTGCCAGAGGACATTTGAAAATGGATATACTTACCTTTTACACCCTGCACACCTTGTCAACACATTCGGGGACTGCTACACTGTGGCGCAGAACATGTTAAATAAGAGTATACATTATAGTAGACATACTGCATAAGATGTGATAGTGATTTTGTCTATATTCTTTTTATTTAATTTTATTTAATTGATTATTGTAAAAACTGGAGATGTATTCAGCTCTTGGTTGATAATGTAAGGACAAACACATGGGAAATATGAATGCAAAACGTATGTACAAAGACAAATGTATCTGAGACCTGGAATCAATATAAGTTCCTTTTTAAAAAAAAATTATTTAAAAGGTAGATCTTTTTAAGTGAAGTAGTCATGATTAATGTGAAGCATGCTGTGTAGAAATGCCATATGATTGGAAAATTATGATTTTAAAGGATATGAGGTATCATTAATTTACCAATCTTACCCAATTCCTGCTGGATACAAATTACTTCCATCTGGAAGATTATAAAGTGAGTGTGCATTATATGACATGGCCATCAGACTTCAAGTCCATGCCAGGGCCTTGCATGGATTATTCCCCCTTTTCCCTCTCTACAATCAGTGCATTCTTTCACTGACTCTCTTCTTTGCAGCAACCAAAAACTAGCAATGTTTTATTATTATTATTTATTATTATAAGCATTTATATAGTGCCAGCGATGTACCTGGTGCTTTACAATAAACAAGATAGACACGGTCCCTGCCCGAGAGCTTACAATCTTTTCAAAGTAAAAGTTGAAAAAACCCTACATTGCAACAGTAACTTTAAATTAAAATTGCCATTCTTGCCAAAGAAAGTGTTAATCATCTGCTGGCTTAGTTTGTGCATTAAAAGTAGCTGGCTTGAAATCTTCATTTGTTACAGTTGTATACAGATGGAAAGAACATCATAATTTTGTAATGTGCACGGTGGTAAATTTAGGCTGGTTTCTGACCTTACATGGGGGGAGGGGGTGTTGGACTTGAAGAATCACAACCGCAGCTATGTAATTGCAGGGATTAGTGCCTGTGAGGATGTACTAACCCCCTTTTATCATGTGAGAACACTACTAGATCCCCAAATGTAGCCTTTACAAGGACACATGTTCTCATGTGATAAAAGGGATTTAGCGCATTCTCACAGGTGCTAATCCCTACAATTACAGAGCCACAGTCACAATTACGAAGGTTCCCGCCTTCCCATATAACGTCAAAAAGCAGCCTTGGTCTGAGAAGTTTTTCACTGGAAGGTTGAAAACTACATAAAACCTTTCATATTTCCAATACTTTGGACATGTTTCCTCCAAACTACTTCTTTGGAAAAGATGAGCGATCTCTAATTATCACCTAATCTAGCCTGTGCTAAAACAGAAAAAGTCTTGGCTAAATCAGGCCACAAATTTAAATGCAATCATCTTCATAGAAAATATGAAGTTGAAAGGGATTTCAAAGATTCTAGAGTATAGGACTACAGCATAAACTAGAGAATCACATTAATTAAATTGAAATCATGGTCCCTTCTAAAACAAATTGGTGATTTGTTATATTCAACTCAGTACTAGAAAGGTTTTGATAGGCAGCTGCATTCAACTTTGGGGGCTACAACTTCTTAATAAATAAAAAAATAAACGAGACAGAGCAAAATATCTTGCTGATGAAAACTAGATTTGTTTATTCTGAAATATGCTGTGTGCTGATGGATTGTTTCTGGATACAATACAGAGACCACATGGAAGGTAATTGATGTTTGTCTTTAGATGCACCTAATCCCCTTGTGCCAATATTAGGCCTTTTGGACCAACTTGTATTAAACTGACAGTAAAATTTAAATTAAAAAATAGTTAAGAAAACTATAAGTTATAAATGACAACAGGATGTACATTTAAAGGATTAGTACATGCATCGGGCATGTTTGGGGGACTTGATGATCTATTTTTATGTCCCTGGCTATTTGGTCTTCAGATTCTGGTTTAGCCTGCATAACCAGATGCAACTTTTGTTCCTTTCTGTTAGGTTTCTGTTTACTGAAACATTGTTTGGTAATGAACAGTGCAAGGGTTTTTCATTATGTGAGCTGTCAAACCAGATGCTGCAAGGCTGTGAGGAAGTTCCGCAAAAATGAGAGGGGCTACATGTAAAAAGGACAGTTTTTGAAACTTGCTCTAACCCAGTCTTTTATAAAAATGAAACTCAGGAAAAATTCAAAACATGTCAACTGTCAGAAGAACAGGTAAAATAATAACCCCCCTCATAGGACTGCTTAAGCATTCTTTTCCTTTTGCATTAAGTTTTTGCTTCAGATCCCTGAGGCAAAAACAAGCAACAAAAACTTTTTCAAATACTTCAGAAGGAAGAAGCCTGCTAGGGAATCAGTTGGTCCATTAGATGACAAGGGAGTAAAAGGGGCGCTCAGGGAGGATAAGGACATTGCAGAGAAGCTGAATGAGTTCTTGGCGTCAGCCTTCACTGCGGAGGATTTTGGAGAGGTACCCACGCTGGATCCTTGCTTTGTGGGCGAGGAATTGGAAGAGCGGTTACAAATCAATGTGACTGAGAATGTTCTAGGGCAAATTGACAAACTGAATAATAACAAGTCACCAGGGCTAGATGGCATTCACCCCAGAGTTCTGAAGGAACTCAAATATGAAATCACAGACCTACTGTTAGTAATTTGTAACCTGTCACTAAAATCTGCAACTGTACCCGAGGACTGGAGGGTGGCAAATGTAACCCTGATATTTTAAAAGGGATCCAGAGGCAATCCTGGAAACTACAGACCAGTAAGCTTGATATCTGTGCTGGGCAAAATGGTGGAAACCATAATTACGGACAGAATTACAGGGCATGTTGGCAAACATGGCTTAATGGGAAAGAGTCAACACAGATTTAGGAAAAGTAAGTCATGCCTCATTAACCTGTTGGAATTCTTTGAGGGTGTAAATAAGCATATGGACAAGGGAGACCCAGTAGATATAGTGTACCTGGATTTCCAGAAAGCATTTGATAAGGT
>QEPC01002769.1:3813781-3874322 GCA_003113815.1 Sphenodon punctatus
CAGTGAAGAGTAAGTCTTCACCCAGAGAGGAGTGTAAGTTTAAACGGAGGAAATAACATAGGGTCGGGGGCAAACAAGTATATAGGGAACTCGAAAATTGGGAAGTGGAAAGGCCCAAAAGATCGGCAGTAGAGGGTCTGATGATGATGATTATGTGATGAAATGTTGTAAAGCCAGAATAAGCAGTCATACGGTGTCAAAGCGGGACAAAACAATTAGTTCCCCTTTGTGGGTATTTATATATTGTGTTTAAATACATTTTTCATGTTAAATGTGGATCTTGCCCTAATTGAGTGGGCAAATTTTAAATAATGCATTTGGAATATTACATACTTACCGCATAAGGTGGCTGAGATTGAATATGTATACTAAAGAAGGGGGAGTAGTGTTTATCTTTGTGTGGTTCAGCCCCCTAAGCTGATGTATATATGCTAAGTGTGGAAACTGTTCCTGTTGTTGTTTGTTGTTGTTTTTGTGGACTGGCGGCTAATGACGAAAGCTAATGTCGCAAATAAAATTATTATAAATTAAATCATCAATTTAGTTGTGTGTTCCATTTTCACCTTTTTAGTTACCTCTCTAAGGTGCAGTCTTCTCTGTTGGTGTTTAACTACTAAACCATGGCAGTTTGACCTAGTTTTAAATGTAATAATCAAACCAATCAAAAGTGATTTAGCAGAGCCAGGCAAAGAGCCTGGTCCTGCTACAAGATGTAGTGGCAGTCGAGAGGGCATAGCCACTGAGGCGCCTTGTGGTGCCTCAGGTGGGCTAACCTCAAGGGCTTAGCAAACAAGGGCATGAATAGGGCCAGCTGGGCTAGGCATGTCTTGGCCAGCCCTAAACCTAGAGGAAGCCTGCTGACTGAGGAGAGGCAGGAGCTAGGGAGGGCTCTGCCTCTACACTGGCTGCAGGAGGGACTGTGCCTGGCCAGCAGAGCCTGGGGAACGACTCTACTTAAGGGCTACAGGGGGGCGACTGAGCTGGTAGCCTTAATAAGACCAGCCAGTCGACGGGGCCTGGGGGCTGATGATCTGGTAGTCTAGGTAGGAGAGTATGGGGGTTAAATGTACTATGGCCTGCCTTGACCTGCACGCCACAGGCACGTTTGTTAGTGCCCTGCCAGATGTTCACCCGGAATTGCTCCTGGGGGTGTTGGCAGTGAACCTGGTCTGTAATCCCGGAGTCATGGCTGACATCTGCCCGACTGGGTCTAAGTGGGCTATAACATTTGTCATGGTACAATGTGACCTGGCCTGGATCGGGTCTGCCATGGCAGCGCTGCCCGTCATAGCAGGGTGTTGGGTGCAGTACGGGAGTGGGGCCAGGTGGCTGCACATTTGGGCGGTGCCCTGCCTGGCCGCTGGCGTATTTGTTGTGCCGGTGGACCCAGCTGGGACCATGTTGTAGGCATGTTCCTGACCCAGGTCATCCGACAAGTACTTACCCCAGGAGCCAGTGGACCCTATTACAATGATCTTTTGTTCCTAGGAGCACATAACTGTGACTAGAACAATTGGAAACCAAATGAAGGAAAGGTCCAATCTTGCACATTGTTGACAGGCAAAGTATAGCAAGTTTCAGAAGTATTTTCTGCATAGTGTGGATGCAGGCTTGGAGTTCCAGTTAGATCATAGCTAGATGGGAAGAGGATTGTAGGAAAGGGTTCAGAACCACTGGTACAAAGTAAGCTGTATATAGTATGACCAGGGACCCGAGCTGACTGCACCAAAATATCTTAAATTCTGCAACCAGTGAAGCCAAATTCTGCAAATTCACCGTGAGCATTAATATTAGCATAATTAACTTGATTTGCATAACTATGCATGCTGGGAAGCAAATTTGCAATAGGTTTGACATAGTCACAACTTTGCTAATCAAACACAACTCAAATCTTCTGGAATTTCAGCACCTCTCTCACGCAAACATAGGGCCTTCAGACCCCACGCACCCACAATTCATCTCCCAGGGGCCTATTTACCCTCGGGTCATGGTCAGGATTGGCTGATTCTGCGAAAATCACCGCAAATTGAAGCAACGCAGTCAACCCGGGTCCCTGAGTATGATAGACCATCTTAACTTGCTATTAAATACAGTTTGGTGTGTTTGTAAACAAGCTGTTTTGTGAGTCTGGACAGTTCTCTGAGGTTGCTATCCTAAATAAAGAAAGTAAACTCACTGGGAAGTATAGATTCCTTTATGTCCTCGGTGATGGTGAATTGTTAGAAACAAAAATGTGATCTAAAAAGATTGAGATAAATATCAGCAAGTGTTTCCAGGTATTTCATAATAAACCCAAATGAGAAACTACAACCCCCAGGTAGATTATTCTCAAATTACTACTTTACTCTTAATGCTATAATAAATGAATAGTGATTCTAAATTCATCCCTCAACTTAATTGATCCTGAAGTTTAGTTTTCAAGAAGCAAGAGATTCTTTACTTGATTTTTAAATGTTAAAGAATTTGAGTATGTATGTATATTGTAAAATTTCTTTAGTATCTTCAAGTGAATAACAAGATGTTCTTCATTTATAGAGGGAAATCTGTTATTGAAAGGAAGTCAGCATGGTCCAGTGGACCAATTATTCAACTAGGTCTCAAGATTTGCATCCTGTGCTCTGTTTTACTTCTGGCAGAGTGGATTTTTTAAATCACCTCACACTACTGGGCTTCAATTTCCACAGCTGTAAGATTGAGATACCTTTTTTTTGTAAAGCACTAATATATACAGAAGAAAAATGCTATGAAAGAAGCAGATATAATTGTAACTAAAATGGGCCCACCAGAGGAGGGATTATTAGCCTACACATTTACTACTTTGTTGGGGGCGGGGCTTGGAGGTCCTTTTGGTATTTACATAGCTTATGTTCTTTTCTTTTTCAAACACTTGGAAGGATTCTATCCATACTCTGTCTTAAGTGTGAACACTTACGGGAATTAATTTTTACAAGTCACAAAAATTCATCATAAAACAAGGAAGCTTTGTGTTTTGAAACAATTTTATTACTTTGAAAAATACAAAGTGCAATGTAATTTCTTCTAATACTGACAGCTGTCAGAACAGAATTTGTACTTCACGCAATGATCGTCTAATCATGCAATAAAATGCGTATTACGTAAAACACTCCCATTTAAATGATGAATAATCACTTTCTCTTGTTTAAGGCATCACAAAGGTTTGGTTTTTTTCCATACGGGATACGTACACACTTCATTCTGCATAGCCTTTCTACCCACATAACAGCACACACATCAAGAACACGGACTATAAAGTTACCACACATAGTCACTGAAATCCTTCCCACCGTCCTCTCAAGTCAGATTTTTAAATCCTAGTAACTGCCAAAAAGGTTTCTATCAATAGCATCTACAAGGTCTCCTCTCTCTGCTTGCACTGTCCTTCATTGATACAGAAATTCTTAACCACCAATGTCCCTGCTAGTGACTCTGTTATCATTTGTCACTCACTCTGCGTTTGCACAGAATGGAAAGAAAGGTTAACTGTTGTTGTTAATGAGAAACAGAACACAAAAGTGTTTATATGTCTGAATAAAGCTAGTATACAACATTATTTTAAAAAACATATTGCAAACAGCTCTCTGCTTCTTCTGAACTTCAAATATCTTTCCCACACTCGGGGCAAAGGATGTCGTCCCTTTCTGTGAGGAAGCCACGGCCCACTAATGAAAGTGAGCACTTCTTACAGTTAAAGCAATCGTTATGCCACTGACGCTCTTCAAAAGAGATGTACTTGGTTCCTCCGAGTCCTATATAGAAATAAAAGTGATGTGATGATAAGGAAAAACAGTGCAGTGCCAAATAGGAGGTGATGAGCGTTTTATTTGAAGACTGCTAATGAAGTCTGAGGCAAGTGGGAGAAATAAAATGTGATAGCTGTATTCCTCTCCCACCCCTTTTAGCATGATTTTGCATCTTTGGTATCTTTGCTAGCATTATTATTTTTAGTACTCAACAATCCTGATTTAGTTTGTCATCACAAACCTCCCCAAGACTTAGGTCAGTTTTTTTGTTTTTGTTTTTTAAACAGGTGGGGAACTGAAATAGTGACTCTCCTAAGCCTCCCAATGAGTTCATGGCTATGACAGGGTTTGAACCCTGGTGGTCTCCCAGGTCTAAGTTTAACAACCGATCCACTAGGCTATGCTGTCTCTCAAAGTTCCATTGCTTTCTTTTATCCTATTTGCTGAGAAAAGGACTATTCAGCATGAATTATAGTGGGAGAGTTGGGGCTTAAGTGACGGCCTGATATCCAGATGGGGATACAGAAGAGAAGAGAGAAGGAGGGCATAACCTGATAGGGCAGCAAGGCACAGCTGCTCAGTTTAGGAATCTGTAAACCTTGCTAAATTGTAACTTTTCAAAATATGTTCCGTTTTGTGTATGTAACAGAAGTAGAGTTCTAGGAGAGAGGGCAAAAGTGGTGGCTTTCATAAACATTAAAGATGTGCTTTCCTGCATGCTACCTCTTATCTTGAAGCACAAGATTATTTCCAAGACAAGGAAAGGGGCAGACATCAAGGCTGGCAACACTGCCATTGGAAAATGAGGCTGGAGTGTGAAAGAAAAGGGGTTGTGATTATGCAGTGGCTCCTGCCGTCGTATAGTTAAGACGGCAGAGAGAAGCTCTTAGTTCTAAGAGCTTTTAAACAGCAAGAACTGTCCTGTTCAAGCTATATGGTGCAGAGCCTTGAAAATGAGAACAAGAAGCCAGGGTTTTATGCTTATCAGCAAGGGGAAGCAGCAGAGAAGGATGGTTTAGGCAGTGGTATTTAGGATGAACCAGATAGAAGAGAAGTTGGTATCAAAAAACAGGAGGGGAGAGACTGCTGTAGTTGACAGAGGAGGAAAGTTGGATTTTGGTACTGAGAAAGAAGCAGTTTGTCATCCAAAAGTAGTTGGGGAGCAGGGAGAATCAGCAGGCAAAATGAGAGAGAGTGGCCCTACCAGAGTAATGTCAATGAGAGAGAGAGAAAAGACTCTCTGATACTTAAGCTTCAACCTCTGTATTATTCAGAATGATGGCCAGCTTACACGGGATCACGCCTATGCTTGCTTTTATTAATAAAGAACAATATTTTACTTTTTACTCAATGAGAGTAGTTCTCTTGTGTGTTTTTGTACTGAGCAGCAATACCGCAGAGGCTTTATGTAGAATGATCATCAAATTGACTTATTTGTAGATGCGCTTTCTCTTGGCAGAGAAATATTGGCTTCTTCAAAACCAAGTATGCAGTAAGACTAATTTACTATGTGCACAACTGTCTGGTGTCTACTGCATATCTTGAAAATCAATTTAAGAACCATTTAAAAGTAAGGGTTCATTCTGGTGCGTGCAGGACATCACCCGTAAGAATTCACGATGGTCTGAAACTACTGAATATCTTAAATTTTGTACTGAAATACCACAGTGCTAATGCCTTTCAAGATTTCTATGACCTATGTAAGCAAGACACCTACCACTGATGGGGTTAGTGCATCCAGCACACTTCTTGGCATAAAGGTTGCAGAAGCAGTTCAGGCAATATGCAAACTCATCCCGGGAGGTAAAACGTTGTCCAGACAACTGCTTCTTGCATCCAGTGCAAATGAAACATTCCTTGTGCCATGGCTGCTCCCGGTAAGTAACTCCTCCTGTAGTGATCGGCTGTTTTATTAACAAAAAAATAAATAGAAAAGTTTTGGGGTTACCTTTGTGCCATAAAGATTTTTCTCCCCAGCCCAACATTATTCCTGAAAGGAAAGAAATGGCAAAAATGACCTTGAGAGAAAATCCTTCATTTTTGAGTAAACAATTGTTCTTCAGTGAAGGGTGAATTGTTCTTCAAAGGGTGAAGTTACAAGAGATGCCTTGGGCAGCCTTAACACTGTGGCCGACGGCTGTTAGATGTTTCCTCCGACCACGGGGCGAGCAGCTGGCTGCAGCAAGATACATCCTTGGAAAAAGGCCAAGGATGCATGGCGTAGCAGCCTTGCCACAAATGAAGTAAGGCTGTCCAAGATGTGGTACCCCTTCTGCCCTTGGCCCCTGCCACACGGCGAGCTCTGTGGCAGGGTTTTGAGCAGTGAGCACTGTTGTGTGTGGCCACATTGTGGCCGGGGGTGGAATAGCGGGTTAGGCCAGGGGAGGGGAGGGAGCGAGGCAGTGCCAGGTGCCTGCTCATGTGGCCAGCACCTTGGCCCACCCTAACTGTGGCAGGAGTTCTGACAGCAGCCCACCTGCCTTGCTTTCTCACATGGCAGCCCTGTCTGCCCTGCTCCCCGTGCTGACCTTGCAGTATGGTGGCAGTGCTTGCCTGATGCGGGGCTGTGCAGGGATCGAGCTCTCTGCAGCTCATGTGGCTGCATTCAAAGAAGCCCCCATCTCTGAGCAAACTCACTAGCTTCCTATTTATCACAGAACCCTGCTCAAAATTGCCCTCCTAGGCATTGTTTTTCATAGTCCTTATGCTTCTCCTAGCACTGCTCCTCTCTTTGCTCCTTCACACAATCTTACCACTGGCAGTGAAAGAATCTTCTGCAGCTTCCACTGTCTGAAGCAACCACTGTCTGAGACTGAACAGCCATCTGTCAGGGATGCTGTAGGTGTGGATTTCCTGCACTGAGTGGGCAGTTGGACTAGATGACCTGTACCTTCCAACTCTAAGATTCTAGGATTCTTTTGATTCACCCTCTATAACACACTGTTTGATTTCAAATATCAGCTGAAAGGTATAATCTTTCTTGTATGGTTTGGTGATCATCTACAAAGCCACAGAGTCCTTACTCGTTCCACTAGATCTGCTTAACATCAAGGACGCTAAAGTAGTGTGAGAGAAGAATATTTGAAGATCAGGTTACAAAATCTGGTATTTTCGAGCTTTAACTCTATAGAATTTTGGCATTAGGGCTGTACAAAAGATATGCAAAAAATCAATCTGCTCCTGCAAATTTAAGTAATTTCTGGATGTTTTAGAAGTTAGTTTACAAGAATTTGGTTTGAAAAGCATAGAAAGCAAACCCTGTCATGCCTTTGCAATGCCTGAACTTTTCTACCACATGATAAGTTGGCAGCAATCTAGCCACTTAAATTAATCCTGGATATTATCAGAATGTTTATTATTATATGGGGTGACTTTTCATGTGGTTACTATGTAGTACAACAACTCAGATGCCTGAAAACACCTACTTGAAAACTTCTTTTGGGTTTCTGCAAGGTGCTTTTCATGACTTTTGTACCTAAAGTGTGTTTTTTTACTGTGAAGCCCCATTGATTTTAACGTTTATTTCAGAAATGGTATATTGTAAGAATAGCAATTTGTTTGTTTGTCTAACTTCAATGATGGGATTTTTCAAAAGCATCCAGCCTTCTGCTGGGAGGGGAGTTCTTACTATCAATTTCTATGGAAGAAGATGCATTCTAATACTGAAATTCTCTTCCTAAATGTCTCTTCTGTGCTCATGGCAAAAAATGCTCTCCCTTTGTTAGGGTACTACTCGCAGTACTAAACTCTGCTCTCGGCGATTGTAAGTTCTGCTTCTATCATTGTTTGGCTAGCTGATGAAGCTGTGCTGTGTTTCTGGAGGACAATTGATTCTTTTCATCCTTTATCATAAGACAGCACCTCACGTTCTTTAGTACATAAAGAGCAGTACCTTCTTGCACTGGACGCACTGCATGGCAAACTGCTTTTCATAGCAGGGCACGCAGAAGTTTTGATTATCTTTGGGAATGAAACTCTTTGTTCCTATTGGCTGTTGACAGCGATGGCAGATAAAACAGGTTTCATGCCAGCTGCTGCCCTTGTACTCCATCTTCCGGGTACCTATAATGCAAGCAAAG
This sequence comes from Sphenodon punctatus, assembly GCA_003113815.1. NCBI lineage: Eukaryota > Metazoa > Chordata > Lepidosauria > Sphenodontia > Sphenodontidae > Sphenodon > Sphenodon punctatus. The sequence continues at coordinate 3,821,622 of QEPC01002769.1, forward strand.
CACAAAAATAAGTGTTATGCTGGTTTTAATTGTAATGTGCATGTTTGAATTGGTTCAATTTTCTGCCACTTGCTGAGACCTAAGGCAGTGGTTGATACCAACATGCCAAATTTTGCTCCATTTCCCAATTAATAGAGCAAGGGATTGAACAGTGTTGCAAGAGGAGGTTTTGACAGCATAGATGCTAAGGCAAGAGCATTTTGGATGGCTATGTGAGAATTCTTTCATTATAAATCCTTCCACTGGATCATATGCTTGTAAAACAGGTAATGTTATCCCTACTGTCACACTCTAAGGGTGAAAACAGACATGACGCTAACTACCCTTTAACCACCCTTGGTGGTTATTTATGCATGTTGCAGGACTGTATTATTGGGTATTTTCAGACATTACGTTACCACACTCAACCACGGTGAATCCCCCGTGGTGACAGATGGTCCCGTAATGTCTGGTTGCTCGTCGCCAGATGTTCACCACAGTGAACCACCGGCGGTGAGCAAAATAACCACGCTTTTGAGGATGGTCCGGGCACCATCCCCGAAAGCATGGTTAATTGAACCACGGCCCGGAATCGGCGGATGGTAACGTCTGTTACTGCCGCCAATTCCGGGCCGTGGTCCAGACCCTGGGTCGGAATCGGGTGCAGTGGCCAGACTGGCCTCTGCGCCCACCCATCTCCAGGAGGGCAGGTGGCTGGGGGAGCGTGGGGGGGGGGGGCAGGACTGTGTGGCTGCACGTTGCGCTGCGCAGCCCTGCCCTCCCCTTCAATTTCCCACCAGAATCAGCCGGTACGTCTGTTGGACGTGACGTTTTGATTCCGTGACGGGGCCAATAGGTGCCCCGTCAGGTCTGAAATCACCTGGTGCCCTATGCAGCCCTGTAACATGCATAAATAACCACCAAGGGTGGTTAAAGGGTGGTTAGCGTCATGTCTGTTTTCACCCTAAATCTCCGCATGTAATAAAGCCCTGCCTGTGTTTATTCCCTTGCTAGGAATTTGCTGTGGGTTTGGCACAAATGCGGCCACAAGCTGGTGAACATAAGAAAAGGCCGGTTATTTTCCTCCTCAGTGTCTGGTATAACACCCTTTTCTTCAGTTAATTTTGGGAGCAAGTTGCATTACTGCATCTTTTTGCCACTAGTTGGCTTCATGACCATTCAAATGTTCTTTGAAGTAGACAGACTTCTCTGGTTTTCATCTGGTTTTTGATGAGGAGAGAAGAATATTTTTTAAAAATCTAAATGTCTGGATTCAGGACTTGAAGCCAATGTCTTCGTTCCACTCAAGCAAGTATTTCAGAGAGATTTTTCTCTTGCATTATAGAAAATAGCTCCCATGTCCCAGATGCTCTATTTTCATATGCAAATTCCTTTTATTGGGTTTTTCCTCTGCAGTCAGCAAACTAGAACAGACATAATCCGGGCCAGAGGGCAAAATACAGCTACAAAAGAAATATGCTTACATTCTGCATTACTTTATTGCTCAAAGCAAATGTCTTGCATTAGTATTTAAGGGAATACCAAATTATGGTAAAGTAATCACGTATCTGGTCATGATTAAGGGCCAAATTTTGCCTTTGGATGCTTGTAGACGGCTCTCCAGGAACCAGTGCTTTTGCATCCCGCTAACAAGAGTAAAATTTGTCCAGCTTCCTTGCCACAAGATTAGAGATCTTTCCTTTATATAAAAAACTAGGTTTCTCTTCATTTTAACAAGGTGTTCTCAAGACTCATGCTAAGGAACATTTTACAACTCTGAAATAATTAAATAATAAAGAAATGACTGATATACACGTGACATAGCAAATATGTTTAACAATTATCTTACTGTATGACATTTAAAAGCCCTAACATCTAATTTTGTTAATGTACTATATTAACAAGGGTCTAATTATGCATGTACTGCTTGTGTAATTTTAAGATAAAGAATAAGTCCCTGAAGGAATGAAAGGCTGAGCTATTAAATACAGCAGAACTAGAATCTGGGAGTGTAGGAGTTGGGGGTGGGAATGAGTGGCTTGCGGAGGTGGGGGACATATTTGATTTCACATCTTTCGGTGTTAGTATTCTCTTGGCTTTTAACTCGTATTCTAAAATATGGCTCTTCTTTTGTATTACCATCTATTGAAATTATATAGCCACTAGACTGACCTAATTTACATATTGTTGACCTGTATCATTGCTGTTCTAGAGATTAATATCAGATCCTGAAGACCTCCCCAGGGTAAACTATGCAAGATCAAGCCTTAATGTCCATCTCACAATAACTGCATTATTAAACCAAAATTGAATCTCTCGTAGAGGAAAGTAAAGGACAACATACCTCCCACCAGTCCCTACTTGGTGGGTCTCTCTTTCAGGGGTCAAAATTCCTCTCTAAGGAGAGAGACACAAAAAGACGTCTATTCAAGCCTTGGGCACCTTTTTCCCGGTTGTTTACCAGGAAAAGCACGTGGGAAGACAAATGTGAAATGATGAAGTGACGATGAAGTGGAATTATCAGCAGGAGAATGTCTGTACTTCTGTATGCACTTGGAAATGTTAGGAAGTGTGACTCTGAGAAGGGGTAGAACTCATCCCTTTTTTGGCTGCTTGAAATATTGGGAGTATGAGACAGGCCTGGCATCCATGATCACATCCCATATGAGTCTTCCAAGTTTCATGCTCCCTGTCTGTCTTGAGTCTTCTAGACTTCATTATATTGGAATGGCTGATCCTGTTGCCCCCATGTCACACCTGGCCTAACACAGACTATTGCATACTGTAGATGAGAAAAGGGATGCGGCGTGTGCAGCTCTCTAAAGGCAGTGCTATATATGGGGAGGGAATAGCCTAACTGTGTCAAGTGGATGGGCTCATCAGCTGTCCAAATAAGGCAGCCCTGAAGTCATCTTTGTGGCTGTAGTGATCTAATTTCCTCTAAAATTGAAAGCTCATAAATAAAAGGCAACCATAGTAAATTGTTAATATAAACCCCTAAAATAAGCCACAGTAGTCGGTCAATAAAACCTCTTGTAGAACTGTATTCCTTTTGGGGAAGAAAAAACAACAACTTTACTACTGAAAAAGTGTGCACCAAATGCAAAGCCATGAGCTATCTATTTTTAAGCATACCTGCATGGCTATATACTTCCAGGGGTGGAGCTAGGTTGGAATGCCCCCTCCCCTCAGCCCTCCTTCCAGGGTAGGGGATATGACTGCCCCACCGGTCCTGATTACAGCCAGGCCCTTGTATACATTGTCTTAAATTTCACCCAGCCCCACCCTCTCCCCCTCCATCCAGTCTCTCACATCCCAGTCTCTCTCTTTGACATTTCCAGTTAGATGTCTCTCTGCCATCTCAGGCTTAATAGGTTGAACGCTGAACTCGCTCCACTGACAGGGGCACCATCCAGTCTAGCCCCACAGTCACGTAGCTGGTCCTCTATAAATAATAATAATTAAAGCTAGCCCTGCTAGTTTTTGTGACGTGGCTTGTCAAGCACAAAAATCAGTTTGGGGGTGACTGATGTGAGAACGCCAATTCAAGGACGATTACGACAACTCCTGCTTATTTTGTTTCTATAGCTCTCTGCAGCGCTTTAGTCACAGATTTTCAGAGATGACCAGGTCCCTGCCTAGTGGGCTTACAGTCTGAGATGGACAAGGGTGAGGGGAACACAGGGACAGACGCGCACGCACGTGCACACACACACACATATTCCCATTTTACAGCTGATGAACCGAGACTGTGTCACTACACAGTGAATGCATGGCGGGATTCAAACCCTGTCTTCCCAGGTCCAAGTTCAGCACTTTACCCACACACAGCTTTCAGTGTGGTTACACAAAGAGCCAGCCAGAGTGACCCCTTCCCAATGACCATTGACAGGTAGGTTTACAGAAGGGGTCCTGACATTTAAGAATAAAACCTGCTGTGTTCTCATTTCTAGTCCCAACCGCAGCCCCTGCTCTTAGAGACCCTCAAGTAGCTGTGGCACACAATAGCTTTGTTGGCAACAGAGCATGTTTCACTGGTCCTTTGCCATGAACTCAGGATTTGGCAAGGCAATTGTTTCTTGGACGGCCAACCTTCAAAGTGAAACACAATGGTTTTCTGATTCTGAAGCTTTACTCCTTTCCCAGGAACATTTGCACACTTTCCTAATTCAGCTTTTAAAGCAAGAAGTTACCATTTAAAAGCCGCCGCCACCCCAGTCCTTTTTAAAAGCAATATGTCCTGACCTGGCATGATAGTCTTCTTGCACTCATTGCATTTGGAAGAGTACTCATTGGAGTAGCATTCTGTACAGAGTAGATGCTCTTCTTTTGCAGCAAAAGGTTTGTCCACCAGTGAGTTTTTACACTGGAAACAATGGAAACAGGATTCATGCCAATGCCGGTCTTTGTAGGAGAGATCCTGTAGAAATCCAAAACCACAGGGTAAAGAGTTTGTAGCACTGGGATTTGGGAAGAATGTAAACATATAAACGGAACCATAGTCGGGCTATAAGACTTACTCCTATAGTTAAAAAAACAGCCCTGGCTGGAGATGAACAGTCTTGTGGAATTTTACAACTACTCAAAGGGGTTATTGACAACTTTACTCCCTCATTAATGGGCTTTAAACAAATAAAATCAAAGTTTGACCTTCACTTTTGGTTAATACCTCAAGAAACAGTCTTGTTTAAGTATTTCCCTTCAGAACACCAAGTCCTGTTTTTTACTCAGAATCCAGACTTATTAACCTTCAAAACATAACATTCTCCCTGGCTTTGTCTTGATCTTTGTTGTCTTTTAGGGCATTGTAACCTAATTGTAACTATTCCCTGAAGTAGTTATCCAACCACAAAAGACTGCAAAAAAGAGGCGGTGGGGAGGGGGGTTGCTCCACAAAATTTCAATCACATATTTTTATATAGTGCCTCCCTGCCATGGCACTTGGAACGCTTCACATAGAACAAATTAACACAACTTTTGATCCTTGCAACAAGCCTGTGAGGTAGGTTAGGCTGGGAGATTATTGTAACTGGCCCAAGGTCACTCTGACATCCTTTATCCAAATTTCACATCATATCAATCCCAACACAAATACCAAAATTTAAAACTCTTAACTTATCTGAGTTTATAAACAATAGAATGTTTGTGCTTATAATGGTACTGTGTCCCTGCCGTAACTAATATCGCAGCTGCCGTGCCATAATATTGACAGAAAACCTTACTCCAGTTTATAGGAGTAGTTATAGCAGTGGGGATGTGTCTGTAACAGGGACAGACTATCTGGAACAGCCTGGCCCTTTACGGCAGTTAGCACTGCCATGAAGGCACAGACACCTGGTAAGGGGGATGTAGGTGCTGAGGTTAGGGGACAGTGCCTGAAACCCTTATACCTAGCAGGGTGTAAGACCACAGTCTAAGTGCCGGGGGGGCAGCAGCTGGCCTGGGCAGGTGTAGGCTCGGCCTGCCCTAAGCTAGATATGGCTGTGCATTGTGAGTTCAAGGCCGTTGCACGTTGTTTAAAGACCGCAAACTAAATACCTCACACATGGAGGTATTTAGTTTGCGGTCATTAAACAATGCGGAACCACCTTGAACGTGCGTGAAAGCATGATGCGTCAAGTCTAAATCCCGCCTTGCGGGATTTTTAACAATTGTGAGAGCGGGTCAGGCGACTGAGACCTGCTCGTCTAAAAGCAGTCTTAGACTTTGAATGGATCCTTATGATACAAATGGATAGTTTTAAAAATATGCTGGGAAAAATAAACTCATTTAAACTAGGTTTGGAGAATCTTTTCCCTGCTGTGGGCAATGCTGAAAATTAGTACAAACTCTGTGTAGTTTGGGGTGGGGGGTTACCTAAGGGGGTGTGCTCAGAATGGAGGAAGGGAAGGAAAGACCTACATGAGATATCTATGGATGTTTTCAGACAGGAAGTGGCCTGAAGCCCCAGAGCAGCTATGGGAGTGCCACAAGGAGCAGCTGCATGCCCCCGCAGGTTTGGCAGCCTTCACACAGGAAGCCCAGCGTGTGGGTTAACCATGCGCACAGGCAGCTAACATGTCACATCCCCCTGCCCTGGAAAAGCCCTGGGTCAGGAATTTTTTTATTTTACTTTTTATTTTATACAAAATTTATATCCCGCCCCTCCTGCCCACAGGGCAGCCTGGGGTGGCGAACAATTATAAAAAAACAATAAAAATAGTTTAAAATTCCATATTATGTAGGGAAAAAAACACTCCCTCCCCCCCCAAACCCACCCACCCAACCCCTACCCCTTGTCAGGAACAGCCAGGTCTTACATAGATGTCGAAATAACAGGAGAGTGGGGGGTCAACCGAGCCTCCTCTGGGAGAGAATTCCACGGCACAGGGGCGGCCACCAAAAAAGATCTAACATCGGTGGTCACCTCCCTTCCCCGGGGAACCTCCAAAAAGGCTCCCACAGATGATCTCAAGGGTCGCACGGGCACATGGGGGGTGAGGCGGTTCCGTAGATAAGCAGGGCCCAAGCCGTGAAGCGCTTTAAAGGTTAAAACCAGCACCTTGAACCTGGCCCTGTGCTTTATAGGCCGCAAGTGCAGAGCCCGGAGCACTGGTGTCATGGACTCCCTGCAACCCGACCCCGTAAGGAGATGGGCTGTGGCATTCTGCACCAGCTGCAGCCTCCGGACCAGCTCCTTGGGAAGCCCCACGTAGAGCACATTGCAGTAATCCAGCCTCGAGGTGATGAAGTCATGGATGACCGTGGCGAGATTGGAGTCTGAGAGATACGGCCGAAGCCGCCGGACACGATGTAACTGCCAAAACGCACTCCCTGTCACAACCACAACCTGAGATTCCAGGCTGAGCCGTGAATCGAGGCGCACACCCAGACTCCACATTTGAGAGACCATGAGAGGGCAAACACCCCCAACAAGAGGAGATTCAACCACCCCCAGGCCTCCCAAGCCCTTGCCCACCAACATCACCTCCGTCTTGTCAGGATTCATTTGCAGATGGCTCAACCTCATCCAAGCCCCCACAGCTGAAACCCTCTCACGATCTCCCCTAACGGCTGCATATAGTTATTAAACAAGAGGAGGAACAGAATGGCACCCTGTGGGAATGCATGCAGACACACACAGAGGCAGGCCAAACCCTAGCCCGGCCTGTACCGTTCACTACCCCACCCCCTACCCAAGAGCCCAGCTCTTTAGGGGTGGGACATCAGGCAAAAAACCGGTTACCGGTTTTACCAGTTACCGGTTCACAAAAAACCGGATTACCGGATTAAAACCAGTTTACCAGTACCGGATTTATTGCATTGATTTCAATGGGGAACTGTCCCCATTGAAATCAATGGGGGGAAAAAACAATACCTCCCCCTCCCAGGCTGTGCAGGTGGAAGGGAGGGCACCCCCACCCACCCTGCCCAGCCTGGATTTAAAAATTTATTTTTTTTACCCTAAATCCCTACTAGTGCGTGCTCCGGGCCGCCGTCGGTGACCCGGAGCCTGCACCAGCAGGTACTAGGGTGATCCCTGGGGTGGGGTGGGGTTTAACACACACACCACCCCAGGGATCAACCTACCTCCCCACCCAGGGATTGCCTACCTTTGGCGCTCTGGGCGGTGGCGGCAGTGGCAGAGGCGGCAGCACGGTGGTCTGGCAGCTTCAGCACTGGCTGGTGGCTTCAGCGCTTTCTAGGCCTTCCGGGGAAACCTCCGCCACTGCCCGGAGCACCAAAAGTAGGCGATCCCTGGGTGTGGAGGTAGGGTGATCCCTGGGGTGGGGTGTGTGTTAAACTGCCCCCCACCCCAGGGATCACCCTAGTACCACAGTACCTACCTGCTGGTGCAGGCTCTGGGTCGCCGGCGGTAGCCCAGAGCCCGCACTAGCAAGGACTTCGGGGAAAACAATTTTTAAAAAAAATCCAGGCTGGGCAGGGTGGGTGGGGGGTGTCCACCCACGCAGCCTGGACGGGGGAGGGAAAGTGTTTGGGGTTTTTTTGTTTCTTTTTTTACATTGCGGCCATTCATTTGAATGGTCGCAATGTAAAAAAATCCGGCACGGGGATCCGGTACCGGTACCCCCAATATCCGGATTAATCCGATACTGCCGGTACAGCAAAATACCGGCAGTATCGGATACTGGATGTACCGAACTTCCCACCCCTACTGGCAACCATGGCAACAGGATGCAGGAGCATTGCCACCCACAGCCCCAGGGTGGCAGAGTGGAGTGGACGCCAGCCCCTGGCCAGCCCCAGGGACCCCGAGACACCCACACAATGCTGACATCCAAGAGCAAAAGGCACACTTTATTAAACAGCCAAAACAAACCAGGGAAGAGAAGGGGCGGGGAGGATGAAAAGGCACAGCTGAAAGTCCAAGAGAGCAGCTCCCTGTTTGCCTGTTGCCCCTGATTTGGCCAGCTTGTTCTGTGAGATTCGCTCCTGGAGCTTCCCATGCAGGGCTGCATAGGAGCAGCCACAGCCTGCTTTGTGCTGAACATCTGGCAGGCAGTCATCAGATAAATGGGGTTTGTGTGGGCAAATGTGGAGCTGCTGTCTGCCTATTTACACACTATGTGGTGGACTCACCCCCATTCCTTGAGTGCATGCCCTTATCTCCTGAGTGCTTGAGGGAATGTGAATAAGGAGTGACTGGTTTTGGGTTAAAGGGGAGCACTTATGGCACCACTTTCTGTGCTTTGGAGGAAAGGGCTGCCTAACAAGCCAGCAGAACACAAACCTATTGCACTGTTTGTTCCTGTTCATGTCTACAGTTGAAGTGTTTGTGCCTCCTTCCTGCAAGGGCCTATTACCCTGCCTAAAAGGGACTGGGTCCACCCCCTGCTAACGCAACAGAAGGGACTGGGTTCCCCCCCCCCCCCCGCTAACGCTACAGAAGGCACTGGACCTAATCTCTGCTAATGCTGCAAAAGGGACTGGGTCCATCCCCTGCTAACGCTAAAAAAGAGACTGGACCTAATCTCCGCTAATGCTACAGAAGGGACTGAGTCCCCCCCACCCCAGCTCACACTCAGAAGGGACTGGGTCCACCCCCCGCTAACGCTACAGAAGGGACTGGATCTAATCTCCGCTAATGCTACAGAAGGGACTGGGTCCACCCCACGCTAACTCTACAGACGTCAGATCCAGGAATTGGAAAGGGGCCAAATAAAAAACAAAGCAGCTACAGGTTGAGTCTGGCCCCCAGGCCAGAGGTTCCCCACCCGATTTAAAGGTTCACTAATAATATAGAAAAACAACTAGCTCTAAAATATTTTGGTGAAATGGAGCAAAACGATTCCTGGCAAGTCAGCATCCCTTTCTCTTTTATCCACTCTGAATCAGCACTGAGAGTCTATTTAGTTATAACACGTGCCGTGCTCACTGCAGCTTCCTCAATGGCCTTTTTCAAGTAGTAATTGAGGATGTTCATGTTTTTCTAGCTGTAATATCAGTAGATGTTCTTACTTCACTGTTTTTCCAGACTTATTAAAGCAGATTTTTTTTCCTGTTCACGTCAGTCAAAAGCTTTCTGAAATGCATCAAAATTTCAGATCCTTAAATATCAAGATTTGCCAACATCAAAGTCAACAAAAACTACCATGCTGAGAAGATTAATATTTACATTTCTTTCCACAAAGGAAGTTGGACAATCTAATCCTGATCTCAAGGGAGCAATAATTTTCATGGAAAAATGCAACCTTGAGCCAATATTTCCAAAATGTGAAACTGCTGGAAAATTGAATGACAGCAGATCTGTTTTTAATGCTATCGATTGTAAAAATTGGAAGCAGTGTTTAACCTAAGGGGACCTGGAAAAAAGATATTATTTTTCCTTTGCTCTGGTCTTTATTTCTCTTGCAAAATTGGTACTATTAATTGGTCATTTTTCTTTTTTGCTTACATAAACCACAAACAAATAAAACTTGAACTTTTTAAAATTTGAAAAATAAATCTCCATACCTCTTCCTTTTGTTTAAAAACAGCATTCTTTGATGAGGAACCTTTTGTATTTATAAAGGGTAAAGAAAGCTAAGTTAAACCCTTAAGTATGCAGTGTAGATCTGTTGGCTCAGATAAAGAAGACAAACACATGAGCTGTGGCTAAACTGCACATGCAGAGTATAGGACAAATTACATTCACCCAGTTCTGGGTTTAGAGTCCAGCCTAGTAGTCAGTGTAATTCAGAGCAACGTTAGAGGGGCTCTAATTTATACTGAATGCTTTACCAGCACAAAGGAGTTAATTTTGGCAGCAAGGATCACTGGGGCATAGAAACACTCCTTTCACTCTCACGCGCACACATAAACAGGTTTTTCCTAGGGATGCTTACTGCACTGTATGATGTGGAAACTAGAGAGGTTTTGTTACCTAGCTAAGTAACAGTGTTACCTAGCTTAATGTTGTCACTCGTTTTCAGTATAACACGTGTCTTCTGTTATGTCTTTGCAAACACAGGTCCTGCTAATGGGAAATACATGTGTTTAAGGCATGATTAATATGGTGCTAAAAACACACGTCTTTCACTGACATTACGTCTAGATAAGCGCAGCAGTCTATTCTGGTCCATGGTCATCCAAGGGATCATAGTTAGACATTTGCAATGGGATGTTACGGACACACTCTAAGTCCTTTCAAAAACATGCATGCCCATCAAGCACATAGGGTGAAAATAAACATATAGCCAGCACACCAGCTACAGACTCGGGGGGTGGGGGAGGAAGGGATCTTGAAAGGGTCAGGTCGGGGCACAGATTAAATATGTGCCTGACTGAGCCAGCCGGCAAGCCCTCACCCCGGTGGGGGCACGGAACAGATGCACGGCCAGGCAGCTTCACCCCTCCAGTGCCCTGCCCCACACCATGACAGGTAATGATGGCGGCCAATCATGGAGCGGGCCCATTATGGCCTGCGTTGGCCCGCCTGGACAGGCCTGGGCTGTGGGCCCGGAATCATCTGGGGGATCACATTCTGGCCAGCCACCTACTCGGGCCATGGCAGCAGCATGACCACATCTGGCGGCCTGTTAATAAATGTGACAGGGAATCCCTGGCTCAGGCACGCCATAGTGGGCCTCAGTTATGTTTATTATCACCCATAATAAATGATGCAAATGACTGGTGGCTATTTTGATTAGCCACAGGTGAGCATGTAACGTTGGATGCCAGGAAGCCTTTCTGGATGTTTGGGAATAAGCTGATGTGCAAACGTCTCTGAGACCTCTGCCCATATTTCCCCTGACGTATGGCCACCAGGGGGCTTCCACTCCAGTGTAACTTTTTGGCATGTACTCTTTAGACCAGTCACTGAAGACCACAGAGGAAGAATCCATCTCCATTTCTGATGATGATGATGATCTGGAGGACAGCCATGGTGAAAGCCCCACTGAAAGTGCAAGCCATAGCAACAAGGACAGCGTGGATATCCTAATGGGAGGCTGACCACGAGGACCCAATTACACGAACCATCCATTGGACCACTTATCCAACCTGCCCTTGTGGAATGACAGGACTCTTTCCAGCAGACCCACACATATAGCATCCAGGCTTGGTTGTTTTTTTTTTACTGGTGCAGTAGCCATCACAGAAGGGTCAATTTTTACCTGCTTGCTTTGCCCATGTAACATGTAACTACTTATTTAGCTGAAGAAGTACACACACTTCACTTTTTTACTTTAGCCCCTACTGCTCCATTACTAACAATTTCACTACTAGTATCTCCATTAATAAATTTTTTGATATGTTATCATACAGTTTTGTGATTGATATATGGGAGGGGTACCTGGACATACTCAAGGGCAGTATAGGGTATGCAGTAAGCAAAGTGCAAAACATGGTAGATGACATGGCCATGACACTATTAAAATGACTCCAGGAATGGAAGAGAAGCTTATGCTTCCCCCCTACGCTCTAGTCTAGAAAACTAGACACGGAGATGTTCAGGATGCATTGTGCCTCGAATAAGCACATTATATTACGGGATGTATCTGGGGAACAGCTGAGGAGATTGACAGGCACTCAAACACATAAATGTGTGTAGAACTCAGTTACACAAGTTGGTGATCTCATCAATTTCATCAGATGCTGGCTGCACACACGTGTATCATTGCAACCAATAATGCACATACAAGTCATGTATGTGCCTGTACAACACCCAAGAATTCCCCAATATTAGGAGCATCCTCACAAGACACTTTCCCGGTTTCTCATCTTTGCTGACTGTCTGCCCATTGGAGCCTGATCTTTAACCTTACCTCCAATATTGTTGGTAGGAAGTTGTGTGTTCAAGTTTTAGAGGTTACTTTTGAAAAGATCTGCTTCAGACTATGTATGATAACTTGGCATTCAGCAAAGAGATCTTTGAATTCTAGTCATGTGGGGAACAATGGAATGAATATTGTGGCTAGACTGTCTCCTGTATGAAATAAAGAAGTTGTGTACTGGTTGGTGCGTCATCATGCATGATCATTTGTTGTTCATTATGCTATGGCTTAGCAAAGAAAGAGACCGTCAAACTGAAAAGATATGTTCTTCGCTGAAGTAAACCACTGGTGAGGGTGTGGAGTTTTTAAATAAAGACAGAAGCAGGATTCTCAGATAAATGCAGCTCTTGAATAAGTTCTTTGTCTTCTGAGCTCACAAAATTATCCTTAGCCCATAGCTGGTTTCACTTGCTGATAAAAGAACTGAATTAATAAAGGAACTATTGGAAAAAAGATGGAAAAACTTCAGTCTCTCTCGCCACCCTGCCCTGCCCCTGTCGTATGCTCGGTCCTATTGGTTTTGTGCCCCCCAAATGGATGGCAAGTTATGAATTAGGCCTCAAGTGGGTAAGGTAGTGACCTTCCTTCCTTTGCAGCCATGCACTGTGTTGTAATGGTCTGGGTGTAAATCAGGGGTAAACCTCGGTTTGCATACTCAAGCTAGAGAAACTTCATTTCAATTTGCATTTTTGCCCTGAGGCTCAGTGCAGAAAAACAATACAGATTGCAGATTTTAGCATTTATTAAGCACTCAGCACCCCAGAGGAGATGATATAATGATGTTACCTACCTAGCTTTCTATTCCAGTGCTGCTGCCTTAAGTAAGTTTGTGAACATATTTTTCTGTCTTCCATAAATCACACATTCAAGATTCAATATATTATTTTACCCCATATAGTATAACTTCGTGAACACATTTTTAAAGCAAGCGTAACAACAAGATTAGAGTCACCTGGTTTTATAAGCTTGAGTCCCTGATGCTCTGAAACTGTACCAATGAAAAGCTTCTCAAATCATTGTGCATTACATTTTCCCCTGAACTGGCGGTCTCAGTAGAGCCCATAACAGGAAGAGGGAAATTAGAGGCCATATCCAGGAAAGTAAATAAATAGGCTTGTGCTTAAGACTTAATAAACAAGAAAGCTTTTTACTTGGCCACTTCTCTTCCAGAATACATCTACAAAATATTGTGTAGTTTTTTATCTTCAAAACTGTAATTTAGAGTGATGCATACCTCAAAACTCCTCACTGATTTCAAAATGTGCTTCTTCCTCAGGGGTACTACTCATATGCATAAAGAGAGTGCAGCTGCTCACATCTTCCCCTCCTCCATTAGGTGCTTACCCAGAGTGGGCCCCACAATGATCCTGCAACTCCTACAATCCTGTTGTCACAAAGTGGAATACAGCCACGGCTAGTAATCACTAGCAAAGCAGCACAACAAGGGGTATGAGACTGAATTGAAGTGCCATTTTGATTCAAAGTGTTTCTTAATGTCTTTCCTCTTCAGACCCATAGCTGGGACATTGGTACAGGGGGACAACTTCTTCAAACTAAGAAAGCAAAGAAAAAAATCTGGAGTGCATCTTATTTTTACAGGCCAAGGCGGGGAGGGGCCATCCCCCTAATCCCTCTCTCACACGTACCCCTTCCCTTAACTATGGGCCGGCTGCTCTGTCAATTGCTGTATTTATTTATTTATTTATTTAAAGCTGGACCCTTTTCTCAGTCATTTTTCACTCTGATTTTGCAGGCAGAAATAATACATACAAATACAACTTTCTTCTTATGGACAGCTTGTGGTTGGTGTTAGGAAGGTGAGCTATTAGAGGTATTTCCTGTGTGTGTTTTATTTTCAGGGCCAAAGAGACTGCAAAGACACTTTTTAAAAATAATATATTTTTTTAAAAGAATGCCAAAATCAACCCCAAAAGTCAAATTTTAGCAAGGAAGCAAATGAGGAACTCAAAAATAGACCAGAAAAAGAAATATTCAGTGTTTCAGAGAAGTAAGACTGAGAAACAATTGCTATGGCAGGATCTGACAGGTCCTTGAAATTTGAAATGTGAATGATTTTTTTCTTAAGAGAAATTTGCTTTTTTCTTAGACAAAGGATCTTAAGAAACTGTTGGCATATGGATTACGTGCAATAACTCTGAGAGAAATACCCGTGCTTTTCTTTAAGGTCTGTCAGTGCCTCCCATCACTGGATATATGAAGTTACAGCCAAGAGTTTTGTAAACATTAGCTAGAAATGTTTACAGATAATAGGGTGGCTTGAAGTCAGAGGCATTATTAATACCACATATTGCCATTTAGTTCACTGTGTGTCTGTGAAAACCAGCATTTAAGTACTGCACACATCTGTGTAATTTCAAAAATGTATTCATATTATTCATGAAAGCATCCTGAGATTGTGATTTTTAAAAATCTCTTTATCTTAGCCAGAATAATCATTAACCTTCATGTCCTAGAACAGAGATAGGGCCCCTCTGGAAATTAGTACAAGTGCTGAGGGCCACGTATAATTTGCAGGTGAGGGACAGGCGCTTACAGAGCACTTAAGAAGAGAAGAATTCAGGTCATGGATCTGTCTCCTGTCTTTGTGTGCATCCCTCATCTCTGCACCCTTACCTTGAGCTCAGCCTCTCAGAGTTTGAGGGTAGGAACTGGAAAGGGGCCAAATTAAAACCAGCCATGGGTTGCATTTGGTCCTAGGCCTGTGGTTCCCCACCCCTTTCCTAGAGGATAGTGACCACTGCCAGTATTATATTACTAAAGGTTTTTCTCCTAACTTTCATGTTTGTAAGGGACAGGAGAATCAAGACAATGCTGCTTTACATATTCTGTGGAGATTTACATCAGTGAACACACTGCACGGCAAGTGTAAAATGCTACCAAGACCATGTTTCACTCATACTAGTTGTAACATTTGGCACCTACTTTCTTCCAGAAGGGAAAGACTATACAACAAGATGTCAGGCTGTGGACAACAAGGCTTCAGATCTTAATCATGTTGTTTCTGGTCTCTTCCTACCTGTCTATCAGTTTCTGGAAGTCCCGAGGAAGCAGTGTTCTGGGCCACTCACTGGTTGAGAATAGATACGTCCTATGGATGGTGCAACAACGAACCTTTCGCGTAGTCACAGAGCTATCTTGACCAGCTCCTAGTTCATTTTACATCACTTTAAAATAACAATGATAGCTGCAGAAACTTACTCTTGATTTAACTGTGTTGGTGAGCAAAAAATAAGGCTTGTAGGGCATTTCTTAAAATAAGTAATATTTCTGAAATGGTTATATGTGTGTTAGAATTGCCAGTCCCTATGATGTTTATCAGAAACCTCACTGTATTTCGAGCACCTGGAATGCTGTAATTATGTAAGAACCCCTAACTTGTTTTTCAGAGAAGAAAAATATGTGTCAGCAGTTGCAAAGAGTTTGGAAATGGCTTAAAGCTCAGAAACAAAACTGGATTGTTTGTATAATTCTGTGATTTTATTTCAGCCTGACTCCTGACTGTTTTTAAGTTTGGGGCTGGTAATATTTTCATGGAAAGTACAGCAGAATATGATCAAGCACAGAGCTTATATGACTGTTCAACTTTTACTTATTTTATATTAAATAAATATTAAAATTAATTCATTTCAAAGCCCACTGTGAAAGGATTGACAATATTTGTATTCGACCAATTCTCCAAGTGGGGAAAATACTATTTTAAAGGGTTGTGCGATATCCTGCTGGTTTTTAAAAAGAAAAGATTACTACAAGATATTACGATCTGTGTGCTTAACACACATTATTTTCAGCTATACCAGTATCGGTGTCCAGATGTTGATATCTCTGGGTGAAGGTGTGGGAGATCATGCTTTTTTCCAGAGCTGAAAAGTGTCCAGATACATGAGGGTTCTTCCTTACACCAGACATACTTTATTGCTCAGTTACTTTTACCAGGGAGATAAAGCATAAATCTTCAGTTCTAAAAAACTGATTGGTGTGTCAGTGCTGAACAGACATGCTTTATGTTCCCTGCTGCTATTGTGAGGGGATAGGCACTGGAAGGGAGTGGCAGGGGACAAGAAGGGATAGGCACCAGGAAGGAGGGGACAAGAAAGGAATTTGCACAGACACCTCAAAAGTCTTCATGTGTTCCCCGTCCTTTCGGAGCGCTGTGATGTCAAAATACTCCAAAGGGGGTGGGACCACACCAGAATGGGTGGGGAGTGGCAGAGCCTATGGTCATTTTTAGATGCAACACATCCACCCAGGTCCACCCATTCCCACAGATGCCCGTCTGAAGGCAGCGTGGGAAGAGGCGTGCTCCTGCGACTCACACACTGCCCACCCATGCCCCCGTATGGAGCAACACAGGTTTTCCCCCATTGCTCTGTGCGTGGTCATGAATGGGCAGTGCATGGGTGCGGACACACACTGACCACACATCCATCCTCCGCCGTCTAACCTCCCCTCCTCCCCCTGAGGCAGATCCATCTAAAAATGACCTCCCTCCCGTCGGAGATCTGCTTGGCTGCCGACCTCCCCTCTTTCCGCAGACAATGTAAGACCTGGCTGTTCCGCCAGGCCTTTCCCGAGGGAGATGGGGTGGGTGGGTTGGGTTAGGGTAGGGGGGATGGGGTTTTACATTGTTTTAATTGAAATTATTATGGTTTATTTTAATGTTTTTAAATGTTTTAATATATTGTGAGCCACCCCGAGATGCCTGAGGCAGGAGGGGGCGGCATATAAATTGTAAAAATAAATATATGCCTATCATGCCCCGCCCTCCATCCCTTGAAAAACACCCTGGTGGTGCCTGTGGGTGTGGGCGGGGTGTGTGGGTGTATCCAGATATGTGTGGTTTTATTGTACTTGCAACTTTAAGACGACCCTGTAAGAAATGCTAATATTCTCTTTTCCCCATACTGTAATTATATTCTTCACACAAACACAAGATGGTCTTCTCTTTACTGTTGGATGAACTTCCTCCCCCCTCCCCCCCCCTAAAAAATCTTCTGGAGTATAAAATGTTCTTGCATACTTTACCTGCCATTCTGGAACATGTTGTTTAAAAAGCACAGATGTATTTTGGATAACACCCACTCCTCCCCCTGCCACCCCAAATCCATAAATCTGAGTTGAAGAGTAAGTTCAGCCTGATTAATTCCTGAATACTTTGGTCAGAGATTTGTTGAACCAAGAAGTCCAAGTTTTGGGATTCTTGAATGTCAACACACAGAAATGTGTTTCCAATCTAAGGGGGATTGGAAGAGACATTTAAAGAAAAGTACACTCTTGAAAGGAGCAGAAATGGGTGAAAGCAGACATGCACCTTAACTCCGCTTTAACATTTTTCTTGTGCATGTTGCAGAGCTGCAAATCTTCTCATTATTGAAGGATTATTAAAGGTGCTCTCTCACTAAGGCTGTGGTTCACAAAGCTTAGGCCGCTTTTAGACGTGCAGCTGGATCAGGCGCGGGAGCGGCGAAACAGCTGCGGCGCTGTTTTAGACGAACCGAAAGCGGAAGTTGTGCGCGTGATCCGTCGCCGCGCATTATTTTCCGGCCGCGTATGTCACCCCAGAGAGATCAGGGCGGTTCACTCGCGGTCGGCAAAGAATGCGCGGCCCCGGATCACGTGCACAACTTCCGCTTCCGGTTCATCTAAAACAGCGCCGCGGCTGTTTTGTCGGTCCCGCGCCTGATCCCAGCTGCACGTCTAAAAGTGGCCTTATATTCCAGACTTACAAAGCACTTACTCGGCTGTTTAGGGATCCTGCCATTATGCCTTAAGTCAGCGGGCAATCAGGCCTTTACTGTGGCAGGGCCCTCAGTGTGAAACTTGCTCCAAGTGTTCGTTTCAGTTCCTATCTACTCACCTTTTAAAAGCATCTGAAAAGTTATCCATTCTCCAGGGGAACAGCTGGTTCACCTCAGTGTATTCTGCTCTCTCTCTTTACCTTCCCCTTCTAAAAAAGTTTCAGTAGATTTTATTGTTTTATCATTTGACAGGTGTGGGGTTGCAATAAAAATAAAATTATTCTTACTATTCTTACTTCTGCACGCTTCCCTGGGGTTACTCCAGAGTAAGTGTTTTGTGGATCACAGTGTAAGATTTCAACAGGGATGACTGAAGTGATTTAGAAAAGACAAGATCTATCTTGAACCTGGGTCACTTCTCCAATGTAAACGTAAACTCATTTTGGAAAGTCTGCTCTTTTGACCCCACCCTCAACTGGTACACATTGGGTAAAAACAAATGTGACAATAACCCGGTTCAGCCTGCTTTGACCCGATCTGGCTTGACCTCACCTGCACATCTGTGCAGGCACCGCCAGATGTGGGCCTAGGATTGCCCCAGGCCGTGTTGGAAGTTAGCCTGGACTGTGACTTTGGAAAGTCTTCAAGTAACAGCCCAGTCTAAGGTCTGCCCGATCAGGGCAAAGCAGGCCAGAGTGTGTTAGAATGTCTGCTCCTGCTGGCCCAGATGGCGGCCTGTCACGGCAGAGGGTAGCGCACTGGGCACAGCGCGGGGGCAGGGCTGGCTGGCCACACATTTGTACGGTTCCCCGCTGTCCTGCTCACCAGCACTTTTGTTGTCAGGACCGTGTAAGTGGCACCTTCCCAACCTGGATCATGACAGCTGTACGCCGCTGTCATGTGTGGTTTTACCCATTCTTAAGTTCCTTCCCTTGCCCCGAGCTCATTTTCCCATGAAAACTATAGTTACCTAAACTGCTTTATTATTTGAATTGGCCTGGGTTGGAATCTTTGGTTCTCATGCAGGCTGATATTGTCTTGGGAAAGATGTGCATTCATGTCCAAAATAAATGGTCTAAATATCACATTCTTAAGGGGAACAGGAAGCTTTTTGATCTAGATAAGGAGTACTGCTGCATTGCACACTCTGTAGACATAATATTAAAAATTCAGGACTATCTTCTTGGGTTTCATTGAGCTGTGCTTAATGTAGAACCTGAATGGAGTGGGTGAGAATGACCCTACACCACCATTTTAGCTTTTCAATTATGAGTGCTGGGCCACTTGAGGGCATTCTGGCCTCCAGCATAATTTAGAGCAGACTTACGCTGCTTTTAGATGAGCGGGTTGCCGTTGCGCGAGGTTTCAAAATCCCGTGGCGCGGAATTACATGAGATACCGGGTGGGGATCAAGCGCATGAAAGGCGGTCGCGCATTCTTTGCCAACCACGAATTAAAGAGCTCACAATTGAGGTATTTAATTCGTGGTCGGCAAAGAATGTGCAACCGCCTTTCATGTGCTTGATCCCTGACCGGCATCTCGTGTAATCCCACGTCGCGGGATTTTGAAACATCGAGTGAGCGGGGGGGGACGCCATGGGTCGCCGCCGGTGGTGGGGGAGTGCCTGTGGAAACACTGCTGGTGGTGGTGGGTGCGTGCATGCTTGTGCTCGTGCATGCACCCGTGGGAATGGGCGCACACCCACCTCTGTTGCACACACTCACCCACCCACCACGGCCCGTTTGAAAAGGGCCTTTGTTACAATGAGAGATGGATGAATCTGGCTTTATGGGCCCTTTGTGCTTTATGGGCCCAGTGTTTGAGACGTGATGCTGCTTTCATACATAGTCTAATACCTTTCATTTTTAAAAGACCTGCACAGCTAAGACATCCACACTTATTACTTGGAAAGAAACTCAATGCTGTTTTAATCCCATTATAGTGCTCCAATTTTCCTGTAAATTAATTCATTTAAAAGCATTTACTTTTTTCACTGGAAAGCACTTTACAAGCATTAAAGGAGTAATGCTCACAGCTCATCTGGAAAACAAGTGCCTGATTTTTACCAGTTACCACATTTTGGGTCTTTCACTTTTCAGTTGCTTATCTTTTTAGAAACCTAGGGGGCTTTTACACATGACACGGAACAGGTGTTGAGGGGATCAAACACATATTCAGCACCCGTCCTGTGTTACTTGTATACAGCACGACAATTTTCAACACCTATTTGAACACCCACTGAACACAGGATGAACCCACTTTGTACTCACTGGTTGACGGCAGGCTCATTTCCTGTGTTCAGGGTGAACACCGGTATCATCGCTCGTCTAAACGTGACTGCAGTGTGTGGCAGCGTCATGTGACCAGAGGAAAGGGTACCTGGAAGTGGTAAGAGCAAGCCTCGCTAGCGGTATCGGCAGTCCTGTATCCTTTATTATGCGGCCAGTGCAGAGAGAGAGTGCAGAGAGGCAGAGGGAGACCGCACTAAGGTAATCCGCTTAAACACAGGATGCAACGTGAGGAAAGGTATTCAAAGGGTGTTGAAGATAACACCTGTACGTGTAAATATGTAAAGGGTGTTGACCCTGTGTTCATAAAACCCCCTTTAAACACCCATTCTGTGTTGTGTGTAAAAGCGCCCCTAGACTCTCATTTTCAGAGATTCAGAGTATGAGTCATATCATTCAGCGGCATCCTTCCAGAAGTTTTCAATGGCTATATCCCTGCCTCCTCAGGTCCTTCTTTTCATAAAATGTACTAGGGATAGCCTGCAAAGGGTACATTCTTGGAACTGACCTACCTTTCCCAGATGAAAATTTTCTGCACCCTCCCCTGCCAGCAATTCAAGCCCAGGAGATTTACACCACTGGTGGGGGAATACTGATGTTTCTCTGTACACCTGCTCCTTCTCCCACCTGAAGTGCAAGTGCTGGGTTTGCATTGCAGGTAGGGGAAGGAGTCTTTGTTCTTCACTAAACAGCTGATCAGCACAGACCCAGAAGTACTCCCTCTGCTTGTGACGCAAGCTGTGATCTGGAGGCTTGTACTGTGGGCAAGCAGGACAGTATTTTCAGTTCCCTGTGAAGTTTAGCAGGGAATGAAAATCACTCTTATTTTAACATGCAAAAAGGTGTGTATTGCCACTGTTGCAAACCCATTTTTGCATCTTTCATTAACTTTAAACTATTTGCTTTCATGATAAATCCACCCAGACAGGAGTGCTCTAAATGAAACATATCCCCAAGGTACCTTGCAATCACAGCCAATTGGTTTCTTGCATTCCTCACATGTGTTGGAGTACAGGTTCTCATAGCACTTGATGCAGTAGGGACTTTCCTCCCTCAGGATGTACTTCTTGCCAAACAGGGACTCCTTGCAATAGTGGCAGTCAAAACGTTCAGTCATTCTGATGTCTAGACTTCTGCTGACCTGTCAGAAAGAAGGAAATAAGCAGGTTTATGTTGATGTGTTATCACTTTTAACAAAAACCCCTACATAAAGTGCCATGTGTCAGGTAATTTATATATATATATATTGCACTGTACCTTTTAACAGGTTCAGCCTGGCTTGGCCACAAGCCTTCAAAAGGAACACGTTCATAGTAGCACACATACAACCTCCATGATCTATTTTATTACTTTGTAAAGTGCCATGTACACTGCTGGCGCTATATAAATGTTTGTTAATAATAATAATAATAATAATGATCTTTTCACTCATGTGCTGTTTGTCTATCTCCTAAGCGCACAGCTCTTCAACGTTGCCCACGATCCAGAATATACAATTCGCCAGTCCCCCTCCAGGCTGCAGTCTATCTATTAGCTTGACAAGCCCTTCCTGAGCTCCCAAGCTCTAGCCCTCTGGCCTAGCTCTCCTGACCGGCAAGCTCAAGGGAAAGGCCCTTGAGCACAGAGGCCTGAGTTCAGCTTCCAGCTTCCTGCTTGAGACAAACCAAGGAAAGCTGTTCTCCCTGACAACCCTGCCTGGCTAAGCATTATCCAGCCTTTCGATCGTTCCCCTCTAGTTGCTCGGCAGCTTACTTTGGTTCTTGGCTTGGGATGATTAATTATCTCAAAAATCAAAAGGGTTATGTGTCCACCAAGACCTAAGTTTCCCATATATTCAACGTTTCACCATGATGGTACACTTAGTGTGGTCCTGTTACAGTAATACTTCCCTGTCCAGTAACTGAATACCAGATATGTTATCATTTAACATCCAACATTTATTTTTATTGAATTAAATCACTGCATTCATTTCTTTCTTTCTGAGATATTGCAGTGACGATGCTCTTGTGAGCATGCTGTATTCCACCTCGAGTAGCCTGGGCCCAGAATGTATGTCGGCATTCATAGCCGATGGTACAAAAGACATATGACTGATCAAAACAAATCAACATGGTCATCTGATCTTCATCAATCCACATAAGAGGCACAATCAGTGCAGTTTTTTAATATTATATTCAGGCTTAAGCCACAGTCATATCAAAGGAGACCTTGTGAATGCTAGATAACAGAACCACTTCTCTACTCTCATCCTTATAAAGAAAGATCCAAGACTGGACAGAATATTTTCCACACTGAATATCTATTTTATGTTGTTCGTCTGAGCCATCAGGATAAAATGGGCTATACATTTAAATAAATAAAATCAAATAAATAATAACCAGGGCCAGGCATTTTTTTAAAAGAGAAGGTGAAATCTTGACATCTTACAGGAAGATATTGACACCAGTCTCCAATGGTGGCTGTAGTATTTCTTTGCTAGCCTTCAGCATCAAAGGGTGTTTTTAAATGAGATGGGTGGGGGGGTGTGTCTATGGTCGGAGTGTGGGGCAGGTGCTGGGGCGTCAATCATGGGGAAGCGCTTCAAATGAGCACACATCCCTGCATAGCTACCCTGTCCATGCACAGAGTACTCCAGATTTTTCTGGCGTGCTCCATGCATGGCCATGGGTGGGCAGTGTGTGGGTCACAGGAGCACCCCCACACACTGAATTTACATGAGTGCTTCCCCACGTGGACAGTGGGTGTCCGTGTGTGTGGGTTTCTCATATAAAAACACCCTAAGGGTGTTAGCTAATGGGGTTGGAGTACCAAACCTGTGCATGCCAGCTGCATTCCCTGCTCTTCTCCTTCCCTGGCAGGAAGAAGAGGAGCAGGGACATAAAGGAATGAGGGTGTCATAACTGGGGAAGGAGCCTGGGAGAACACAGATCAGGAACATATTCCCGGTCTGTCTCACCTAATAAATGATCCAATAGACACTCATTCATTGATGGCTATTGTGCCGTTTATGAACACCCTAACAGGGCCAGGAGCTAACTTGCAGGTTGCAGCCCATATGTTTCCAGTCCTTATTGAGTATTTCTGGACAGAGCTGACTGTTTATTCTCTCTAAATGTATGTATGATTTCATTTTTGAAAATGTCCTTGTAGCAGATAATGCTACAGTGTCATGAGTATCAGAGTAATAAACAAATTGCTCATCCCACCAGAAAACCTCAAAATTGATTTATTTTGTAGAGAAGAACATTGCAGGTTGAACACTATTAAACAAAAATAATCAAAATGGTGAGAAAACCTTGAGAGGGGGGAAATCTTCACTGTAAAATTAGCTAGTCAAATTATATAGAGAGATCAAAAGCTCAACCCCCATTGTGGACTGGCTTATGGAGATACAGCCCATGCTCTTAGCTATAGGAGGGTCTGCTAGCTATCTGTGCAGAAAATTAATAGTCTTTAAAGGTTCACATTCACAGAAATTCATTCTTGTGGCAGAGAAGAAAAAAAAAAAGGTTGTGTGCACATGTAATTTTTCAATCCAGTTGTTTTCTTTCACTCAAGAAAAGAATATTTGTGTCTGGCAGTTCTGCTGACATAGTCCATGCAGAACTAGGCATTTGGAAACAATTTATGTTGGGGCTCCAGAGGCTAAAGTGTAAAGATTTATTATGTCCTTGTTGTTACACTCTAGCAGTTTCAAGATGATCTTACTGGCAAAGGATGACCACTTTCCAGTAATTTAACGCTCATTGGCAGAGATCAGTATCTGTCATCTTGTTGCAACAGCTGCTAGCTTTTCTTCCAAGACCGATAATCATTTTTCTGATCAAACTATAAATCCATGTAGGCAATAGAGACTAATGTTCTTTATATTTTTGTTTACTTGAAGGAGAGAAGAAATGAGCATTTGTGGTGGCAATCCACCAGAAAAGGGGTGCAAGTGGGGCTCATTTGGAACAGATAATGTGGAAAATAGATGTTAGCCCTATGTATATACTGTACCTAGCGCAGCTATTGTACCATAAACCCTCACGTACCTACCTACAGATACAGCGGGGGGCTGAGAAGTAAGTTGCCTCCCATTTGGGAGCATACAGGACTTTTGAGTTCCAAGTGGCCAGTAGTCACTAAATGTTTCTTTCTAGTTATGTGCTCAATTGTTAGGGAAAGCAGTTGCCTATTTTGCTCAGTGTTTAATTTACAAAACAAACACACAAATAAGAAAGAGGTGCCAGGGCCCAAGCCTGCCCCGAAAGTCTCATCTCTTGATCGGAGAAGTGTAGGGGCATTCAAAGGGGCTGATGGTGCTGTACTGACAGGTCCCATGACTCCACACACCCCTATTCTTGTTCCTATTTTGCCAGTCCTTGCGTGGGTGGGGCTGGATTAAGTTTGATGGGGACTGGCAAACACTCTCCCTGTGAAACAGCTGATGGGCAGTACCCTCCTGCCCATCCACAACAATCCTATCAAGGAGAGACTGAGGCCACTTTCACGCATTACCTGTGAGGCTGGGAAACGACCATGATGGCAATCACAGCTGTATTCTCACGGGAATTAGCACACATAGGAATGTGCTCTTCCGCTTTTATCCCACAAGAACACCCATCATTGTAAAAGCTACATCGGAGGACCTGGTCACATGCGAGAGTTCGTACGAGATAAAAGCGGACTAGCGCATTCCTACGTAAGCTAATTCCTGCGAGAATGGAGCTGCGATTGCAATCACAGAAGTTGCCCCGCCTCCCAAGTAACATATGAAAGTGACTTGAGATTGGTGCTTCTGCATCCAGCTGTAGGCAGGGCCTGCCAGAGCATACAGCATTGTTGTTTTTATTAGATTTGTATTTTGTACAATTTGTTTAGTGATATTTATTTGTAGTTTTAAGTTTATACTGAATTCTGTATTTGTTAACACCTTCGTTAAGGCCTGCGGCCAAACAATAAACTCATTCATTCATTCAGCTGTAGGCAGGGCCTGCCAGAGCAGCAGCAGTGACAGTCTGGAAGAGATGCTGCAGCTGAGTCCTGGCACAAATCAAGCTCCAATTCTTGTGGTAGTACATTGTAGCTGGCCCCCAGCTGACATAAGTTACCATAGCTCCATTTGTTTACACTTTTATTCTCTGTGCAGGAGTACTTGCTGCTTTTTACGGACCAGGAAAGGGTAGCACCAACAGTTACTTACACAAGACACTCAAAGGGTGTGACACTAGATTTCCCAAACATGCTGAAGTGAGGCATGCTGTGCCCTAGGAAAAGGGACCAGAGGCACGGTGGCGGCAGCAGCAGCTAATAGTATGCTTCTTTATTTCCCCTTCAAAAGACGCATTTCCTTAGTTAAGAAAGTGAGCAATGGAGGAGTAACCTTTCAAGAATATTTAAACATTAACCAGTGGTCTGGTTACCAACACATTCATAGATAGAGGCCCTTGCTGTTTTTGAAGATCCCTGAAATGGAGCTGCGGGAGTAGGCTGGGTGGGGCAGAAGCTTCCTTTTCTCCTTCACCTCTTTTCCGGGGAGTGGGGTAGGTAGCATAGCTGCCAGAGCAGAGAAGCTATCCCAACTATTGCTCCCTGTTTAATGGGGGTTGTGCTATGTGCCAAGAGAGAGAGATGCTTAATCATCCTCCTCCCATAAAACACTGCTGATAATCTTCCTTTCTTAATTGGCTGGCAGCCTCTCATCCCTTCTGTTGTTCCTTTTTTGGGGGGGGGGGAGGAGATGTAACCATTTAATAGCATGGAAGGATGCTCTTATTATCAGCAATGGCTTTAACAAAGAAACCCAGTACTGTGCCTTTAAAAATAACTGTTCCCCTGTGCCCCCCCCCAAAAAAAGTGGGGCCTTGGGGGGAGGGGGCAGAGGGCTACAGACCTTAACCACATACTCAGCATGACATTTTTTAAACTAGGATCTCAAAAGGAGCTGGCTTATTTTAGAGCAAAGTCTGTCTCTTTGCACCTTGTGTGCATTTTTTAAAAATAATCTAAAATGAAGGTGTAAAAGCTCAAAGTAAACATCACTGAGATCTCCCTCATACAGCCAAGACTTTAACTTTTCAGATCTATTCATGCTAAGAAAAAAAAAGAAACTTTCTTTTAAAAACAGTTTTTCAAGTCTGCTTTATACATGATTTTAAAAGGATTTAATCCCAAATGCATGTAAAAATCTGTTGCAGGACACCTCTACCTGTATTTATGAATTATTTATTTTGATTTTTAACTCACCCTCATTCGGGGACTCAGGATGGAACTTCACAAACTATATCAGTTTCACCCTCACGTTGTGGAGGATAAGCCCTATTTTACAGATGAGAAACTGGGACTGAGAGATAGTGACTTGCCTGAGGCCATGCCGTGAATTCATGGAGAACACAGGATTTGAACCCTGGGGTCTTCCAGGTTCAAGTCCTACATCTATGTTAGATCCACTAAACTACACTGAAGGAACTAAATTTGAATTTGTTCTTTCCTTTCACTCAGCCCTATCTCCAGCTTCCTGCTACAATGGTACAGTATTCTGAGTCCTGCTCTACAGAAATTGCTACTTTACTATAACAAGCTAACCCTCTTGGCATACTTACTTTTGTGATAACAGTTCACTTTGTAGGTACTCACCTTAATGTAGATTATATCCAGGCAGTTTACTGACCATGCAAACAGTCAGGTGTTAGATGTTACATGATTTATCACTTGTAAATAACACCCTTGTTCTCACTGTAATGTTCACACTATCACATACTTCTGGGGGTAAGGTACTTACTCCTCTTTAATAGGAGTATATACATCTGAGGGTAACTACTTTCTATTTTCATTTAAAGCTGTGGGTGCAATGGCAAGATTTCCATTGACTTCAATGGAGGAAGATTGAGCCGTGTGTTTGTTGTAAAGAAAGGGTTAGGGATTACTTCAGAATAAGGGTGCAATCCTGACTCCATGGAAATCAGTGGAAGTTTAGCCATTGACTACGAGGGAGTCACGGTTGCACCCTAATTGTTCATGTCAACAGACCACCTGCTCTAGTGCACACGGACGTGCAAATATACCTTGTTAATCAGAGTAGCAGGGCATAGTCTGATTGGGATGGTGGCCCTTTAAGAGATTTAGCACCTGTAGGGTGAAGGTGCTATTTGAGGTGCAGGCACTACAGGGATGAGAGGACAGTGCCTGATGCCTCCCACCTGGACTTGGGTGTGGCTGAGCCAGCTCAAAGGCCTGAGGAAGGCTCAGTACTGGGAAGCAGTTGAGAAGTCATTAATTCAAGTGCACGTATGAGTTTGGGTGGTGGGCTGTGCATGCAAATTAGGCATGGCTTTGATCACATTAGGCAGGCGCACCATGCATGATTGAAGCTTTTTGGCGTACTGCTAAATGTGCTGTACCAAGCTGCAAAATCCAGCTCAGTAGCACATTTGTCAGCGTGCCGAAAAGCTTCAATCATGTATGGCGCACCTTTCTAACATGATTAAAGCTGTGCCTAATTTGTATGCATGTCCCACTGCCCAAACTTGTAAGTACACTCCAATGCACATCTGAAAGAACCCACAGATACAGACAGATGTGTAACCACACTTTGCCTATGACATTTAGAGAGGGCTGGAGGAGACAGGAGCTGTGACTTTGTCTCCAACAAACCCTGCTCAGAGGATGTTATCCAAGCTGTGGGGTTTGATGGGCTGCAGGAGGGACTTGGACTTAGCCCATATAGGTCTGAGTGTAATTGACTTGAGAGAGACTGAAGACTGGGAGAGAAGGGCTAAGGTTGAAGAGCCCCAGAGCCTTAAAGATGATAGAGAGAGAACTGTAGGGTAAAAGGACATTGTGTATAGGAAGTATGGTGGAGAACTGTGATGAAATAAAGGACATTTGAGCTAAAGATTTCCTAAAGACAGTGATGGGGTGAACAGAGGGAGAGCCAGTGTGGTGTAATGCATAAGGTGCTGGACTTGGCCATGGGAAGCCAGGATTCAAATCCAAGCCTAACCATAAACTCATGGGGTGGCCTTGGGTCAGTCACAACATCTCAGTTCCCCATCTGTAAAATGTGAATATGTAGGCATCTGTCTCTCCCCATGTTCCCACTCACTTTTGTCCATCTTAGATTGTAAGCCCACTGGGGTTTTGTCTGTGACTGTAAAGCGCTGTGTATTAACAAACATTTATATAGCGCCAGCAGTGTACATGGCACTTTACAAAGTAATAAAACAGACACGGTCCCTGCCCCTAGGACTTACAATCTGAAATACAGGAGCTGGGGGGAGAGACATAGGAAGGGGAACAGAGGGAGAGACAAGGGGTCTAACATTCATGAAGATGCGAGGTCTCAAGGGCACGTACTTGGCTTGGTTACGATGAGAATGACAGCAGACAGGTCCATGTGGCAAGGATAAGGGTAAACAGATCTTAGGTATAGGAATAGTGGCTCAGCAGGATAAAGAGTCAGACAGAGCAGAGCGAAAGAGGTGAGTTTTAAGGAGAGATTTGAAGGTATGAAGGGAGGGGGCAAGGCGGATGTGGACAGGGAGGGAGTTCCAGGCATGGGGGGCAGCAAGTGAGAAGGGACGAAGGCGCTTAGGGGAGCAGGGAAGGCGTGGAAGGGAGAGAGAAGGGACAGAGGAGGAGCGAAGTGCACGGGCTGGAGTATGGAGGGCGATAAGTGCAGAGAGGTAGGGGGGAGCAAGGTTGTGAAGAGCTTTATAGGTGAAGACTAGGAGCTTGTGCAGGATTCGTTCAGGAAGGGGAAGCCAGTGAAGCGAAGAGAGGAGGGGCTGCACATGGTCGAAGCGACTGGCGAGGTAGATGACCCTGGCAGCAGAGTTTTGGACAGAGATGAGGGGAGAAAGGTGAGACCGGGGAAGGCCAGTGAGAAGGAGGTTACAGTAATCGAGGCGAGAGATGACCAGAGCATGAACAAGAGTTTTGGCAGACGAGACAGAGAGAAAAGGGCGAATCTTAGCAATGTTATGGAGGGAGAAGCGACAGGATTTAGCAACAGAGTCAATGTAGGGTTTAAAAGAAAGGGGTGAGTCAAAGATGAAGCCTAGGCTACGGGCTTGGGGGACAGGCAGGATGGTGACTCCATCAATAGTTATTGACAGTGAGGAAGGAGAGGAAGGATGAGGGGGGAAGATAAGGAGTTCAGTTTTAGCCATGTTGAGTTTGAGTTGACGTTGAGACATCCAGGTAGAGATGTCAGAGAGACAGTTGATGAGACGAGCTTGAACAGAGGGAGAGAGAGAGGGAGTAGAGAGATAGAGTTGAGTGTCATCAGCATAGAGGTGGTATTGGAAGCCATGGGAGGCAATGAGTTTGCCTAAGGATGAGGTATAGATCGAGAAGAGGAGAGGGCCAAGAACAGAGCCTTGAGGAACACCAACTGAGAGGGGGAAGGAGGAGGAGGCGGAGTTGGAGAGAGACACATTAAAGGAGCGGTCAGAGAGGTAGGAGGAGAACCAGTTATGGACAGAGCCACAAAAGCCAAGGGAGTGAAGGGAATCCAGCAAGAGTGAGTGGTCAACAGTATCGAAGGCAGCAGAGAGATCAAGGAGGACAAGAATGGAATAGAGACGTTTAGATTTAGCCACCAGAAGATCGTTGGTGATCTTAGCGAGAGCAGTTTCAGTAGAATGAAGGGGGCGGAAGCCAGATTGGAGGGGGTCAAGGGAGGAGTTGGAGGATAGGAAGTCAAGGCAGCGGGAGTAGACAACACGTTCAAGCAGCTTGGAAGCAAAAGGAAGGAGTGAGACAGGACGATAGCTAGAAGGGTCAGAGGGGTCAAGAGTGGACTTTTTGAGAATAGGAGAGACTGTGGCATGTTTGAAGGCAGAAGGGAAAGAGCCAGTAGAGAGGGAGAGGTTGATGATGTGCAGGAAGGAAGGGGCGACAGTGGGAGTAATGGAGGTGAGGAGGCGGGAAGGAATGGGATCAAGGGGGCAAGTGGAAGGGTTGGAGGAGGAGAGCAGAGAGTTGGTGAGCGACCATCTCCCCCTGACCCTATTCTTGAGAATAGGGATAAGCCATAGGGCTGAGAGTGGGGAGAGTAACCTAGACCTTAATCAGTTGGAGATCTATATGTATGCCTAGTAGTGCTCTAGAAATGAGTAGCAGTAGTATCCTGACAGGACTTACCCAGGTACTGGCCAATCCTGTTACAGTCAGGTCTCTATACTGCTGCACAGCTAGCCTACCAGAGACTGGAGAGTCTGCTGTTCTTTTTCCAATGCACTCAGACTGCTCTCTGTGTAGGAAGGTTTCTGTTGTTCTTGGCTAACGAAGAAACATCAATTATAGTAGCGGTAAATGGACACTCTGGCAGTTGTGGTTTGCTGTGCTTGGCAACTGGCCAGTATCTGCCCCCATTTAGAATGTTACAGTCATTCCAAGAGTTGTAATGTGCCTGTAGCTCTGAGCCAAGGGAAGGCATGAGCACTGACAATGTTTCAGCACTATTGGCAATGGGATAAACTGAAGGGTTTTTTGCTATCAAAACAACTAGAATACACATGCATTTCTCTGTATAGTCCAGTATCCGTTTCAGTTACAAGACAGCTCTGTTTAAATAACCTTGAATTTAAATGACCTCCCACATCTCCAACAACAAAGAAATTCATAGCAAAAAGGATCTGACCCAGGACTTCATTACGTTGCTCGCCTGCCTTCCCCTATAGCAGGGGCGAGGAATCTGTTTCGGTTGTGGATATTATTTGTGTATTTCAAGGGCTACCCAAAAATGTGACTAATACCCACAAGTAATAAACCCACTACCTGTTTCAACTCTAATCCACCTCAGGTATTTTGTAAC
The DNA here is from genome assembly GCA_003113815.1 of Sphenodon punctatus. Lineage (NCBI taxonomy): Eukaryota > Metazoa > Chordata > Lepidosauria > Sphenodontia > Sphenodontidae > Sphenodon > Sphenodon punctatus. Next base: position 3,852,701 of record QEPC01002769.1, read on the forward strand.
CTACACCAGCTAATAATAGACTTCTAGGAACTATTAAAGTGCTCTGGGATTTTTGGAGGTCACAAGGTTTCCATCACATCCCCTCCTGTCCTGGCACCCACTCCTAATTGGGGAGTCTGGAGGGAGCTACATAGAGCCAGCTATGCTGGCCTTATGCCAGCCAGGGATTCCCCTAAAGTGATGAAATCCTCAGTGGAAACCCCACTGAAGTTAATGGGGCTAATACCAGCATGGAGCTTTGATGATCAAAGTCTAAATAAGCTTTGTAGATTGAGTGCAGGTGACTTCTGCTTAATAGTGTTGGCACTGAAATGGTGCCAAAATACTAGGCTTTGACGTTTATTGACTTTCTCCTTGTATACGGTGCGCTGACATCTGTACAATACAAATATACCCTGATGTAATACATAAAACAAATATCCCTGTGTCCATGTTGCCCAGATGGAAATGACTGCACGAGGTGTAAAGCAGTGGAGAATCAGACCCGGCTTGTCTAGCGATGTTGATTAGTTCTGAAATGGATAGCAAAAAAATAATCCGTGGCTAATATCTGGTATTTCAAGCTAGTTTGGCAGTTATTTGATAATAAACCAGTTACCAGGGAGGTTAACCGCCAAACTGGATTACTAGACAAGTCAGCCAAAGTTATTTTACTGGATTACCACATAACCAAATGTCACCATTACTACTCTAAAATCAGGTCTGAAGGGAGGAGGAAGTAAATAGGAAGGGAATTATAGGCAAACAGTAATGTGGAACATAGTAGTATGCAGCACTGCGATAAATTGGTAATCTAGTTAACTGAATAGTACGTGGAACGCTAAACAGATACCATTCAGGATCTGGTCCTTTCCAGGTGCCAGCAGATACCATGGATCTAATCTGAATATTGAATAGCCATGGCTACTTGTTTAAGCTCTAATATTGATACTGGATTTTTATTTTTGAAATGGAAGCTTGAATTTCTAAGACAGAAGGCATAACATTGTTGGGAGGCCTTAAAACTGTTACAATTTTTGTCCTACCCCCAATTTCGTCCTGGTCTTGATATTCAAACACTTGGTTTTGGAAGGACTGTGTTGTGCCTGTTTCAATGGGACATGTAGAATTTCCCACATGTAAGCTGTCTCAGCAACAGGACACCCCCGTCCCCTCCCGTCTGTGCTTGTTTGTGACAGTAGGCAGAAGGTGCCTGTTGAGGACACAAAAAGGGCTGGGCTTCACATGGCAGTGTAGACATCAAGATGAAAGCCAGCAAGGGGTACAGGAGTACCCCATGCACTTCAGTGGTTTCCACTAAGGATTTCATCACTTTAGGGGAATCCCTGTGGCATGGCCAGAGTCTGAGAGGACCTAACAGGTTGCCTTGTGCCTCGACCACACTGGTGTATACTACACTCTTTGCCCAAACCCTTTATGCTTGGGCTGCTGAGCTCCTTATCTGCGGAAGGTTTGGGCCCCTACAAAGCACCATAACATAACTTTCTTCCCCAGGAGGTTTGTTTGAGCCCGAGCCTGGCTATCTTCTGGAGGCGGAGCAAAACCTTTTTATTTGGAAAAGCATTTGGCAGGCAGGGATAGGGTGGGGTTGTGGGGGAGGATGGAGTTTGAGGGTAGGGTGTTTTTATTGTAGCAGTTTTAATGTTTTTAACTGTCTTTGTGAGCCACCCTGAGCTTTGTGGGAAGGGCAGCATAAAAATTCAAAAAATAATAAAATAAATAAATAAATAAAATAAATAAAATAAATGATAACAGTGCTCCATAGGGGCCATGGGCATATTGGAAAGGCTGGGGGAATGCCTTAGGGCATCTTTAGACATAACAACTATCAGGTGTCAAAACCCCTAAGCACGTGTTTGGTCATTGTGTGTAAGCGCAACATAACAATCCCAACATCAATTTGGCCACCCGTTGAACGCACGATTGCATCACAAGGAAAATTTGTGTGTTCTGGTTGAACACGTGGCCAACGTTGTGTCTAATGATATCGTGTGGCGTGTTAGCAGGTACAACACAGGAAACCGAGGCGGCAGCGCTTGCATGCTGAGATTGGGTGGTGAGCAAAACACAGATTTGTCCCAAGATGAGCTGTGAGTCTAAACAGCGCGACATGGTGAACACAGGGCCAAACCAGTGTTCGTATCAAGGTCAAAACACACATTCAGACACCCGATGACATTATGTCTAAAGACACCCTTAGTCCCACCCCTTTCATTGGCTGTGACATCACAGCACTCCACAGGGAAGCAGGGCCATCTGGACACATCGCGTCTGGGCCTACAAGGGTCTGGCTGCATCAGACCTAGGCTCAGGTCATGTGTGGGCCAAATGCAGTCAGGCGTGGGCCCAGCTCAGGCCTGTCTAATACGTGCATCCGCCTCAACAAAAAGCCAGAGCTGTAAACTCTTGAGGGCTGGAGCTGTATCCTCTTATGTGTATGCAGAGGCACTTGTGTGGTGACCACAACATTTTTGGCAGCATCTAGGTTTACCTTTTAGAATAGCTTAACCCTTACGATTACTAACAGCATGATATTGAAGTTATTTGGTGCTGGCACTAACTTGTGCCAGTGCACGTTCCATTGCATTCTTAATCTCCTGGCTGTGAATGCCTCGTAAAGTTGTATTCTCTAACAGCTTGAATTATAATCTGTAGCACCATCCCCTTTGATTGGCTTGAGCTGCCCTCTTTGTTCCAATGAGATATTAATTCTAAAGCCTTTGTGATGTCAACATAAATGCTAGGAGATGCAGACAAAGCAGTTCAGATGATAACTTTTATTGAATCAACTTCTGTTGGTGATAGTTTGCAAACCTTTGGGCCACACTGCCTTCCTTAGGCGTGTAGCAAGTCAGAACTGTAGACTAAGGGTATTTTTACACGTGTTGGCGCATGACACCATTATGTCTTGAGCCTGCCTGGGGTGAGGGCTCTTACCCCAGGCAGGATCTGGTCTGGTCACCGAACAGAAGTGCCGGCAGTCTGGGCCAAGGACGGGGTGGGGAGAGGGTGGGGCAATGTGCGGATGTGGTCTGCACAGCCGCACCCCCCACGCTGCTGAGTATGCCCCCCCTCCCTGACAGGCAGGCGCAGCAGCCTATGAGGCCTACATTCCCAACTGGAACAAGCTCCATCTCTGGACCGGAGTCTGGTAGAGCAGGCCAGTACATGTGACGGTCCGCTCTACGCTGGTCTGGGGATGGGTTCCCTGGGCTGCAGCAGTGCTTAACCTGCTCTGTCACTCAGCAAGGAGCCTGAGTATTAGTGCGGGCTAAACACTGCCAAAGCCCAGGGGCAGGGTAACATCTGGCGGGCGGGATCAGAGGTGACAGCACCACTGGTGGCCATGTAGGTTAACGCGTGGCCACCTGTGGTACCCCGATGTTTGAAAACACCCTGATCAAATGCAAGATAGTCAATGTATATATAAAACTAATCACTTCAGAGAACCATGGGCCTATCAAACATTAACAAACGTTAACATTTATTGTCTAAGAATTTCAGCAGAAACATTTGGTTATTTTGAGTTTATGGGGAAAGTCTGATTAGGCACACTTGGATTTTTTTCTCCAGTCTGGCTCAATTGTAACTTTTTAAATAGCCACCTAATTTTAAAAAACTCATCTAAGACCATACAGAACTCCAAAATGAGCATTCTCCCCATGCCAGTTTTCATAAGCAATCCTCCGTTCAGTTATCTGCGTAGGAAGGAAGCACTGTAGTGATAATTTCAGCATAATGGGTGGGAACTATTGTTGTTGTTTTTATCTTTTGAAGCCCAAATACATGAAAGAGTTTTTGTGAAACTTTCAGACAATAAAATACTTTCTATTTGGCTGACCAAAAAAAAAGAAGCCTGAAAGAGCCTGAAAGAGAACTTTTCTTAAAAAACATACAAATGAAATGAGATCTTGTAACAGAAACCAATCTTCAACTTTATAAAACTCCTTAGAAAGAATAGGCAATAATATATAGACTGGTCTACATTCGTGGAACATGCAAAAGTCAGTGGGAATTGTATAGACATAGTAAAATGAAATTTGGTCATATATCCATCATTATAAATACTACAGCTAATAAGAATGGATTAAGTAATCAATCAGTTGTCTTTTAAAACAACCTTCAGACAGTAGTTATTAAATATGCTGATGACCTTTTTCCTCTTGTACCTGGTGTATATGAATAAGTCTATAAACAAAGAGGTTCATACCTGGAAACATGCAGCTATCCAATTAACTGTGCAGCAAAGCCAAAATAGTTATCTCTTTGTGGGATAATCCCCAAAACTTTAGAATCGTAATTAAAGAAAAAATGAAAATCAGTATTGATCAATATGTTTTCAGCTGTTATGAATGCAGACATTCATGACAGATATCACGTGCTAAGGACCTATATGACAGTAATTTACACACACACACACACACACATTCAGTTCTGTTTAGTGCTCTTTCATTTCCTTTAAATCTCTCAAAATAGAGAGAAGAAATGTGTTTTCCTGCGGACCGTATGTCCCTGACTGTGTGAGAGCCAATGGGCTAGGCTACCTTTGTTTTATGCACTTCTACTACTGCTATCATGCACTAATTAAGGTGTTCTTTTGTTGTGCTAGGAAACAAGAAGCGTTCCTGGAGGTGTGAAGCACAAGACTTGGAGTCCTACTTTTTACGATTGCGTCAGTGGAGCAGACAAAGAGTATATAGTCCAGGGTAGAACTAAATTTAGTCACAAAATGAAATGGCACAACGCCTCCTCACCTTGCTGCAATATCAATTTCAGATAGACACACAGAAAGAGAAACCCTCCTTTCTAGTCTCTTCACAGCCCTCATTGTGTTCGTGGGAGAGAAGAATAGCCTTAGCCTATGCAAGCCCTTTGTCCTATCCCTTTATTTCTATCCTACACACTACAGTATAAACCTTGTTAGGATTAAGCATCTCTTGCTCTGCATCCTTTGTTACTTAAAGCAATTCCTCCAAAGGTATATCCAATGGTAGTGGAGAAATAAAAGGGATGTTTACTTACTTACAGAGCAGCAGCGGGCAGCTAATATTACCCCCTGGACCAGGGAAAGGAAGTCACATCCATTAATAAACGTGCAAAGGAGCACAATAGCCTGCTTGTAGAGGAGAGCAGTACAGCTAGCCAGGGATTTCTCCAGCTCTTCTGATTTCTGCTCTGAAGTCGGTGTAGTGTAGAATCAGGCTGCTGCCTTCACAGCCCAGTGAAACCCCACTGTATCATTTTACCATATAAGGAGACAAAAGCACTGAAGACACTCTTTTAGGCTCAGTGCAGCTGGCATTCAACACTTTCTCTCTTCCAAGGCTGTAGATTCCCCCCCCCCCCCTCCAAATGGCATATTTTTGCTGGACTCCTTCCTAAAAATCAGACATTTTTCCTTCACAACCCCCACCTGTTTTGGTTTTTTTTTAAAAAAAACCCTGTGCTGTTGGTTAACAATACAGCTTTGTTAAATCCCAGGGATCTCGTCCTGCTGCAGGAAAGCTTTACAGCAGCTCAAAGCACACCTGGCTGAGGCAATAAAGACCATGGAGTCAGAATTATTATGGGAATCTGTTTGCCCTAGCTGTTTTGCCTGTTAAAAATCAAACCATCGTGTATAAGGTTTCTTTGCCCAAATGCTTGATGGAGAAGATGCATGATTTTCTGAGGAATGCATTTACAGGTAAATTTGGATGTGTTGTCAGAGCCCGCCCCTGTTTTCCACCCTTTATTTATTTATTTATTTATTTATTTCAATTTGTATCCCCCCCCCCTCCTGCGAACAGCTCAGGGCGGCTAACAATTTCATCATAAAAACAATTATAAAACAAAATATTAATCCATAACAACACTACAATAAACAGGCTGGGATAAAAACAACAAATAAATAAGGGTGGGGGAAAGATAACCCCCCCCCCTAACCTCCCACCCCCTCCCCAAAGGCCTGGGCGAACAGCCAGGTCTTACAAATTCACCGGAATGTCAAAAGGCTTGGGGCCAGGTGAGCTTCCTCCAGGAGGGAATTCCAAAGGAGTGGCGCGGCCACCGAGAATGCCCTCTCCATTGTGGCCCCCCGCTTAACACGGGGGACCTCCAAGAAGGCACCCCTGGTGGACTGAAGGAGCCACTCTGGGGCGTGAGGGTGAGGTGGTCCCTGAGGTATGAGGGGCCCAGATCGTGAAGGGTCTTATATATTAGCACCAGTATCTTGAACCTGGTTCAGCATGTTATCAGCACCCAGTGCACAGTCCGGAACACAGGTGTTATATGCTCCTGATGGCCTGTCCCCGATAGGAGATGGGCCGCCACATTCTGCACTAGCTGCAGTCTCCAAACCAAGAACAAGGGCAGCCCCACGTAGAGCGCATTGCAGTAGTCCAGCCTCGAGGTGACGAAGGCATGGATGACGGAGGCCAGGTCCAGGCCAGAGATGAACGGACGCAGCCTCCGCACCAGATATAACTGGCAGAATGCGGCCTTCGCCACTGCCTCCACCTGCTGCTCCAGGCGGAGGTCTGCGTCCAAAATCACCCCCAGACTCCAAACCTGCCGAGCTACAGGAGGGCAAACCCCCCCAACTAGGGGGGCCGACAACTCCCTCGCTCTCCCCACTACCATCACCTCCATCTTATCGGGGTTGAGCTTCAGTCTGCTCTGCCACATCCACTCCGCCACGACCTCCAAACACTGGGAAAGCAGCAAGACAGCAGGGTCTGGGTCAGCTGAAAAAGAGAGGTACAGCTGAGTATCATCAGCATTTTGGTGACATCGCACCCCGAACCCTCTCACAACCTCCCCCAAGGGCTGCATGTATACATTAAATAACAATGGAGACAGAATGGAACCCTGCGGAACGCCACAGGATGAAGTGCAGGGGCAAGATGTCTCAGCTCCCAGCACCACCCACTGGCTTCTTCCCGAGAGGAATGAGCGGAACCATTCAAGAACAGTCCTGTCCAGACCCCCCAGGTCACACAGCCGTCTCAACAGCAGCCCATGGTCCACGGTATCAAAAGCGGCCGAGAGTTCTAGCAGGATGAGAAACGTTGAGCATCCTGCATCCATCTTCCGGTGGAGATCGTCGACCAAGGCCACCAATGCTGTCTCAGTGCCATAGCCGGGGCGGAACCCAGATTGAAATGGGTCCAGGAAACCAATGATATCTAGATGCGCCTGGAGCTGGAGTGCCATCGCCCACTCAATAACCTTTCCTAAAAAGGGAACGTTAGAGACAGGACGGTAGCTGGCGAGTGTGCCCATGTCCAACAATGGTTTCATCAGCAGGGGGTGCACCACAGCCTCCTTGAGACTAGGCGACAACCTCCCCTGCTGCAAGGACACATTGACCACCCTTGCCAGCACCATCCCCAACGTCTCCCTGGAGGCTTTCACCTGCCAGAACGGGCACAGATCGAGTTCACAACTGGTGGTTCGCACAGACCCCAGGACATCTACTGCATCGGCTGGCTTCACTTTCTGAAACTCCCCCCCACAAAGTTGGACCAGACGGGGCCTCCACCACCTCGCGCTTTCCGCCTACTCCCCCTAATCCAGCGTCAAAGTTGCTCTGAATCCGAGCGATCTTGTCTGTGAAGTAGGTGACAAACTCTTCAAAGCGGGCCTTGGACATGTCCCCGTCCAGGTGGAGGGAGGCCAGACTGACCAGCCCCCGCACCACCCAAAACAGCTTCGCCGGGCGTGACTTCGCAGACGCTATGAGGACAGCAAGGAACTCCCTCCTTGCTGTCCTCACAGCCTCAACATAGGACCTCAAATGGGCCCTATGGAGAAGTTGGTCAGAGTCAGATCGAGTCCGACGCCAGCGTCACTCCAGCCTCCTGCCTACCCACTTCATACACCGCAGCCCCTCAGTAAACCAAGGGGCCCTGCAGTGACGAGACAGAGGCAGAGGGCATCTCGGAGCCACCCTGTCAATGGCCCCCCCCGCAAAATGCTCCAATGCTGGACCAGCTCATCGACAGAGTGACCATCCAGGTTCCGGGATAACTCCCCCAGGACTTCCTGGAACTGCTGGGGTTCCATCAGCCTCCGAGGGCAGACCATTCCCCTTCTGGAGGAGGTGTGCTGAGAGACTGGCCTGAAGGAGATAATGGTCCGTCCATGACAAGGGCACTGCCCTAACCTCCCCCACCACCAGACTCCCCGTCTCAAGGCCAGAGCCGAAGATCAGGTCGAGGGTAGGCCTTTAGACTGAAAGAAAAGCAGGTAAAGTATGACATTTAAAAACCTCCTTGTGCAACTAGATAACAAAAAAGAAAATTGTCTCAACACTCACCCAGAACCAAGTGGCAAAAAAACCCCAACAACTTTCCAGTGAAGTATGGGAAATTATTAATTCCATCGTAACATTATTATTAATAATTTATATAGCACCAATAATATACCTGAGTCCGAGCAATCATTAGACAGAGACTGGTCCCTGCCCAAAGGCTTGCAATCAAGGATGGAAAAGGGAGTGGAGACAAGGGAGATGTCACGGGAACATAGGGAAAGACGGGGATATTTTCATGAACATGAATGTGCTTATTAGTTTAATTACAGAGAAGAAGGAGACCTTGGATGATAGGGCAGTAGAAGGAGCATCACCAGTGAGCAGTTAGAGGGGGTGAGGAGCTAGGGGAAGCTTGAGAAGAAGTAAGTTTTTACGAGATTTGAAGGTAGGGAGTAAAGTGAATGCGTTCAAGAGCTGCAAATCCTTAGTGTCTGTGGGTTGAGGAGAGGGAGTTGGAGCACGCTGGGGAGGTTTGTTTTCCACTACTCGAGGGCAGTTCAAATTGCTAACCTCTTAGTAACCGTGGACCCAGTTCATGAAGGATAAATTCTTGATCTTAATGAAAAGTGGACAGTTTGAACTGTTGCAGAGTAATAACTGATTCGCAATCAGTAAGGACAAATGCAGCTGAAGATTTAAAAAACAGAACTTTACTTAAGTTTTCTCAGGCACAGATCCTTTAGTTACATCTAACTAGTAAGAAGACAAAATAGATACTGAGACAATGAGAGGGAAGGGAAGATGATGCAGGGTCACATACAGATGCGACCTCCACATAAGGCATTCTTTAATATCATGTTTTGTGTAAAAGAACACCTACTTAGAGACAAGTCCCTACCCCAAGCAAACATCCATTATGTTCCGTGAAGCTATGGGGTTCTGAAATCAGGGATGCCGTCTTAAAATAAGGACAATCTTGACATAATTATTGTGGTGGACATGGGAGACATGTCCCCCACAAAGCTGGGGGACAGCAATAGCTCTGTCCCCCTGACTAAATTTTCACTTGGAAGGGAGGGAAGAGTGGAGCTTCAATCTCCCACGTAGCAGAGCGTGGGTGTGGGTGGGAGCACCAGTTCACAGCCATGCTCCCTGGCCTCAGCTGCTACCTCTTGCTGAGAAAATGGCCTTCAGCAGATACCCCCATGGCTGGGAGGAGAACCCTGCAGGGACGCAATGAGGAAAGGAGGCCATGACTCAACTCCCAGGCCCCGGTCATTCCTCATCGTCCTCCACAAACTTTGAAGGAGTGTTACGTTGCCCTCTGGCAACCCCAGGGCTCTCTCCGTTGAAACACTTCTCAGAGAATTTTGTTGCTTTGTTTGTACTCCTCTCACAAAACTACTACACCCTGTGGCTCCAGCTTTGGGATGTAAATGATTGATATGGAATTGCTACTGAGGATCCACAAAAATCTACTAAGAATCTTATCCAGCAGTCCCTTCACGGGGAAAACTTCTGATATATAAAATGACAGGACCGAGCCTTTCAGTGTTCTTTTATTAGGAATGAAACCTTCTGCTTCAATGAGATGGATGCAGTTATAAAAAAATGGAAGTGTCCATCCGTAGTCAGGCAACCTTAGTGTAACTGAAAGATACTAAATTTAGAAATTTAAGAACGCAAACCAAATGTCTCATCCCCTCAAACTATTTCAGTATTTCCAGTTCCCACCATTTTATTTCAACACTTACAATTTATTAGTGAGTCCCGAAAGCCTGAAATCACAAGTCTTGCGATAAAATCACAAGAATCACAGTTAAAAGGAAGTAAATTTTATGGCTACAAAGAAAAGAATGAACACATAACTGCCATGTGCCCCAAAGTCTCAGAAATCAAAAGACAAATACAAGAACCCATTAAAAAATAATAATTTAAAAATCTCATAATTTTAAGCCAAACTCATTGTTTTTGAAATATTGCTGTTGGAAAACATATAATTCCCTTACAGTTACAACTCCTCTATCTCCTACCCATTTACAAATGTCTTGGTGTGATGACAGAACTGGGCCAAAGGAATCTTGCTAATTGAGCATCACAGTGATCACATTCAGGATATATAAGTTATTATAATTCCCAAGTCTCACTAAAATGTACTAAACAATCTTGACCTGCAGTTTAATTACTCCGCCCCCCTCCCCTGTTAATTACATTTCTCCACATGTCCCCCTATAAGAACAGCACTAGTGCCAGCAGTCTTTGCTGGTTTTTCTGATTGGTTGGAAATTAATATAATGGTTTTTAATATTGTTTGATGTAATAACTATTAGCTGTTGCTGAACTATTTTAATTAAGGATCCAGAGCTGTGAACACATTGAAACTTCAGCTGGATTTTGCCCTACCTGGGAGCTTTGTGGGTTTTTGTTTGCAGCACTGCCACATTTAAACGCATGGCCATCACATCTTTTTCTGTAATGCGTCAATACTTTTTTAACCAGTGGAATAGTAAATGTGTGCATAATTTTTGTTGCATTCTTGATCAGTAGACAGGTATGCGGGCATACACCACCCATAAATTAGGAAAACACACAGACACAGTTGGGCACAAATTACTTTAGTTTACTTCACCTCCTTCCAGGAACTTTTTCATTAATAAAAATTGGGGCCATGGGCCCTTTTCACACAGGAAACAGTGGGGGGGGGGGGATGGGTGTGCGCCCACAGTGCATGTAGGTGGGTGTGCAGCTGTTCCCATGGGCACACACCCATCTCCACCCACCTCCACCCATCTCTACGCACGAAGCAATGGACATTGGAGCCCGTTGCTCCATGCGTGCGTGATGGGTGGAAGTGGGAGTAGAGCCTGTTGCTCCATGCATGGGTGATGGGTGGAAGTGGGAGTAGAGCCTGCTGCTCCATGCGTGGGTGATGGGTGGAGGTGAGTGGAGATGGATGCCCCCCACCACACACCCACTATGACCGGCATTCCCACTGGCATTCCCACCACCACCACCACCACCGCACATGTGTGCGGTGTGGGCCATATTTTCTTGTCTTTGGAGGCATAGGGTGTTAGACTTGCACATGTTGGACAGTCTAAGAAGGCAGCCCAAGCCATGCAGCCCAAGCAGGTTATGTGTTGCTCATGGGAATCTGTTGCTGGCAAGAGTGCCAGTAGGAGCAGATTTTACATTCTTAATGCCTTCATTTTTACTCATGTCAGCCACTTTCAAATGGTCCAAAGAGCTAAAATGGAAGTGTCAGGGTCATTTCCAGGCGAGGTCACGGTGGCAACCTTAGCTCTGCCCGTCCTGTTTATAGCTGAGCTCACCAAAGGCACAAAGCACAAGGGGAGGAGGGTGAGTGGTCTTGGGGACAGCTGCTTTGAGAAGTTTCACAAGAGCTGATCTGTGCAGGCACAGCTCCCATTGGTGCTAGTGGACACACCCATCTCACCCTTCTGTTTCTAGAAGGTCTAGTCTTAAACCTTTTCAATAGGAAATTTCCTATCACTTTGCTTGAAGTTAAGGTTAAACATGTATGAATGCTTTGCTGAACCTAATTCACCTCTTGTTCAGTGGCGTCTGGGCTTATGTCTATCATAAAACAATTTGCAAAAACCTTGTAGGGTTGGGGTTAGAGGCATCCAGCTGCATCATATCCTGGAGCCTGCTTGTCCAGTGGCTGGTATTTGGGTGAATCCCAAGGGTAAGCTGGGCGAGGGATGCAGTGTACAACCCTCAGAGGGGCAGGACATGCAGAGACATGCAAATGTGTCTTTAAGGAGATGAATGGCATGTAGGAAGATAGCGGACTGCTCAACTAGGAACAAAAGTCTGTCTGTAAACCAGCTAAGGGGAATTACCAAATATTAGGGATGGGAATTTCTGAGTCGGATAGAACCAGATCTACCTGAAAATGACTAATTCGGTTCTATCCGAAAATTTGGATCTTTTCCGGTTTCAGACGAGTTGGATCTCTAACACTGATTTTTTTATTCAGGTTTTTTGCATTGCGGTTTGTTCCCATTGACGTCAATGGGGGGGAAAATGCATGCAAAAAACCGGAATCTGAATTGAGATCTGAAATTCCTAAAGAATCGAATCCGAAAAATCAAAATCCTAAATTCTCCCTGAACTCCCATCCCTACTAGATATATAACACCGGTCTGACAGCTCGGACAAGAGCAGATTACTAGGGAAACTTCGAGAAGGAAGAAACTTGCTGCCAGGTCTGGGACGTGGCTTGATTTGTGAAAAACTGAGTCTGCCAGATGGAGCTTGCTAGCTAGGAGAGAGAGAGAGAGAGAGAGAGAGAGCGAGAGAGATCTATTTCACATGAGATGCCCCCCCCATGCCCACGTGTGGGAATGGGCACCGGGTGACCGCTGCGGCGGGTGCGTGGAGCTGTATGTGCACGTCCATGCTCCACCCATCTCCCATGAACGGAGTCATCAGCCAAAATGGTGATGGCTCTGTGCGTGGAGATAGGTCAGTGGAGATGGGTGTGCATCCATGTAATGGCTGCCCACGTGCCGCACACCTGCCGCAGCACACAACCATTACCCCCCACACCACGGTCCGTCTGAATAGGGCCTCTGTGTGTGTGTGTGTGTGTGTGTGTGTGTGTGTGTGTGTACTGAAGACTAAGGGAGATGACTCCTGTGGGGAACTGTGAGTTTAGTGCCTGTTTTCGGGGGGGTGGGGGGCGGGATGATAGAGGTGGTACACCTCTATCAATCAAGTAAGTACACTCCAGGGTCCTGGGGGATACGGTTGGGGAGAAATCAGGATCCGTAACTAGCAGGGTGTAATTACAGGATCTTATGGAGTAACCTGTAATGTAACAGCCTGTTACAGGCAGTTTCAGATTAATCCAAAACCGTTACTCCCAGAAACTAAAGTACAGACCTGGATCTATCCTCTGTGAGAGGGGTAGCTAGGAGAATAGCCTGCAAGGAGTAAGGTAGAAGGATGCTTGTGCACACAGTTTGGTGGCATTGTTGGAGTAAATCAGAAATCTTAAACTACCTTAGTCTTGTTATTACAAGAACTTAAAGAACTGCAGTGCAGACTGAGGCAGAGTATGTGAACAGTTTTTCATTCTTAAAAAGGTTGTAATTTTAGGACCGACCATTTTTTTTAAAAAAACTTACTCTATAAAGTTTCAAGAAAATAGTTACTCCCAGCTAAGAGCCATGGGATTTTCCCCCTTAAAAAATAACAGCAGAGTTTGGTGTCTTTTAAATAATAACCAGGGGGGAAAAATCTACCCAACTCTGGTCACTTTGCACCCCACCCCCAAATATTCCATCACAACAAAAATTCTTCAGCTTAATTATGCACACATCCAAATATGATTAAATCCAAAAGAAATTTTTAATCAGCAACTCCTCACCCTTTAATTTCTCATTACTGTGCTTGGATTTGTCAGGTACACACATGTGCTTGTAGTGGAGAGCTGGAGCAGAGCGCCAACATAGTTTTGGGATTGGATTTAGACCTGGGAGACCAGGGTTCAAATTCTAGGGGTGTGAAAATTCGTTTTTATAATTCTATTACAATAACAAATTTGGCCATTTTGTTGTTGCAATTATGAAAACAAATTTAATAATTCCAAAATAAGTGTTTGTAATTATGTCGTTATTTTCTGGCTGTGGGACACATACTTTAGCCTGTAACTTTTTTGTTTTGTGTTCACTTTTAATAAAACTTGGAAAAAGTGTACCTCTCACCCAAGGGAATACACCTGTTAAATCTCAGAAGGATTGGATGTAGGGTCCAGATTTTATAAGCATTATGGTTTTTAATGCATTTATGGCTGTAACTTCCTTTTAGCCAATCCAATTTGGCTGCAATTTGGATATAGTATACCCCTAAGAAAAGGGATCATCTGTGAAAAGTTTTAGAATGATTACATTACAGGTCCAGATTCTATAAGCAATTTATGTATTGTGGTTTGCACACACATTTCCAGTGCAGAAACCTTCTTGTCCATCCAATATTTATTTATTTATTTATTTATTTATTTATTCAACCATTTGATATTCCGGCCCTCCTGCCAAATGCAGGATGCCTTGCCAAATGGATGTCTGCATCCATTTCATATGGATGAAATTTGGTCTCCATGTACCTCCCATGCAAGGGATCATCCCTGCCAAATTTTAGAAAGATTGAATAAAGGGACCCAATTTTATAAACAATTGAAGGTTTGTGATTTTAACAGAAGTTGCGCAAATACAAGTCCTGAAAATTTTGGAGACAAAAACTAAAATTTCAGAACATAAGAGAGACTTTGGGTAGAAAGGCAGAGGGGAGGGGAAAGCATCACAGGAATCAAGAGACATGATTGACATATCCAGGCTGGCTAAATGGCATCCCAAATACACTGTGCAGCACTGTGACAGAGGACAAGTGAGAATCTCTTATTGGCCCTTTCCTAAGCAGATGCTTCCAACTTCCTAGTAACAAGCAGGATGCCTTGGGGTGGGCACAGCACAGAATGAGGATACATGATTGACATTCCTGCTGGCCAACTAGCATCACAAACCCATCTTATCATCACTGTGACAAACATAAGAGAATCTCTGGGATGGGCTCATTCTCTGGAGATACTTCCCAGGTTTCGAACTTGCCAGTACCCAATCAGTGCAATTAAGGAGGCTTGGGAGGTGGGCATTGGAGAGAAAATAATAAATATAAGCTTCTGCCTAGCTGCACAACCCCCACCATGGGTAAATCTTGTGTGGCTCATAGGCTGACTCAGTGCTCTGTGTGTGTGTGACTGACTGTGCTGCATTTTTCAGCCTCACCGCAAGTGCTCAAAAAAGCAGGACTCTGCACGTACTTTCCCCCATGTATTCCCTCACAGATTTTGGGGTGCCAGTGACTGAAGCCTGTGCCAGTGCCTCCGGCACCTACTCCTCCTCTGCTCTGCCCACCTCCTCCTGTCTTCTTCACCTTCTGTATAAATGCTCCAAAAAGCAGATGTCTGCATCTAGTAAAACCTCTTATAAATGATAAAAAAAATATTTTTTTAAAAAAAGTTCAAAGTGAGAGGACATGTTCTGCCCAACCCCACAGCTTCTCAAAATGACAATGGCTTTGCTCACTCATGCAGCTTCCAGAAAATTCCAGTGCCACGGGAGTGGCACAAGGAGAAACCTCTTCTTTAATTGGTTCCCCTGTGACTTGTACTGGGGGAGGGGGGGGGGCAGACGTTAAGCAGGTGACTGTCTTTGTGCACCAAATTTGGAGTAGACAGATTTACTCCAAACTCCCTGTTCCTACATCTCTATCTGCCATAATGATAATTCTCTAGATTAAAAAACAAAAAAAGCCAAATTTCAAAGAGTGGATGGGAGGAGAGTGGCCGACACCTTTATTTCCCCCCCCAATTTAAGCCACTGAATATCATTATTAAAGATCTGTCGATTATTTTTTTTAAGTGCAGAAAGGTTTGAAAAATGCAGACCCTCTGGCGGATTCTTTTAGCTAGAACCCTTGGAGGACAACTAAACTTTCAGCCCAATACAACAAACTCCAGCTTGACATTGGAGCCTATGTAATACAAGCTTTCACCAGAGACGAGCAGGTTAATTTAAGAAAACTGCTGTTCTTGGCATGCAAACCTAGTGAGTGGTATGGATTCATGCAAGCCTTGCATTTTAGCTCAAGCAAGCTAAAATTACAATAATGTTTTTGGAATCTTGTTTAAAATTCCCCAAACAGATCAGGAATAGATAATGCATAAACATATTTATTGTATTTCTTATTCTTATCTTCCTTTGTTCCCATATAGAGTTCCCGACAGCTATGCTGAGTTACAATAATCTGTTGTATTTCTTTGACTTGATTTTAGAAACTTATTTTTGCTTTCTTAACCTTTTTAAAGACTTTCCACATATGGTCTATAACAATTATGCCTTTGCTTCATGGAAATGAGAGACTGGGTGTTTTTGCACACATATTTCTCCTGCATGTTTGCTGTTACATCCTGAACTTTCTGTGTGTCTAAATCACCCACCCAGAACTTAAACACCCAGCTCTTTGAACTTCTACATAGAACTTCTCCCAGCACTTTTGTGTGTAAAAAGTTCTCCTGGTAAACTGCTTTGCTCCAGGCAGCTGTGGTCACTTGGTTTCCATGGCAGCCCCTCACGTCTACAGCTGCGGCTACTTTAGGCTGCCTCAGGGCAGTGTTTGTGTGAGAAACATCCAGGAACTGCCTCAGGACAGTGTGTATGAGAAAAATGCATCTGGAATGTACTTGTGGACTTGTAAACCCAGAAGATTGAAAAATCCAGAACTTTTAGGTGTGTGTAAAAATGCCCAGTGTCTCGTGGCTCAGTAACTTTCAGGAATGTTTATTTGAAAATGGAAAAAAATGCCAACTTGCTGGGATATCAGTGCAGTATCAAATATTTTCTCAAACAGGCTTTGTATTGTTGTTTTCATAAGTGATAATAGTTTAATTCATGGCAATACATCTTCTTCAGAGAATGGTGACATTTTAAAAGAGATGGGACTGTGCTAACTCAGTTCAATATGTTACTGGTGTGTATATATAATCACAACCGAACTTGATTTTTACAGGTCACTGTGGTATGCTCATGGTCTGCAACACAATAGAGGACGCTAGAAGGAAAACAAGCTGGGGAGCTTCCAGGAGAAGACTTATTCTGCTAGTGTAGCAGTTGCATCAGAAGGTGCTCTTGACATTGGGGAGCGCAGAAGGTCACAACGGATAGGGGGGTCAAAAAGAAAAGATGACTAAGCAGGTGACTTCAAATATTTAAAAAGCTGCTGTAAAGAAGAGACGAATGGTTGTTCTTCATTATCCTCTCACCAAATCCCATGATAGGTGTTGTGGCGCCATATAGTGCCCAACTTACAACATAGCAAGAAATTTCCCCATGCTTGGAGGTCACTCCCTCAGGGTGTATATAGAGCCCTGTCTCAACCATCTCCTTCAGTTCATTTCTTTCCTGCTGTCATGGGGCTCCGTAGCAGCACAAGATGACTGTGGATGGAAGCTATAGCGAAGGGCTTCCGAAGTTGCAACCTCTGTGTGGAGAAGATACCAGATTCCGACACTCATGACTGGTGCCTATTCTGTCTAGGTGCCGAGCAGAATATTATGGTGTGTGCAGTTTGTCAGGGGTTCAGACAGATCCCGTACTTGAAAGAACAGAACTGGTGCAGGGGAGGGGAAGGCACCAGGGTGGGACAGCAGGCTGGTGGGGGGGTGGAAGCCCAACTGGTGACTGGGGGGAGAAAGTCAACAAGATGTCCAGGGGGGAGGGTGCGAATGGCAGTGGTTGATTTTGGAATGTTCTATACTCCTCTACGGTGATTACAGGGGGAGAACTACGTGGCATTAGGATCCCGCTCCAGCAGCTGCATAGGCCAGGTACTCATTTCCACTTCCCTTCAAGTGGACAGTTCCCCTTGCATGACTTCAATCCTCCCCAGCGTGGTCTGTTGTCACCGGAGTAGGCAAGCGCATGGTGCGCCAAAGCAGAAGCCACCTCCATGGTTTAGGGTGGCTCACCATCCTGGCCAGAGATTGAGCAAGAGCCTTTTTGTGCCCTGACATCGCCTTGCGCCAATGACAAAAGAAGGCTTAGATCTGTTGGATAGCTCACAGGTTCTGCTCAGCAGCAGAAGGGAAGACCTGGAGAGCAATAACAAGCACCAGGAAGTTCTCGGCATGCATCTCCATGGCTGAGGCTCCCGTGTCTGTGAACTCTGCAGACCACATGCCAAATGTTTTGAACAGTTTAAACAGCTGGGTGACTGCCTAGCTAGGGTTGACTGCACACGTGAACTGCTATTGGTTACAGGACAGCTATTGGTTGAAAAAGGGTTTGGAAAGCTTATGCTGAGTGTGTTTGTGTTGCTGCTGCATCAGCACTGCCAATCCATCTGGCTATTAAACGGCATAGATATTTCTGTCACAAGCAGTCAGTGCATACGCCAAGTCATCCCAAAAAATGTACAGATGTTAGCACCACAAAAGCATGGTATTTTTAAATTGGGGTTTGGGGGGGGACCACTGAATGTTAAGAAATGGGAAGGTGGAGGAGGAGGTTCTGCAAGGCAGTGAAGGTCACTTTGCTTGGAACGTATGTGGGAGCAGAACTGCCCATTGGTTAAAAGCTACTCATATTTTCTTGTCTTTTGAAAATAACAGTTTTTGCTTGCAGCTAGCATGGTAGGTCATAATGCCTTAGAAAGCTATTGCGGCAAGTTGTTTGCCTGGAAAAGCCAAATGGCTTTGGTTTCTGTCTATGGGTGCTGTGGCTGCTTGGGGTACAGGGCCCAGAGAAGTTGGGGGGTGAATGTGATGAATTTGGGTGAGGCCTGAAGTACAGAGAGAAGATATGAGCGATTTTATCTGCAAAATAGTCAACATGCACTGGAAAATTCCAGTTCCAGGCGGAGAGAGGCTGGACTGACCAGCCCCTTCACCACCTGGAAAAGCTCAGCTGGACAAGACTTTGTGGATGATACGATGGTAGCAAAGAAAGTCTTCTTTGTTGCCCGCATAGCCATGGCATAGGCTTTTAAAGCAGCTCTATGTTGCAATCGGTCGGCTTCAGTACAAATATGACGCCACCATCACTCTAACCGTCTCCGGTATGCCAAGGAACAGCTTGAAACAGCTGCTGAGGATGGCACTGAGTTCCCTAGGCATCTGATAAGGGTGTTGTGATGATTTTGTGCTGATCAAGTACACCTTCTGAATACGTAAACCTTATTTATTATATTTATAAAAATGCTCCAGCAAGTGCTGCAGGCCTCTCGGCCTCAAGCCAGTGGCTCTGTCTGGTAGCAACCAGTCTCGGCCAGTTCTGTGAGGCCGAGCACATGGTAGAGAACCTGCCCTTTGATAAGTTGGGGCTGTTCTCTGCCACCACGAATCGGGAACTGCCACAGCTCAAGATGGACCAGAACACGGCTAAATCTATGGGACTGAAGGTGGCAGTGACCTCAACCTCATCCCAAGTGTCGGGGTGAACCTGCTTCAGTGGCCGCAGCATCAGCCAGGCAGGCCAGCCTTTCATGCACCCCTGGTTCCGTACCTTTCCCTGTGCTTTCCCCAAAGGCAGGTGAGCTATCAAAGAACCTCGCCAATGGCAGGGTTCTGCCCAAGGGGAAAATTGACACACACCCCAGACTCCTCCTGCAAAGAAGTGCTTTTAGCTCTGGGACTATGCCCAGTCAGGGCACCCTTGAGGTACCCTCCTTTGAGGATAGACTGTAACCATATGCGGCTGCTTGGAGAGCCATCACCTACCACAGAGGGGTTCTGGCCACTGTTGTGAATGGCTACTCTATCCAGTTGGCCTCCCAGCCAGGGGGCAAGCTGATACACACCAAGACCCCAAGGGATGTGGTAGCTGCAACAGCCCGCAGGCAGAAATCCAGCAGCTGCTGCTCAAGTACACCTTCTGAATATGTAAACCTTATTTATTATATTTATAAAAATGCTCCAGCAAGTGCTGCAGGCCTCTCTGCCTCTCTATCTTCTCTCTGTACTTCAGGCCTCACCAGAGCCAGTCTGATGTGACATGCAGGGCTAGGGTTTTTACTCACCTTATTTTCTGGTGCTAAAGAAGCTGGAGGGTCTCTGGCCTTGTTTTGATTTGTGGGTTTTGAATAAATATGTTTGCCATTACAAGCTCAGTTTGTTGACCTGGTCTCAAAGGGTGATTTCAGATGTGACGGGGCGCTAGTTGCCCCGGCACAGAATCACTGCGGGGATTCCCCGCCGGGATCACACCGACATGTCCAACAGACGTGCTGGCTGGTCCCGGCGGGGAATCAGGGAAGGGGCGGGTCCGCACAGCGCAACGTGTGGCCGCACGGCCCCGTCCCCCACGCTCCCTCACCGCCCACCCTTTGGGGAGATGGGCGGGCGCCACAGCCAATGCGGCCGCAGCACCCACCCAAATTGACCATGGCCCGGAATCCCGCTGCAGATTCCGGGCTGTGGTAGCTGTCCAGACGGGACGGGCCCCTTCATCACAGTGGGGAATCACATTCACCACGCAATCGGGGCTGGTCCCGCTAGTTCTGCCGATCGCGTGGTGAATGTGATTCCCCGCTGCGATTGACGGGGGTGAACATCTGGGGGGGAACTTCCGTTCCCCCTTCAGACGTGACGAGACCTTTCTCGCCCAGTGGGAATCCACCGTGGTTGAGCGTGATCTCAACACGTCTGAAAATACTCAGAGTATCCTGTCTCTCAGGAAGTGGGATGTGTTCACCACAGTGGATATAAAAGATGTCTACTTTTATATTGCCATATACCCTACATCCTGCAAATTCTTGCAGTTTACCCTGGAAGGGGTGCACTGCCAGTCTGTGGTGTTCCCTTTTGGGCTCTCCATTTTGCCCAGTGTCTATCCCCGGTGGCAGCAACCCTCTGGAAGAGGGATTTCTTCATATATCTGTATCTGGATGACTGTGGCTCGGTCAGTGGAGATCCTGCCTGCCCAAATGAGGGAGGTTGGTATCTTCCTCTTCAATTTGGGGATCCTCATCCATTATGAGAAGTCCTCCCCGACTCTGGCCCCTGTTATAAAGTTTATTGGGGCTTGTTTGGATGTGCTGAGAGCAAGGCCTTTACCCTGAAGGATGGGTGCCAGTCCATCTGGGAGGGGTGCTCTCTGGTCTTGAGGGATCTGTCCCAGCCTTATATTGTATATTCTAGGATACTGGGGTTCATGGTGTTTAAAACCTTTATGATTCCCCTGGCCCGGCTGAAGCTCCGCCCTCTACAGTGGTGGGCTCAATCCCTGACTCTTCCAGTGCATGAGAAATCCAGGACTGACTGGTTGCAACACCAGAGGTCCTAGACAGTCTGAGGTGGTGGTCAGTCAAGGCCCACATATGAAGCAGGGTGCCATTTCAGCCGCAGCCATCCCAGCTGTCGATCACTATGGACGCTTCTCTACTTGGCTGGGGGTGCATTCCAGGGACATCTCCATAAATGGGACTTGGTCTTTCCAGGACCATCTGAAACAAACAAATGTTCTGGAGCTATGGGTGATGAGGTTGACCCTGGGGGGCCTTCATGCCACTAGTACATGGACATCATGTGCTGATTTGCATGGATATTAATAGTGTTGCCATGTTCTACCTGAACAGGTAGGGCAGAGCACATTCTTTTTTGCTAATGCAGGAGTCACACAGGCTATAGGAGTGGTGTCTTTCCAGGGCAGGCCAGGACAACTTATTTATTTATTTATATTTTATTTCGTAGATTTTTATACCGCCCCATCCTGCAATGCAGCTCGGGGCGGTTAACAACAATAAAAACAGTTTTAAAACATTTAAAATTCAAATATAAAATATATCAATAAAACAGGGCAGTGT
>QEPC01002769.1:3878451-3889839 GCA_003113815.1 Sphenodon punctatus
GGGGAGGGGACAGGACAGCCCACGTGGCTGCCCTCTGCGTTCCCCCCCCTACCCCCAACTCACAGTTTTTTCTTCTTGTCCCCGCAGGTATCCCGCGGGGACGAAGCAGCGGCGGCGGCGGCCCCAGCGGCGAGCGGCGGTGGTGATGAGAGCGACGGCGGCGGTGAGGCGGACAAGCCCCCCCCCGCACCGGCAACAACCAGGTGGGTCCAGGTGAAAATAGGATCTTGAAGGCAGATGGTCTCAGTAGATACTGGGTGGTGTCCCACAAGTGGGTGCCGAAGCACTTTGACTTTCAGGCACTGGTGTGCAAATGGGGCATGCCAGTGGCAGATCTGTGTGCCTCAGAAGGCGATAAAAAAGTGCCTTGCTTCTTTTACAGGGCAGGAGAAGGTGAAGGCTCGCAAGGGGATGCCCCAGTGACACACTGATTGATGGGCTTTCTGTACGCCTTCCTGCCCATTCCCCTGATCCCAAGGATTCCAAGGATACTCTGGAAGTTATGGAGTACAGGCCAAGACAGTATTAGTACCTGGAGCTCAAGGAGCTTTGCGGGGTACCTGGGTGGCATCTACCGAGGGACCCAGATCTGATCACACAACACAAAGGGCAACTGTGGCATCCGAATCTAGCCTCCCTGCACCTGACGGCCTGGAGGCTGCACTGCTGATGCAGGAAGAGCAAGCTTGGTGCCTGGCCCTGTACGGAGAATCCTGCTAACTAGCAGGCAAGTCTCCATGAGGGCCTATTGTGTGGTCAAGTAGGCTGGGTTTGGGGCTTTGGTGAGAGCCACGGAAACTTGACCACTAGATGCATTGGTTCCAAATCTACTGGACTACATGGCCCATCTTTTGGAGGGAAGGGCAGAAATCTCCTCCATTAAGGTCCACCTAGCGCAATTAATGTGTTCTGGGTACCTCAAAATGGTGGGTCACTCTTACTGCCCTGCTGTTGACCCGTTTCTTAAAGGAGGCAAACCAGCAGTTTCCCCCAGTTCAGGGGCACTTCCCCAGTTGGGACCTGACATGGTCCTGCAGGTTCTGATGAGGGATCCCTTTGAGCCCATGGCCTCCATATCAATGGAGTTGCTCTTCTTCAAGATGGCTATTTTGGTGGCAATCACATCGGCCAAGAAAGTGAGCAAGTTGCAGGTCTTGTTCTGAACCATATATAGTGTTCCATAGAGACCAGGTGGTCCTGAGGCCACATCCGGCTTTCCTCCCCAAGATAGTTTCACAGTTTTACCTGGGGCAGGTGATTTCCTTGCGTGACTTATTTCTGCCAATGCACTCCTCTGGGTGGGAGGAGGTACTCCATAAATTAGACGTAAGGAGGGCTCTGCTCCATTCCCAATCCCTACATGGAATAAAGGGATGCCTTGTTCATCTCTTCTGGGCCAGGCTGAAAGGGGGCCAGAGCCTCTAAGCAATCCAACTCGTGGGTCTGGACCTGTATCACAAAGCGCTATGAGGTGGCTGGACTTCCAATCCCCAATGGGATCAGGGCCCATTCTACCCAGGCCATGGTCCCATCAGCAGTGGCTCTGGGACAGGTTCCGCTAATGGAGATTTTCAGGGCAGCCACATGGAGCTCCCTTTCGACTTTCATTAAACATTATGCTGTAGATTTGACTGCACATAGTGAAGCCAGGTTTGGGTGTGCAGTATTATTTTCTGCTGAACTGTGAACTGCAACCCACCTCCTGGGTTTTGCTTTCTAGTCTACCTGTGAGACTTGATGAGAAGATAACGAAGAAGAAATGCAAGTTTCCTGCCTGTAGCATGTCGTCTTTGAGTTGTATCCTCTCACCAAGTCCCAGATTCCTCCCCACTCCCTGCTTGCAGTGGCTAGGATATGAAAGGGGATGGTTAGGATGGGGCTATATATAGGCCCTGAGGGACTATGGGAAAATTAAATGAAAAGTGCTTACTATGATCCAAATTGGGTGCTCAATGGCGCCACAATAGGGGATTCGGTGAGAGAATATAACTTGAAGAAGGCACCTCTTGCAGGTAAGTAATTTACTTTTCTCCATCATCACTGAAGCAAGGACTAGAGGAAATGGGTTTAAGTTATATTAAGAAGAACTTCCCAACTGTAAAAACAGTTGGGCAATGAAACAAACAGCTGATGGAGGTTGTGAAATCTCCTTCACTGGAAGCCTTTAATAGGAGGCTGTATAAATATTTGCAAATATTTAACTATGTCTAAATAAATATTTTTCTAATAGACAAATATTTCTTTAGACCAAGTTAATCCTGCCTCAGTGCAGGCAGTTGGAACAGGAGGGGTGGGGAAAACCCAGCCAACATGGTCCCAAGCTGATATTTCTGTGGTCCCTTTCCATTTCTTAGGCCATGTTCTGACAGGCAGAGATAAACTTAGATAACTATTTAGAGTTAATTAAATCAAAGTAACTACTCTTTGGTAATGTTCAGATGAACAGTGTAAGCCAAAGTAACCACTTGAGTTAATTAATTACTATAGAAATAAAGTTATTATTACTACATCTAGCAAGACCCAATGACTTCCTCTAGTCCACTTGTGGCAGGGCAGAGTCCCTTTTTATTTATTTATTTAGACAAAAAATTATATCCTGCACCCTCCTGCACACTGGCAGCTCGGAGCGGTGCACAACATAAAAACAACAATTAATAAAACCATCTAAAATACTACAATATATAAAATATACATCATAAAATTCAGCAGCAGCTAAGGCAAATAAAACCCCACCCCCAAAGGCCCGGCGGAACAACCAGGTTTTGCAACATCTATGGAAAGAGGGGAGGTCTGGGGACAGACGGGCCTCCAATGGGAGGGAGTTCCACAGCCAAGGTGCAGCCACCGAGAACGCCCTCTCTGCCGTTGCCATGCGGCATACCTGGAGGACTTTGAGTCGGGTGCCCCCGGCCGAACGCAAGGGCCACGAAATGACTCGAGACCTGAAGCGGTCTTGCAGGTAAACAGGACCCAAGCCATTTAGGGCCTTATAGGGCATAATCAACACCTTGAATTGGACCCAGAAGACAATAGGCAGCCAGTGCAGAGTATGGAGCACAGGTGTAATGTGCTCGCGGTGGCCCATCCCCGTTAGGAGGTGGACTGCTGCATTCTGCACCAGCTGCAACCTCCAGACCGTCGTCAGGGGTAGCCCCACATAGAGTGTGTTACATAGTCCAGTAGAGAGGTAATTAAAGCATGGATGATGGTGACCAGATCCGAGCCTGAGACATACAGTCACAGCCGTTGCACCAGATGTAATTGGCGAAATGTCCCCCTTGCCACAGCTTCCACCTGACAATCCAGGAGGAGCTGTGGGTCAAGGAGCACCCCCAGGCTACAGACCTGAGCAGCTGGGGGGAGGGCAGACCCCGCCAATGATGGGAGCCACCACCCTCTCAGCCCTACCCACCAACATCACCTCCATCTTGTCAGGATTCAGCCTCAGACAGCTCGTCCACATCCAGTCCCCCACAGCTGCCAGGCACCAGGTAAGCACTGAGACTGCCAGGTCTGGGTCTCCAGAAAATGAGAGGTAGAGTTGCGTATCATCGGCGTATGACATTGCATACTGAACCCTCTCATGACCTCACCCAAAGGCTGCATATACATGTTGAACAGAAGAGGGGACAGAATAGAACCCTGCGGGACTCCACACGTGAGATTCCGGGGAGATGACGAACATTCCCCGAGATCCACCCACTGAGTTCTCCCTGCCAGGGATGAGCAGAACCATTCAAGAACAATTCCACTCACTCCAGCCTGGTCCCGCAGCCTCGCCACCAACATCTTGTGATTAACGATATCAAACACCCTGTGGATTCTGCATTTCCACCATTGCTGCCAATGGTTGGGCCCTGCCTATGGGCTATGGGGACTTGCTTATGGGCTATGGATCCTTTAAGAGAGAGAGCTAGCACCAGCCCGGAAGCAGGTGCTAGCAGGACTGCAGGTGCCACACAGAGTGTGGACAGTGCTAAATGGCTGGAGCTGAGCTGGGCGTGGCAGAGGCCAGCCCAGGGACTGAAGAGCCTGAGAAGAGCCCAGGACAGAAAAAGCTGTGAGGGAGGCAGAAGCTAGTAGGGAGCTAGGCTCTTCCTCTTGAATAAGCCTCACCCAGAGGGGGTTGCCTGGGTTGAGGAGGCTTGGTGGGTTGCAAGCAGGACTGGGCCTGATTCAAAGGGACATGGACTGTGAGTAGCGGCCAGAGGGCTGATGCCTGGCTAGCAACTATATATGTAAAGGCTCAGAGGGTGCTGCCTGAACCAAGGGTATACCTGGGTTGCAGAGGGGGTGTACCTGGCCCAGAAAGCCCAGATGTCACTGGGTGTCTTTAGACGGACCCTGGGGTAGCTACCCCTGGACCTGCCCCAGACCATTGGTGGCCAGCAAAAAAGCTCTGCATCCCCCACGTGCAGCCCTGCCTGCGCCAGGTTTATACAGAACTGGCAGCTGCCACAGCCTGAAGTCAGCCTGTGTGGTGCCCCCTCCCCCCAACCATAGAGCTGTGGGTGGACTGGCCGCCACTTTAAGCTGCTGCCCACAGCTCTTTGGCATTGCCCGAGGCAATCCGTGGCCAGGAGCGGAGCTGCAGTGGCCGTCCATGAGTAGATGGACTGCAGCTCTACCTCCGGCCAGTGCCCCAGTTTGAGGTAGCCTGCACCACCGGCGGTGCTCCAGAATGTTCCACAGCACTGTTAGTGGGACTGGATCACTGCTCCACCTGCACATCTGGAAACCCGCTTCTACACAGATGGACCGTTTGGCTGTGAGGCAGAGCACCCTGTGTGTAGAGAATAAAGACTGTTGAGCTGACTATATCTGCAAGAGACTGTATATACGTGTAGAGAATCACCGTTTCCCACCTGACCCCCTTCCTACCTTGGATGGGGGGATGCGAGGGAGTCCGGAGGGACTTGTTGGGATGCCAGCCCTCGCAGGTGCCCCCTGTCACTGAACAGTTGGCCACCTGCACCAGGGGAAGCAGCGAGGCCATATCACCTGACAACTGCCCCTGGGGGAGCAGGGAGGTCTCACCACCGCTCCTCCCCTCAGGATGGGACAAAACCACTGATGGGGGGGGCGGGTCTCCGGGCCCCCCTGCAGCGGGTGAAGGGAAATCCCCCCAAAAGTGGGAAGAGCCCCTTCCAACTCCCAGGTGGGCGGACAGACCCTTGAGGCCCCACGCGCGATACAGGGAGGAGCCGCCACTGCCGCCAAGGCGGGGCACGAGCCCCCCCCCAGCACCCAGGGGGTGTAGGGACCCCACACTCCGTAGGCAGGCAACCCCACCAAGCACCCCCTCCCCGCCATGGAGAGGAGCTGATCTGGATAGCTGGCCACAGCATTGTGTACTGGGCGGGCAAAGCTGCGGGTCGCACCCATTGGGGCTCCCAGCTGGGTCTCAGCAACAAGGCTGAAATTATCTGGAAGGCCAGAAGCGGCATGAGGTGGGAACAGCTGATGCCGTTGATCCATGGGGCCTCCAAGGGGCGGCAGCCCAATATTTTAATTGTTCTCACCTAAGTGCACTATCTCCCCAAATCAATGGGGCTGGAGCTAGTGGTCAAGATAAAGAGGGACTGGATAGAGGCAAGCAGGCTACTGCCTAACACCAAATTGATATGGTCACACATCATCGAAAGGATCAGGTGGGCCAACGCGATCCACCCTGGTAAAGTAGATAGGGCACAAAGAAAGATCAATAAAGAAGTGGAAAAGTTGGTCCTCACTCACGGAGGGAACATCATTGTCAACAAGGGGATTCGCTTTTCTCGGCCTGAATTGTACAGGGCAGATGGAGTGCACCTCTCCGATGAGGGTATCCAGATGTACCTGATGGCCATAAAAGAAAAGCTCCTGCAGTTTCTATGAGGTCGGGGTGTGAGGCTAAAACTAGCCAAGCATACGCTGGCAGTTTGTGTTTACAGGGGTCCAGGTGATTAATAAGTAACAAGTTTTCAGTAGATTTAGCGGTTCATTGAGTCATCTCCTTACGAGATGGGGTCAAGGGCGAAGCTAGAGCAGGGGTGGCCAGCTTCCAACCCAGGCCAAGAAGGGAGGGGCGAGCTATACACCGGAGGTCAGGGGCGGTCCCTGTGACGGTTGCCGCCTCCCTCCTACTTGGGTCACGAGGAGTCTCGTACCTCCCCGACCAGCCGGGCGGCTGGAGTGAGTGTGACCTAGCAGTAGTTAAAGTTACGCGGTACTGAGGGACATTGGACCACACACATTAGATGTTTCAGTTAGTTGTTAGATAAAATAGTTAATACATTTAGTCAAGGCTGGACCCAGGAGGGAGGATGCCCCCTCCCCGACTTTAATAATGTCAATAAAGTGCAGCCTTTTGACCCCAAACATGTGTGCTTGTCTTCTTCCAGGGGTGTTGGGGCAATAAAGAAATGGGGTTGATCTGAATTCCCTAGGAGAGTGATTGAGTTTGGTGCTGATCCTGCCTGGACTCATATCTATCTAGTAAGCCCATCCCTGCCACACCACCCCTGGCAGCTCATGGTGGGATTTGAACTCAGATTTCCCACATTGAAATACAATACCTTATCCACCTGGCTGCACTGGCTCACTCAGATGTTTGAGGATTCTTCCCCCACCACGTTCCACTAATGGGGAATAGAGCAAGGGGATGGAATTCTGAAGTGCAAGATTCTCAAGCTCTGGATTTGTGAGTTTCTACTACTTGTTCATTCTTCTCGGGCTCTCTATTGTTTCTACCTCTTAAATTATTAGCTCTTTATTATCCCTGCTAGTATGACTTATCCCTTATAAACTTATAAATATATTGTGGAGTGTGATTCATGGCTTTGCAATAAACCAGATATCAGGTATTTTAAACCCCAATTTCACAAGAAATTGTTGTCCCTGTACTTTTCTTTGCATTTATTATTAATTAATTATTATTATTTTATTATTAATAAGAATTTATATAGCACCAGCAATGTACCTGGAACTTTACAGTTGTAAGAAAGAGACATGGTCCCTGCCCCAGAAGGCTTACAATCTAAGAGAGACAAGGGGCGGAGGGAGACAAAGGGAAACAGAGGAAGTGACAAGAATACATATATGAACTTGTGAGGTCTCAGGTGTACGTGCTTGGCTTAGGTACAAAGGTATAATTACTCATTTAATGTTACACAAGATACTTATTTCTTATTTGCAGTCAAGGCCACTGTTGCCTATTTTGTACTGGATCTGTATACAGTGTACCAGACCTTCCTTGTACATGCAGAAGAAACATTGGACAGTGTGCAGTAGAAATAAAAACAGCAGCTAAGAATGCCACACAAAGTGAATTGGAAAGCAAAATAGCTAGACATTTTTACTCTATACATTTGAACTACATTCATTTCTTCACGGGCTAGGACTCATTTCAGGGGGAAAAACACAGAAAAGAAATTAAAAGGGAATATTTAAAAACAAAGTAAAAAATGTAATAATCACAAAACAGTAGAAAAAGTCAGGAGAGGAACAATAAAAAGGGGCAGGTGACACTGCAAGTGAAATAAAGAAATGAGGAATGATGCTGTCAGTGACCTATGTAAATTGTCTGCTAAAATGTCAAGCAAAATCCTTAAAGATGCTCTCAGGCCATAATCCAGAGACAAAACTTGCACAAAGTTCAAAGAGATGTTCTTCTGTGTAAGGACTGCAACATTGCCTCCAAACCCAGCTCCAAATGCAATTATTTTTGAAGATGCAATGTGAGACATGATTCCACATCTCTCCTAATAGAACATGAGTGTGGGCTCCTTTTTAGTACAAAGATTCTTCTTTGTGACAGCAATTATTCTTCTGCTCACTGACATGGTTTGCCTATTCTACACATAATGGGAGAGGCTCAAAGAGCAAGACTCAGACATGTGTTATGATTAAAAAATATTAGCTCATGCTATGTACTTTGAAGCAGAGACCTTACTATTGATCTTGCCAGTCCCCTGTTCTTTTTGAACTCTGTGTATGTCCAGTCCCTTTTCAATAATGGGATTAAATGCATTAGTGCATCACTGATGTGAAATCTAATGTCTACGCTGCAGGAGTGTTGCCAGCTACTGAGAAGATTCAGGGCTTGGTCCATAAAGCAACTCCTGCTCAAGCCAATTAAAACATAACTGCAATAGGGCTACATATCCTAGGTAAGATAAAGTGTAAATCTGTTATTATTTTTATCTGAATATTATTTTATTATTAACTGAATATTATTTTTATTGGATCACCATGAAAGGATTAAAAAACCCCACCAGATTTACTACAATTAACAGCACAATCCCAATGCAAGTGAGGTAACACAGACTGGCACGAATAAAGGCAGGGTGGGGAGTTATCTGTTGTATTTTTTTTGTTACTTCTATGGGGTGATGGGAAGAACATTTACAATTCTGCCCTTCCCCCTTCTACACCAATGATCTTTTTTTGAATCCCTCAGCTTGAATAATGTGGTTTTCAGAGGCTTAAAAATCATGAGCTGATAAACTAGGGGTATTTTTTTAATCTTCTGGCTTCTGACCCTATAGAGCATGCTGGATGCTGTACTCATGTTTTCATACTTTTCTCTGAACATTGGACAGCCAGTCACAGCAGCACAAAGTAGTTGTAACATTTCCAGGCTGTAAAATCTACGACAGGGATTGTTCTTTATAACAGGGGAGATATTTACTAGAACAGGGAAACTTTACTCACTTTCAGGAGACAACAGCTAGGACACGTGTCAGTCCACCTTTCCTTGCTCCACTCCTTCTTGACTGATGGAAGTGCATATTGTCTGGAGTCATTATATGGGGATACTTAATTACATAGAATGTAGGATAGAGGATAGTACATCAGGTTTATAAGTATGTAATTATATACGTATAGCTTTATTTATTTACAGTTCTTGTAGTTTGTTAGATTTTATCTGTTTTCCTGTTAGAGCACTGTATATATAATTCTTTGCACTGGAACTTATTCCTGGTATGGGTCTGCTACCTAGTTCTCCTCATGGTTTAGGGAAGCTAGATCATCTCAGATCAGTACACATGTGTTCTTGCTACCTGGATTGGTGGAATTATATTTAAGTGGTGGAATTATAGTTAAGTCTCCAAACCAGCTCGACCAGGACTAAAGATTGGAACCCCCTTTTCTATGTGACCACCTCACCATAGTGGAATTTGAACCACGCTTCTCGGGCTAGCGGGGGGAATGTCCTGGGAAGCGTGGTCAAAGAGATCCCCAGCGGGGACCAAAAAAAAGTAACGTCTGTCCGGCCGTGGCGAATCCGGCCCGACGCGGCGGCCGCATTGGCCCCGCCGCCCGCCCGTCTCCCCGGAGGGCGGGCGGCGGAAGCATGGAGGGAGCAGGGCCGTGCGGCCGCACGTTGTGCCGCACAGCCCTGCCCCCTCCCAGATTCCCCGCCAGGATCCCCCTGGCACGTCTGTTACGGCGTGATGGCGTGACCCCGGCGGGGAATGAATGGGGTGATTTCGGTACGGGGCCAATGGGCTCCGTAACATCTGAAATCACCCTATATTCTGGCTGAGAGCATAGATAGTTTCCCCTTATGGGTTTCATAAGGGCTGTGTGTGTGTGTGTGTGCAGGCACATGTGGGTGTATTTCTGTGTATGTGGGTGTGCACATGTGGGTGTGTGCAGGCACGTGTGGGTGTATTTCTGTCTGTGTGTGCAGGCACGTGTGGGTGTATTTGTGGGTGTGTATGTGTCTCTGTGTGTGAAGGCACGTGTGGGATTGCTGCTCTGCACAGCTGGGGTGGGCAGGGGTTGGAGCGGGCAGGGGGGCACAATGGTTATGGGTTGGGAGCAGCTGATTATTGGGGGGCACAAATGAACTGGTTATGGGTGGGAGGCAGCATGAATTGATTATATGAGGATGCAACTAACTTATTATGGGGTGGGGGCAGCAGCATGAATTGATTATTGGGGGCCACAAATGAACTGTTTATGGGTGGGGGCAGCATGAATTGATTATGTGGGAATGCAAATGATTATGGGGTGGGGGAAGCGTGAATTCATTATGGGGGCACAAATGAACTGGTTATATAGCTAGAAGAATGTCTCTTTGCCTGGCATAATGTGCGTATTAGGCTACATTTTGGGGTGTCTTGTATGTTTGACTGTGGCTTGGCCATTTGGAATTTAGTGCTCTGCATGCGCGCTTTATTGCTTTCTGCTCATGGAATGCTTGTAGCTGGAATTGTAGGAAACACCCAGTTGTAAACCATCATTGAGGGTGCAGTGAGCACAGACAACCTCCACTCTGAGGAAGGAAAAAGTGCCTTTAAAGTTAACTCACATGCATGCGAGCCGGGCAGCGCCCCTAGGGAGACAAAGGGAACAGGGTAGGGGGGTGTTGACTACTTGGCCAGGAGCCCATTCCACCCTAGCTACACCCCTGCTTCCAGGCCCGATTCAAGGTGTTGGTTTTGACCTATAAGGCCCTATATGGTCTTGGCCTGACTTACCTGCAGGATCACCTCACTCCCCACGCTCTGGAGTAACCCCTGCAGTCTGCTGGGGGTGCTCTTCTCAAGGCCTGGGGGGCCACTATGGAGAGGGCGTTCTTGTTGGCTGAACCTAGGCTGTGGAACTCCCTCCTAGCGGAGGCCCAGATTGTCACAGACCACCCGTCCTTCCGGCGTACAAGTAAAAAGCCTGGCGGAACAGCCAGGTCTAGCAAGGGAGATGGGTGTGTATGGGGGGGGTGATTGGTTGTTTTATTGCCTTCTCTTTTCATGTGTTTTTTAGTTTTATATGCTTTTAGTTTTGTATTTAAGGCACCCAGAGCTACCTGGAGCAGGAAGGGTGGGGCAAAAAATTGCTTATAAATAAATAAATAAATATTTCCTTCTTCCATCACCTTCAAGTTTCCTAACTGCAAAAATCACGACTCCCAGTAATGAGGCTAGGTTAAAAATCTTGAGATATGAACAAATACTACATCTAGGGGTTCTGTTTCTTTGTCTGGATTCTGGACATTTTAGAAGATACTGTGTTCCCCCTTTTCAAGCTTTAAGCCCCAACAATGAGGGACAGAAGCTTACTTTTGTTTTAAATTTAAAAGCTAAGATTCCCCCGATTTCAGCATCTGGAGCTTTAAGAAAACCCCATAAGTCCATGTGACTCTGTGGGGAAGGGAGGCCCCCAGGGGCAGGGGGTGGCCCTGGGGGAGGTAATCACACGGGAAGACACACACACTTTCACCAAGGTAAGGGGAGTGGCAAGGCTATGTACGGAAAACAAGCCCTCAGGGTGGAATAGGGCTAGCAGGATGCGTAGTCCCCAGCCTGTTTCATCATTGGGCATCTGGGTGGTCACACGCCTGGTTTGCCACTGGAGCCACAGACACACGGGTATAGGAGGGGGCCCAGGCAAGGGGGTGAGCTT
>QEPC01002769.1:3896725-3943019 GCA_003113815.1 Sphenodon punctatus
TGTAGGTCAAATAGGTTAGAATAGGATAAAATGAGTCATCTCCTTAAGAGATGGGGAGGTGACACCCAGTGCCAGGCGCAGGTAGCACGCACTGGGGTTATTACCCAGGGAGGGGTACTGCAGTTGGGTCAGTAAGTACATGCACTCTCTGCTGACTTAGCGGGTACTCGCCTCCTTACTCAAGCCCACAGTTGGGAAGCTCCTCCCTTTTCGGCCAGAGCCATGGTGTTGTCGAAGGGGAACCTGGTTCTTGAGGGTGCTGGCACGGGATGGCACATTCCGGTTAACACCTGAGTTAATAAGTATTGAATAGTTAGCATACTGGACCTGTATTGCTTGTGCAATCACCCACCGTCCTTGATAATTGATTTGAATAAAGAGTGCGGCCTGATTTAAACCAGCTGATGGTCTCTGTGTCTCATTGGGGGGTGCGGCGACAAATTACAGTGAGAAAAGAGATAAAGGAGAAGAACAAAGAGGACAGGGTTGTGATATATTTCTGTTGTTGAAATACATTCTAGGTCGCATCAAGTTTTTCCCTATGTGTCCGTTGGGAAGATATTTGCTCCTCTGTTCCCCACATTTGGAAAGTGATTGTAAAGTTCCAGGTATATTGCTTGTGCTATATAAACAATAATAAAACACATGCCTAAAGCTAAACACCCCAGCTCCAGTCCTCTAAGCATTGAATTGGAACTGCTGAGTGCGGCCCCGCCTCCTTCCTGATATGTGGGTGTGGCGGCCCTTGAGGCAGCCACGCCCTCCTGGAAAAGCTCGTCACCAGCTAGAGTTGCGTAGAGAGGGGCATCATATGTGACAGCCCGCAGTACCCAGATCTCGGAATGGCTTCCCCAGACTATGGCAGGGCTTATTCATGCTGTATGTTGGCAGGGAGCCCAGCTCACAACATGGAGTTAACCCTGTCGCTGTCCAGGAAAACCTCTGATCCCACCCACAGTAACATCTGGCAGGCGGGATCAAACATGACACCACCGTGGGTGGCCATGCCTAAAGCGTGGCCATCCGTGGTAATGTCTCATCTGAAAATACCCAATGGAACAGGAAGTGCAGCTCCACTGGGGCCTCACACTTCCTGGTGCAGCTGCGTCGTCTGCTGGGGGGGAGGGACCCCATTTTGTCTTCTGCACCAGGGCCCGTTCCAACCTAGCTACTCCCTCTTCCTCTGCTCTTGCAAGCATCCTGATTGCATCCCTCAAAAGGCTGGAATTGTGGGATTTTTCTCTCCCATATCACTGTGGTCAGCGGTTTGACTGGGAGCCACTCAGCCTCTCCATCCTAGGGGTGTGCATGTCGTTTTCGTTATTACAATAACGATAATGAACATTGTCATTTTCATTTTCGTTATTGCAATAACGAAAACAACAATAGAAAATAACGACAACCCAGAATACCAAAAACAACAACAGAGAATACCGATAATGGTAACGATATCGATAATGGTAACGATATA
The DNA here is from genome assembly GCA_003113815.1 of Sphenodon punctatus. Taxonomy (NCBI): domain Eukaryota; kingdom Metazoa; phylum Chordata; class Lepidosauria; order Sphenodontia; family Sphenodontidae; genus Sphenodon; species Sphenodon punctatus. The sequence goes on from QEPC01002769.1 coordinate 3,898,197, forward strand.
GGTAACGATATCAATAACGGTAATGGTAATGATACTGGTCTAATACCAATATTGATAATATCAATACCAAAAATGGTACCAAAAATGATGCCAAAAACAATAACATGAAACAAAAAACCCAATGTTGTTATCATTGGGTGAAAACAGACATGACACTAACCACCCTTTAACCACCCTTGGTGGTTATTTATGCATGTTGCAGGGCTGTATTGGTGCCCTATGCAGTCCTGAAACATGCATAAATAACCACCAAGGGTGGTTAAAGGGTGGTTAGCGTCATGTCTGTTTTCACCCATTGTCATTATTATTAGTGCTGTGGCAGTTGGGTTTCGGAGGGAAAATGTGGAGAGGGGAGGAGGGAGCAGTCGGAGCCCTAAACAGGGTTGAACTCTTGAACTGTGCCTGTGTTGGGAGGAGTGAGCAGCTCAGCAGTATCTGATGGATATATCCCTGGCCAATGAGCAGCACAAGCAAGCCCCAGCAGTCTCATGGCACTCTGTGATTGCTCAATGCCTGCTGCCTCCTACAACCAATCAGGAGGGCTCTTGGGAGGGCACTGCAACCCTTTATAATGGGAGGGCCAGGTTTTTTTTCTCCCTTGTGTGAGAGTTCTGCTTGTCAGGTTGCAGTTACAGAACTGTGGTGTTTGTACATAAAAAAATCCTCCCTAGCCGTCACTGTATTATTTATTTATTTATTAGGTATTCCCACCAACACCTTTCCTTCCTCATACCCTACATTTTATCTTCTCCCTTTCCCTGCCCTTCTCCCCCCTGTACATTATATATAGATAGGTAGCACAGATTAGATATAGATATATATTATAGACCTATAGATTAGAATAGTTATATAGATCATTGATTAGATAATAGATAGTTTTTCTTTCCCCTTCCCCTGTCTCCCTTAGATTTAGATAAATATTAGTTGTGCACAGGAATCAATAATGATACTGATACCAAAAATAAAATCTTTGTTTGAAATTGTACGAATATAAATAACAATATCAATAACGATAACAAATATCAATACCGATAACAAAAATATCGATACCGATATAAAAAATGATACCAAAAATGATACCAAAACCAAAAATGACGTTGTCGTTAATGACGATAATGAAAATGACATTTTTTGAATAACGAAAATAAAAAACGAAAACGACATGGGGGCCTGATGCAGAGAGAGAGAGAGAGAGAGAGAATACTTTATTGTGGAGGCAAAGCTTCCTGTTTGCTTGGACAGACTTTAAGTTGAGGCAGGCGTTTTCGAGGATAAGATGTAATGTGTTTCCTTCAGCCATCTTAGAAGGCCGTTATACTGATATCCCTAGGGAGATGCGCTTTTGCCCGCACTGTGATCTACAGGAAGTGGAGTCAGCAAGTCATATCCTTCTCCGATGCCCATGGCTATCGCAGCTAAGAAATAAATCTCTTGACAAGGCGCTTTCAAACCATCTAGACTGGGGCCCGGGCATTTTGGTACAGAAGCTATTGAGCCCGGTTGATTCTGAACTGACAAGGGCTGTGGCAAATTATTGCACTGCTGTTTTGCGAGACTCCTGCGGATGTATTAGTAATTTTTCCATGAATTTTTTGGCTAGGTTTTTTTAAATGCTTATTATTTGATTCTCAGACATCAGGTTGTCACTGAGATTGGATGTTATGTATTTTCATTATCTGTATAGGATTATAAACGAGTATTTCTTGTTATGTATATTTTGTTGGTTTATATTTTAAACTGTAATAACTTTGGCAACACAATAAAGTATTCTCTCTCTCTCACTCCCTTGGTTTCCGTGGCTCAGTCCTCATCTGGTTCTCTTCCTACCTCTCTGACCGATCCTTCAATGTGTCTCTTGCTGGTGCCTCCTCTCCTTCTCTTCCCCTCTTGGTTGGAGTTCCCCAAGGCTCCGTCCTTGGCCCTATTCCCTTCTCTCTATACACCCTGTCCCTAGGCAAACTCATCAAATCTCATGACTTCCAGTACCATCTGTATGCTGCTGATACCCAACTCTATCTCTCCACCACCTCCCCCCTCTCTCTATCCAGTCCTGCCTCACTAACTGCCTCTCTGACATTTCTGCCTGGATGTCTCATCGTCAGCTCAAACTTAACATGGCTAAAACTGAACTCCTCATTTCCCCCCCCTAATCCTTCCTCTCTCTCTTCCTTCTCTGTCTTCATTGATGGGGTCAACATCCAGCCTGTCCTACAGGCATGTAGCCTAGGGTTCATTTTTGACTCCTTCCTCTTCTTTAAACCTCAGATCGATTCTGTTGCTTCTCTCTGCACAACATTGCTAAAATCTGTTCTTTCCTCACTGTTTCCTCTGCTAAAAAACCCTTGTCCATGCCCTGGTCATCTCTCGCCTTGACTATTGCAACCTCCTTCTCACTGACCTTCCTCACTCTCACCTTGCTTCTCTCATTTCTGTTCATAACTCTGCTGCCAAGGTCATGCATCTTGTCCACCTCTTTCAGCACATACAGCCCCTCCTCTCTTCTCCACTGACTCCCTCTTCCTGAACGCATTCTGCACAAACCCCTGGTTTTTACCTACAAGGCTCTTCATGGCCTTGCTCCTCCACTACACTTCTGTCTGGGAGCTCCGCTCCTCCTCTGCTACCACCATCGCCTACTCATGGCTCCCCTGCTCCTCAAAATGCATCTGCCCCTTTTCCCTGGCAGCCCCCCATGCCTGGAACTCCCTCCCTGAACACATTCACTCAGCTTCCTCCCTCCAAATCTTCAAATCCCTCCTCAAAACTCACATCTTCCATCAAGCTTTCCCTGGCTCCTCGTTCCCCTCATCCCTTTGCTGACTTATCCTGAATCATCGTATCTTGTGTAACATTAAATGAGTACCTACACCTTTGTAATTAAGCCAAGCACATGCACCTGAGACCTCACGAGTTCATGAATGTATCCTTGTCTCTTCTTTTGTTTCCCCTCACTTTGTCCCCCCTCTTGTCTCTCTTAGATTGTAAGCCCGCTGGGGCAGGGACCATGTCACTTTCTTACAATTGTAAAGTGCCAGGTACATTGCTGGTACTATATAAATGCTTAATAATAATTAATAATAAAATTCAGTATAGGCTTTTGAGAAAAGGGCATCCTCTCTTCCAAACACGAGAGCCAGTGTAGCCTACCAAATCAAATATTGAACTTGAAACTGGGAGACCAGGGTTAAAATCTCATCTTACCTATGAACCCACTGGGTAGCCTTGGGCAAGTCACCATCTCTCAGCTTCACTTCCCCATGTGCAAAATGGGAATACTACTGACCTACCTCACAGGTTTATTGTGATGGTGAGCAAGATAAGGATTGTAAAGCACTTAGAACACTGAATATACTATACAAATAATAGACTAGAGAGGGTAATTTCAGATGTGACGAGATCACAGTCAATCACCCTGAATCACAGTGGATTCAGGGTGGTGGTTGTGATCCCGTGCATGTCTGTTTGAGCCCTGCCAGATGTTCACCACAGTGAATTCCTGGCAGGATTCAAAGCTAACCACAGGTCTGAGGATGGTGCCGGCCCCATCTCCAGAACTGTGGTTAGTTTGGTCACGATCCGGGACGGGGCTGGGAATGGCCACGGGTAACGACTGTTAACCAGCCCCATCCTGAAATCAGGTCCCAACCACAGGACAGGATCAGGCGCAGCAGCCTGATTGGCCATTGTGCCGGCCCATCTCCCCATGGGCGGGCGGCCGAGGGAGCATGGGGGAGCGGGGCTGAGCAGCCGCATGTCGTTCTGCTCAGCCCCGCCCCCTCCAAGATTTCCCATAGCGATCAGGCCGGCACATCTGATGGACCGCTGGTCTGATCACGGACCGGGATCCGAGATGGATCCCGGGTCCAGGGTTCAGCGTGGCGGATTGAAAGACCCGTCACGTCTGAAATTACCCAGAGAGAATGTAAGAAGATGGAGACAATATAATTCAGATGAGATCTTTTATTGAGCCAGGTTTTGTTGGTGAGAGCATGCAAGTCTATATGCTTGAAGAAGGGCCCTGTCTGGCTGGACATATGCATATGCCCTTAAAAAAAAAAAGTTAGCCTAATAAAAGATCTCAGCTGAACTATCTTGTCTCCATTGCTATATACATAATAAAGTGTGTCCTATGCCCATTCTTCTGTCACACATCCAATTCTCTGTTTTTAAAGAACGTTTTTCTCTTCCTTATTGTCATGTGAATGACTGACAGTGAGCCAAATCGGAGAAAATAGCTATAAAGGGAAGACAGGAAAGCTTTACATGTACATGTTGCCTGCCTCCCACCCCCATGACCCTGCAAACATTTATGCCTGCATAGTCTCACTCAAATCCCTGGGATTATATGCCTCTTTTCAGGATCACGGTTGAAATGTTCTTGAATGGCTACAGGAAACAGAGGCAGATATTTTCCTTAAGTCTTTCAGCTTTTAGCAATTTTAAAATGATAATTTTAATGTTAATGAAATGATACCTCCTGTAAACATCGGGAGGTAAATCTATTTCCACTGAAAGTGTTTTTTTTGAGTCAATACTGTACCTTTTTTTAAAAAGATAAATTTTGCTAATTTTGTTCCTTACACATTTGCATACAAAATTAGGGCCTATAGAAAACTTGTGAAGTCAGCCACGTGGTTTCTTAAGAAAAAGAACAATTCTGAACTGTGTGTAATATGCAGGTAGGCTTTCCAGAGCTAATCAGCACTGCCTGAAGAAGTGACACTGTTCAAATTGCCCTAGATTTAGCTGCATGAAGTTGACCCAACATAGTACAAGCTAGAGATAAAATGTTACAGCTAGTAGCAACTCATCTATTTAAAAATAACTGGATCCGAGGTAGCTCATACACTACCAACTTCTTGTGGTCCAATTAGGCATTTTTCGGTAAGCTACAAAAAGCAACTTTAGTGAGGATAAGATGAACTTTTATACCAGCACAAGCTCAACATCATTTAATATAAAAAGTAAATGTTTGTATTCTTTTCCTTCTCTCTCTTCTTGAGAGAGAGGCTCAGCCTGGAATCTCAGGTTGTGGCTGTGGCGGGGAGTGTGTTTCGGCAGTTACATCTTGTCTGCCCAAGAAGCTGGTCCGGAGGCTACAGCTGGTGCAGAATGCCGCGGCCCATCTCCTTACAGGGGTGGGTCGCAGGGAGCACATGACACCAGTGCTCCGGGCTCTGCACTGGCTGCCAGTGCCTATAAAGCACCGGGCCAGGTTCAAGGTGCTGTTTTTAACCTTTAAAGCCCTTCATTTTACATTCTGGGCCCTGCTTATCTGCGGGACTGCCTCACTCCCCATGTGCCCATGTGACCCTTGAGATCGTCTGTAGGAGCCTTTTTGGAGGTTCCCTGGGCAAGGCGGGTGGCCACCGATATTAGATCTTTTTCGGTGGCCGTCCCTATGCTGTGGAATTTGTTCCCAGAGGAGGCTCGGTTGGCTCCCACTCTCCTGCTATTTCGGCGTGTATGTAAGACCTGGCTGTTCCGTCAGGCTTTTGGCAAGGGGGAGTGGGAGGTGGAGGTGGGGGGGAAGGGTTTTTCTTTTCCCCACATATTGTATTTTTAAATTGTTTACATTTTAAAAAATTGTTTTATTGATTATTGTTGTTCACTGCCCCGGGCTGCCCTGTGAGCAGGAGGGGTGGGATATAAATTTTACATAAATAAATAACAAAAAATAAAAATTATCAAAAAGCCATTTACACTTTCCCATATTAAGTTTTGTTTTTTTTTGTTTAAAGGTTTTGAATGGGTTAATTTCATCCCAGTCTCTTGTCGGTCATGATCAGAATCTTGCCTTGTTTGATATTTGGGCCATGATTCACAAACCACAGGGGCTAGTCCAGACGAAAGGTGTTTTTAGACAAGTGCCTGCCCACCCATCATGCATGTTGCTGGGCTGCATAGGGCACCCAAAAACACCCTATGTGGGTTGTGGATTTACAAGTGTGTTTTTAAGGCAATGTAAGAGAGGCTGTTGTCCTCCAGCTGCTTATACCAGAGTAGTCCAACGAGGTCAATGAGACTACTCCAGAGTGTCTGAGGGACTATAGACTTAATTGCTAATTTTCCTTTCTACTAGGTTCTTTTACACTTTGAAAATATAACTTTTGCTCCTCTCTCCCACTGCCCCAGAGATAATTTTTTTAAAAAAAAACATATACAGTAAGGATATAAGGAGCTGTCTAACTGAGTCAGACCAATGGTCCATCTTAGCCCAGTATTGTCACAACCTGACATGGCAGAAGGGTTTCAAATCCAGTTCTCCAGGGTCTCCTCACCCAGGTGTGCTATCTGAGATCCTGAATTGGAGAAGCAGGAGCTTGAACTTGGGACCTTATACATGGACTTGCCTCCCAGCTGTGCCCATTTTAAAATGGCCTAAGTATACTGCTTTTCAGAGGTGTTGAGAATCAACAACTTCAAAGAAGCCAGTGACAGCAATAGTATTATTATTATTATTATTATTAAACATTTATAAAGCGTCAGTAACAACCTGGCGCTGTACAGAACATATAATCAGCTGCGGTCCCTACCTGTGGCTTACAATCTAAAAGACAAGGAGGGGGAGACAAGGAGAGGGGACAGCGGGAGAGACATGGGAGAAGACAAACAAACATTCAGGCAGATGCGAAGTCTCAGGTGCGTGTACTTGGCTTGGTTACAAGGTGGTTGGTAGCAGCAGTCAGCAGGGAAGGGCCGACAGTAAGAGCAAGGGGAAGGACTAGAGGGCATTGGGAAAGGCAGCATGGAAAAGGTGGGTCTTGACTATTTTTATTTTAGTCCAATAGTTCTCAAGGTCTTTGTCTGCGTGATCCCACTTTGAAACTTCCCATGACCGCAGGCAGACGCAGACAGTAACAAGACATGCAAAGTTTGTCAAATATCATTTGGGATTAATACCCATGTGCCAATGTTGCAACCCCAGTTGAGATCCTGACCTGTAGTTTGGGAACTTTTGTTTTAATCTGTTACTATGCATGTAGCAGCTACAGGAGCTGAGTGGTAAAGACTCTTACTACATCCCTGGAGGATGTCGGCTCAGGTCCTACTTGTTCTCACACTGGATGACTCCCTCTAATTAGGAATGGGCGAACATGGTTCGGAAGTTCGGAGTTCGGACCGAACTCAACCAGTTCGGTCGACTGAACCGAACTTCCAAACCAAACTTGATTTTCGAACCAAACCGAATTTCCAAACTCGGCTCTGTTCACCCATCCCTAAAATATAATATTCCATTTAGTTCAATGGGGGTTGAATTTCTGAACTTTGTTCGGAAGTTCGGAGTTCGGAGTGAACTCGAATAGTTCGATCGACCAAACCGAAGTGAACCGAATTTCCGAACTGAATTTCCGAACTCAGTTCTGTTCTCCCATCCCTACCTCTAATTAGGATTGCCACTGCTTGTGTTTTTGACCTTGGCACTCCCATTTTGGTTTATGGGAATGTCGGGGGCAAAACTGCAAAAAGTGGCAACCCTACCTCTACTCATACCCACCCTGCTCTGAATGGATGTCTGATCCGTTGGGTTGGGAAAGTCAATGGGTGTTTTTAAATGTCAGCATCCTGAGCAAAGTGGAGAGGGGAGTTTGTGGCCACCGAGTGGCATGGTTACTGGGCACCCACGCACAAGATGTGTGTGGGGAGCATTCACGCAGGCGACTCCCTTCGCATGGAGCACTCCCAAGTTTTGGAGGTGCCCTGTGCAGGGCCACAAGTGGCTGCTGCTCCCCCACGCACAATCTTCACACAAGCAGTTGAACACGTGGTTGATGGACTATGTATGGATGAATCTCATTTAAAAACACCCAAAGGTGGTGACCACTCTTTCCTGACCACAGACCACAGACACTGGCACATGTTAATCATACCGACCCTATGAGCTGCGTGGCTCGGGATGGACTTCAAGTTTTGATGTGATTTTTTATTTGTTTTTTGTTTATTAAAATGATGGCCTAGAATAATTAGGAAATGCTGGATTTCATCCCCATCTTTAAAGATGGGATAATAATCTTTACCCTTCGTAAAGCACTTTAAAATCCTTGGATGAAGGGTCCTCCAGCTCTAGCATTTATTGTATATTTTTAAAAAGTAATGTGTTAACTTCACACAATTTAGGGTGGTTTTTTTTTTCCCCAAGCAAGTTTTCTTTTATAGATTCCACTTGAAGATTACCCCTCTCATAAGGTCAGTTCAGAAGTAATTTAAAGTAATATTAAGCTATAATTGGTATTTGGCTGCTATTGCTAATGTTATTTTACACACTGTTTATGAAGAATTCCTGCTCTGACACCAATTCACATTTTAGTGCTTTTTGTTTTAGTACAGCTGCCATAACCTATAATGCAGAGGAGTTTAAGCATGTAATCAGTATTGTCTGTAAATCTGCCTTTCTCCCTAGGCCATCAGGAAATGGTGTCAAGGAAAAAAATAAACAGAAAATAGTTCCTTCTGTCATTTTTCCACAACCAGTTTCCAAAATATTCACTGGCACAGAAAGGATGCAAACTAATCAACAGCCTTCTGCATTAAGTCATCCTGTTTCCTATTCAGAACCAAGAAGATGCTTATAGTTAGTTATACAGAGTCTTATTCAACGGCAAACAACATGAGAATGTGACAGGATAATCAGTGTGGAAACACAGAGCATCATCTGACTGCCACCAACCAAATGGAGATAGGGAAATGTGAAAATGGTAGCTTGATGATAGGCAGGAAGAAATGAACAAAGTAAACCACCCCAAATCCATTATGTGTGTATCAGGAAAGCACCTAGCACACAGATGCTAAATATCTGCTTCCTTTCCAGAAGCAGAATGAAAAGAGATGAGTGAAAAGAACAGTAAAGTTTGGTTATTCATTCTTACCTTGCTGCAGCTGAGTGATGCCTTTGCTCGTCTCTAGACAGAGAATGAGAGGACACGAACAAGTGCAGAGGCTTAGTGCTTTATTGGATTACCCAAACTATGTATTTAGTAATTAGACAGTCAGGCATTCATTTGCCAGATGAGCTATAAATACAGTATATCCAAAGAGCCAGCCATTGACAGAAGATAAGAACCACAGCACCTCTGTACAGCGAGCCTTTTAAGGCATCAGAGTCACAGTAACCCAGAGCTGTAATGGAAAGGAGCTGGCCTGCTCCCAGCAACCTCATCTGTTTACTTCAAGGACTCTGAGTTTTATCTGTCTGTACAAAGTGGCAAAGACCCCTTGGATGCAAATAAGAGGTGTTATTTATAACAACAGGACCTGAACAAAGAAAGAGTCCCCATTTGAACACTTCAGTGACTTTTTAGAGCTTACTTAAAAACACTTGGGGTGCAATCCTCCATCTATTAAAGCCGCAGGGAGCCTAGCCATTGGTTTGAATGGTGGAGGAGTGCACCCTTTAAAAGTCTTTTATTATACGGAAATTACAAAATCCCTGTTCCTTTAACTAATGAAGCTACTACTTCAATTGAGAGAGAAGAGCCTATATTTGAATGCCTAGAAACCTAGCACAGGGATTAGAAATGGAGGGTGCAATCTTTCACCTTTAAAGTCAGTTGGAGTGAGACCACTGACTTTAATGGATGGAGGATTATTTTCTGAAATCCCTACTAGGTTGCATAGGCTCCAATCCTTCACTGAGATTTATAAAAGGCTAGGCAGTCCTTGAGCCACAGAAAGCCCAGTTGAATGGAATTCATACAGACTGAGGACCTCCTATCCACTTCTCAATTCAAGATGTGGCCCTAATCCAGAGATTTCCAAATGGGTAAGGACCACAAATGCGATCGTGAACCTGGCTGATAGGTAATATACTTTGCATGGCCGTGTTGCTATCTGTTTGGTTTTAAGGCCGGCTATATCTCAAAATGAGATCATACATGCAACATGTTTGGGAACCAGTTGCCTAGCCCAGCCGATTGTCAATATATTATTTTTCACAATATATCTTCTACATGACTGTGTAGATGTGCAATTACCTGACCACATATGATATTAGCTGATTCTTCTCTGGCCGACCTTCCTTAAAGAAGAACTTCCTCCATCCCCCCAGAACTTTGGACACCAAATTCTCACCCTAAGGTACTTTTGTTTTCTTACTCTGCTAAATTTGAGGGGAAAAATCAAAGTGTAAGTTCTGAAAGTAATGGTGTTTGGAGAATTTCCCTATTGTTCTCTTTTTGAAAATTGTCCTATTCATTGCTGACTCCAGAGAAGTTGGGGTCCTGTGCAAAAAGCCAGAGAAGAATGTTTGATAGACACAAGCTTAGAAAAAAAGAAATGTTACAGTAATGAATTTTTTATGTTCATTTAAACATCACATCCTTTAGGGACTGGAGCTCCCTGTGTCGCAGGCCCACATTTTATGCATATATTGTTATTTCTAGTTTATTCATGGGTGCATTGTGTTGAGGCACAGCCCTGAGTTGCTGCCGTCCCTCTACAAGCCAGAGCTTCCAAAGGTTGAGGCAACCTGCTCCCCTATTACACCAGTGCTTCCCACACTCCTGTTGTCATTTTAACTGTATTCTTGGACCCCGTGCATTGGGGATCGCTGCGGGGCTCCACCACATGCAGCTCTGTGTGTGTTGCACAGTCTACATTTGACTGGATCTGGTCTTGATCCTACTGATCCTTCCATATCCTCTCACCTTCAAAATGGCTTGACCTGCAAGCATGGGCAAAATTTTAATTGTACAGGTGGGGGTGGGCTGAAGTGAGAGTATCCTAGGGCTCCAGTTGCTGCAGGCATACTTCTGTGGCTGACAGTAGGAGTTTGGCAGGAAGGCCTAAATTTCCCCCAGTCTTAGTGAAACTCTGCTTATACCTGCAAGTGTCACATTTCATTATTTTCTTGTCTTATGAGAAGAATCACATTTGGTATTTTGGGGGCAGAAGGCATAGGCCCCAGTTCCCTGAAAACATGCATGCACCCTGAAAACACTTATCTGCATGTGGTATAATTATCTAAGCATATGCTAGCTTGGGACTTGAGAGTTGTCACAGTGTGGCATGTTTGTTTATTTATTTATTTATTTATTTATTTCCTTATATTTATATGCTGTCCCCATGCCTACGGCATCTTGGGGCAGCTTCCAACACAATATAAAATAATTTTTTAACATAAAAAGTCTAAAACATCTTAATTAAAACAAATTTAAAACACACCCACCCCAGAAATTAACCCCCCCCACCCTCCCCTCCAAAGGCCTGGGCGAACAGCCAAGTCTTACAAATACGTCGAAAGTACAACAGGCCCAGGGCCAGATGAGCCTCCTCAGGGAGGGAGTTCTACAACCGCGCACGGCCACTGAGAATGCCCTCTCCATTGTGGCCCCCTGTCTTACAAGTGGGGCCTCCAGAAAGGCACCCCCGGTGGACCGAAGGGATCACTGTGAGGCGCGGAGGGCAAGGCAGTCCCCGAGATATGAGGGGCCCAGACCATGCAGGGCTTTGTAAATCAATTCTAACACCTTGAATCTGGCTTGGTGTTATGTGCTCACGCCGCCCTGTCCCCGTCAGGAGATGGGCCGCTGCATTCTGCACTAGCCGCAGCCTCCGAACCAGAAACAAGGGAAGCCCCACGTAGAGCGCGTTGCAGTAGTCTAGCCTCGAGGTGATGAAGGCATGGACGAGAGTGGCCAGATCGGGCCTGGAGAGGTAAGGTCGAAGCCCCCATACCAGATACAGCTGGTGAAAGGCAGCTTTAGCCATCACCTCCACCTGCCGATCCAGACGGAGGCCCGAATCCAAAACCACCCCCAGACTCCGAACCTGAAGAGCAACAGGTGGGCGAACCCCCCCATCAGGGGGGCCAGCACTTCCCCCGCCCTTCCCACCACCATCACCTCCTTCTTATCAGAATTGAGCTTCAGTCTGCTCTGCCACACCCAATCCACCACAGTCTCCAAACATTGGGAGAGTAACGAGACAGCAGGACCTGGGTCAGTTGAAAATGAGAGGTACAACTGAGTATCATCAGCATATTGGTGACATCGCACCCTGAACCCTCTCATGATCTCCCTCAGGGGCTGCATATACACATTGAACAACAGTGGAGACAGAATGGAACCCTGTGGAATGCCGCAGGTCAAGACCCGGGGGCAAGATGTTTCAGTCCCCAGCATCACCCGCTGGCTTCCACCCGAGAGGAATGAGTGGAACCATCCAAGGACAGTCCCATCAAGACCTCCCAAGTCTCGCAGCCATCTCAACAGCAGCCCATGGTCCACGGTATCAAAAGAAGACAAGAGATCTAGCAGAATCACAAAGGTCGAACATCCTGCGTTCATCTCCCGGCGGAGATTATCCACCAAGGCCACCAACGTCGTCTCGGTACCGTAGCTGGGGCAGAACCCAGATTGAAAAGGGTCAAGGAAACCGATGCTGTTGCAACTAGTTGGATTAAACAGCAGGGTAAATGGAAGGCAAACTCTGTTGCTCTTAGCTAACATTGTAGAACCTATAGCATGCAGCTGAACAGTTCTGGTTCCATCCAGTAGAGAGCAGCGTGCACACTTAGGAAGGGCACTTAATTATAATACAATAGCTTAAAGAAAGTTTCTTGTTAGCTAACATCAGAAATGTTTCTTGTTAGTTAATCTCCCTTAAGATTCATTTTCCTTTACATATATAGTATGTTCCTATGAGAAGTCCAGTTCAATATGAGAGAAGGCAAAGTTGGGGTTTGATGTTAACTCAAAAAACACGTGATAAGCTTTCTAAAAGTTGAAATCTATGCTATGTTTTGGAATCAAATGATGAGTGAAACCATTCAGCAGTCAGAACCTGGCAGTTTTGGAGTTCATTTGGACACAAAGTATTGCAAAACGAGCTCTGAAAAAGCTAGTGAAGCCTCTGGCTTTCATACAAATCTAGTTGGTGGGAGTTACCCAGAAATATGGCCCTCCGCTTTTAGACGAGGCACTGAAAAGCACCTCCTGAGTCCTGTGTTGAAAGAAAAGCCACGCGGGGAGTGTTTACATGCTCCCCGCGCTGCTGGAAGTGACATGCTTGCTGTTGCCGCTGCCAACAACAGGGAGCACGTCACTTCCGGCAGCGTGGGGAGCATGTAAACACTCCCCGCGTGGCTTTTCTCTCAACATGGGACTCAGGAGGTGCTTTTCAGTGCCTCGTCTAAAAGCAGCCCCAGGCATGAACACCCAGAAATCTGGCTGTTCATGCGTGGGTGAATCTTGTTTGAACTGTGCCATGGCTGGGTGTGGGGGTGTGTGCGCGCTCCCGCGCACATGCATACGCAACACACCCATCTACACCTATTCCCCACGCACAGAGGCACCGGACAAAACAGAGGTGCTTCTGTGTGTAGGTGTTGTGAAAAGGACCTATATTTCTCATGCTAACTGAGGCTGCTTTTAGAAGATCGAGGCGGCGCCCACGCTTGTTTTTCAAAACTACCGGGAGGCGGGTTTACACGTGACACCGCCACCGATTATGCGCATGTGTGGGTGCTGCGCATCCATTTACGGCCGTGAGCTGACTGGGTCGCCGATCGAGGGTGGACATATGTGGCCAGAAATGGACGCGCGTTGCCCACACATGCGCATAATCGGCAGTGGTGTCACGTGTAAACCCGCCTCCTGGTAGTTTCAAATCAAATCAAATTTATTATTACGTGGTCATAGACCATTGTAAAACCAAAGGAATACAAAGAATATCTAACATTTACACATGACATAAATACAGCATACACCATCCATAAATGAGGTAAATATGTGACCTAGGGGGAATCCCCCAATGTCAGGCAGAGTAATTAGGAGGGTAAAGGGAGATGACTAATAAAGGACTTCCTATACTGAAAGGCATGCATTAAAAAGGTGACAAGTTTCTTGATAACATCCATTTTAGCACTGTTAAGGATCAGAGCCAGCAGAGTATAGTCAGATCTGCCTGGATGGGCCTCTATAATAGACGCCAGATGTTCCATCCGCAAATGGTCGTATAAATGGCAGCGGAGAATAATATGTGCTACAGACTCTACTTCCAGGTTGTCAAATGGGCTTAAACGATTGGCATAAAGTGTACCGTCAATCCGCTCCTCATAAACACGAGACGGGAAGGCATTTAATCTAGCACAGCAAATCAGCTGCTTTTCCCTTCCAGAAATGGGAGCAGCTAAGTAGTTTGCAACTGGCCCCATCTCCAGAATCCACATGAGATAGTCTCGGATATGAGGGAATAGCCCCAACTCACCAATCTCCAGTTGCCGGCCCATATCCTTTGAGCGGGTCAGAATCTCCCCTTTTAGTGAGTCTGGATGCTTGTGAGATAGATATTCTGGGGAGAGACCCAACTGCCTAAGTTGCAAATCGATTTTCTCTGACCACTGATTGACAAAAGGGTCCTTCGCCAGATCCTTCAGAAGTGGGAATGCCTGACCAGATTGAACCTTTAGCCAGAATCTCAAGGCGGACTCATTGGCAGCCTGAGACCAGGGCACCTGCCCCAGTTCAGATCGAATTGCTGCCAAAGGGGTGCCCCGTGGGGCACCCACAAGCTTCCTAAGGAACCTAGATTGTATTTTATCCACCAACGTAGAACAAAAAGGGGCCCACAATTTGGTCCCATAAAGCAATTGGGACCGAATCTTACTGGTATATACCTGAACGGCTGGAAGGACCGCGGATCTTCCTTGCCTGCAAAAAAGGCCAGTATTAGATTGGGCTGAGCCTTGAGCCGCTCTTAATGCCCTGGTTACATGCTCTTGCCAACTGCCTGACTTGTTTAAGAGAACGCCTAGATAGCGGAAGGCCGAGACCTGCTGAATGGAAAATCCCTCAACCGACCAAGACTGAATCTTAGATTTGGAAGAAAAAAACATAATCTTTGATTTGTCGTAGTTAATATCTAGTGCATTGTCCTGGCAAAAGGTCGCAAAGCTTTGAAGCTGCCGGATAAGCCCTATTCAAGGCTGTGAAAGCAAAGCGATATCATCTGCATAGCATAGACAGCCAATAGATTGACCGGCTAATTTTGGAGGGAAGAAGCGGGACTCGGCCATAGTAGGTATGACATCGTTGATAAAATAATTAAATAGAACTGGGGCCAGAATGCATTCCTGCCTAACCCCTACTGAGGTGGACACTGGGGGGGTACGGTGGCCTTGCTGATCAACTTTGACCACCCGGTAGTTTTGAAAAACAAGCGTGGGCGCCGTCGCGATTGTCTAAAAGCGGCCTGAGGCATGAAAACGTAAGAGACAGTCCTCATCCATTGAAGTCAATGGCTCAGCTCCCATTGACCTTAATGGTGGAGGTCTACACCCCTCTTAAATTAGATAGAGGAGAGAAATAGCCCATCCTTTCTTCACAAAAATATTCTCTGGCACTGAGTTAGCAGCCTGGTGTCATACGTTACTGTAGTTACTGTGTAAAAACAGTCCTTTCTAATTTTGCAGAACAATAAACAGTTATGAAAAGTTGTGTAAGCAGCAAAAATTTTAGCAGTTAGGAAGTGAATTTGGGAGGCTCTGGAAAGCTTCAAACTTAGCACATTGGCCAAATTATTATTATTTCCCCCCCAGCTACATTGTAAAAACAACCTGGATGCACCAGAGTTGTCTCTGACACTGTTAGGACACAGTTCCATTGTAACAGGGTTTGTGGAATTCCCCCTGACAGGCACCTCACTGCACAATCATAACTCCATTTCCTCGCTTGCATCCAGGCTAGGGTGGCCAGATATGTACATTTTAGAGGACACATCAGAAATACAGGTTGCAGGGCTGCATTGGCTTCAATGAAACCCTGCAACCTGTATTTCTGATGTGTCAAATTTGCATATCTGGCCACCCGATGCCAGCACAGCGCAAGGATGTAGTGTAGGTTGGAATGGGCTCTGGTGCAGAAAATGGGGCTCCCCTAACTCTCAGCAGCAGGGGACCCCAGCTGTACCAGGGAGCATGGGCCCCCCAGGCTTGGGACCCCAGTGAAGCTGCACCACCTGTCCTGTTATAGCTCTGCCCTTGACACAGCACTTGCTTGTATTCAACTACAATCCGGGGGGGTCTCTACCCAGTCTTGTAAGATGGTGTGTTGACTCAAATACATCAAGCCAATTTCACAAGTGTAAAAGTCTTAGCCATCTTTATTTTGAAAGTGTCCCCAATTACATATAAAATGTATTTGAGTAGCTCTGCCTTGGTACCTAACTGAGGAACAACACACTAACCTCTTACAACCAGTTTCAGCAAATGGAACACACACTAGCTTAATAGTAAAAGGAAGCTTTATAAAAGAAAGTAAGTGCAAGTCAAAGTAAATAAAGAGGCCTTGCTACAGTGTTACAGGAAGTTGCTTATTCAAATTAAAAGGCTAAGATAACACAATCCTCACTCACTTGAAAGGTCCCCATTTTAATTCTGTTTCTCATTCTTAGGCCGTTTTTAGACGAGCGCAGCGGCGCCCGCGCTTGTTTCTTAAAAAAGCCGGCAGCCCGTTCCACACGTGACGCTGCCGCCAAATATGCGCATTCGTGGCCGACGCACATCCATTTCCGGCCGCGTATGACCAGCCTCGATCGCCGACCCGGTCAGTTCGCGCCCGGAAATGGATGCGTGTCGGCCGCGCATGCGCGTATTCGGCGGCAGCGTCACGTGTGGAACGGGCTGCCGGCTTTTTTAAGAAACAAGCGCGGGCGCCGCCGCGCTCATCTAAAAACGGCCTTAAGTCTTAGATCTCTTCACAGTCATGGAAGGCTGGATTCTCTCTTCTTACTGGGCTGGTCAGGAGACAAACAACTTGTATTCCAGTTTCTCTGCTTAAATGCCTTTCTTGTTCCTTTCTCTCACTCAATGTAAAAATTGTTTGTCACCTGTCTCTCCCCAGTTTCTGTCTGTTAATTCCAGAGTTTATTAGGGAATAACACATCCCAAGTTTCTATCGGATCCTTTACCAAGGTTGTCTCTGTCATTAGTAAGTCTTTTACCAAACCTGTGTCCCTAGCACCTGTGTCCCTTTCTAAAGGCAGTTTGTGGATTGCCTTAATGGAGCATGGCTTGCCCAAAATTGCTCATGTCCCCCACGCTTAAGTATATATACTAATATTTTATAATTCTTATACGATAACTCTGGGTAACTTTTTTCCATGTCATTGTACTCATTGTTTCACACAGATCGAAATGACAGCAAATACAAATAGCTCACATTTGTGAATTTTGGAATTACAGAAATATGTGTGTGTGTTTTTTATACTACATGGCCTGTTTCAGATAGACGCTTGCCATATTTCATAAATCTTTGGTTCTTGCCACATCCATCTTGCAGTGTGATTTTACAATATCCCTGAATTCTTGAATACACATGACGCTTTCCTGCTACATTCCACTTGGGCTGGCACCAAACCCACCCATCTGTTCTGGGCCCGCCACACATGGACCCAGTACAGGCCCCCAGTGGGGTAGGTGGCTGGCTTGGAAATGTGGGCCTGAAAGGATTCGGGCTCAAGGACTGCCCAAGCAGGCCACAGCAGCCTGAACTGGGCAGATGTGTCTGGTTCCATGCTAACCAGGCCTCGACATGGGGGGTTGCCACATGACTGCCTGCCATTGCTGCCTGTTGTTGGCAGCTATGGCTACCTGTGGGGCAGGACGCTGGCTGCAGCACAGAGGTGAAGCCATCCAGCTGCATGTCGTTTCCCACTAGGGTGGCCAGATATGCAAATTTTTGAGGACACATGAGAAACACAGGTTGCAGGGCGGCATTGACGCCAACGCAGCCCTGCAACCTGTGTTTCTCATAAGTGTTCTCTAAAATTTGCATATCTGGCCACCCTACTTCCCACCCTCCCTCCCCGGCCAGGTCAGGTCAGGGAAATGTTTATTCCATTCCCTGACCTGTCCTGGCCCCAGACAGCCGCCCCACCCCCCATGGACACAGTCTATAAACACTCATAGGGTGTTTTTACACACACATTTCTCCTGCATGTTTGCTGTTACATCCTGAACTTTCTGTGTGTCTAAATCACTCACCCAGATCTTAAACATCTGGCTCTTTGAACTTCTCCATAGAACTTCTCCCAGAACATTTGTGTGTAAAAGATTCTCCTGGTAAACTGCTTTGCTCCAGGCAGCTGTGGTCACTTGGTTTCCATGGCAGCCTGTCACATCTACAGCTGTGGCTACTTTAGGCTGCCTCAGGGCAGTGTGTGTGAGAAAAATGCATCTGGAACTTTCTTGGGGACTTTTAAACCCAGAAGTTTGAAAGACCAGCACTTTAAGGTGTGTGTAAAAATGCCCGTTGTTAGGTTCCATCTAAACTACATTATGGACCAGACATTGGTGAGCAATGTGCTCTAACTCTGAATCCATTCCAATCCTGATACTGAGAGCACAGTCCTCTATTATTCATTAAAGTAAGTGAGAGATTACTTTAATGGAGGGAGATTTGTGCCCTGAACATGGGGCATCTTGGTGTCCAGTCTTGAAGAAAAATATTGTGCCAATTTACCAGCCCAGGTAAAAACGTATTTTTCCTGATCTGATTGGAGATAATGGAGGAAAAGAATAATGTTTTACTCTGCTGTTAAACATTTTCCAAGTCACTATTTGCTAAACTGTTTGGCAAATGTGGTTTAAATGGTTTTTACTTTACTTTTCTTTGGTTATTTGTGGTGATGCACAGTGGAGAAGCAAAACCTATTTACATCCCTGTCTCGCTTTGTTTATGATGCAGTGGAAAAATTCTAATGTAAAGCCTGATTTTTTTCACTCGTGGTGCTAACTTTGATGAAATCACTGCAGATTGGATAAACTCAAAGAAACTCAAGACTCCTAGGTTTATTTTGGGGTGGGTGTATTCCACCCACCCACCCCAAGTTAGAGTGGAAAAGGATCACATATTGATGGTCTGGAATATACATGCTCATAAAGCAAGAATTGCTATGTTACACATGTTATCAGTAAGTATTAAAAAGTCTTATTATACCTAGAAAACAGTTAGGATTTGAGCGAGTCAGAAAATTGTGAATGCTTTTTTTTTCTGATGCCAAATGTTGGTTTTGCATCAGAAAACTGGGCAGAAATAAAACATCCATGAAAACCTTTCCAGTTTGAAACTATCTGATGAAAAGTTTTTGTCAGAAAAAAATTGTCAGCCAAGAAATCTCAAGTCATCAAAATGACTTGCTACTGAAATTTGTTTAGTTGTCTAATGCAAAACTTTGTTTGGGTTGCACTGTTTACCTATACAAAAACACAGTGATCCATTCGCAATGGCCCCAGGTTGAATACATTTCACCACAGTGACGTTTTCCATGATGTACCACAGTGAATCCAGGATAGACATTTTTGTTTCATCATGCAGCTGAAATTACTTATTTTTGTTTTAACATAATGTTTCAAAATATCAAATCTTTTGTCCCAGCTCAAGCTTGGTTTTATTTCTAGTTTAACATTCTTCAAAGATTAGGAAATGCATTTCCTGAGCATCCCTAGCTAAAGGACTTGTGGCTGTGATCCACAGACCATTACTTCATAACAGTCCCAGTGAAGCCCTCTCAAGTAAGTGGTTTGTGGATCTGGCCTACGTGGAGTGAACAATACAGGTACTCAAATTTGGGAAGTTCCTTTGCATTGCAGAAGACTTGCACAAAAGGAGGGTTGGCTGACGGCTTATCTTTGAGGTCCGGTCCTGAGCAGGTTGACCTGCTCTCCCAGGGAACGGACCCAATGGGGGGAGCCCCTGTCAGCTTCCTGGAGCCCCGGGCCAGCCGGGACGACTGCCCAGTCCCCCTGGCAGGGCCCAATCCTCCACAGCTGGGGGCCTAATCCTGGGCCCCCCTTCCAGGGAAGGGGGCCCATGAGAGAGTCCCAGTTGACCTCCTGGAGCCCCAGGCCTGACTTCAGTGGGACTAGGCATGGAGTAAGATATGACTTATTGTGAGTAAACTAAGGTGTCATTATTGTGAGTAAACTAAGATGTTTGCTGAATGCTGGCCAGCTGAACCTTCCCACATCTGAACATCTCTCCAACATAGATTAAAAAAGCATGTTCCCAAAGTTTTTGACATATGGCAGCTTCTACTGTATTTTCTTGGTTTAGTCATGCCTCACTAATCTATTGGAACTTTTTTGAGGGTGTAAATCAGCATGTGGATAAGGGTGAGCTGGTCGATATAGTGTATCTGGACTTATCAGAAGGTGTTTCATAAGGTCCCTTATGAGATACTCTTGAGGAAATTAAAGAGTCATGGTATAAGAGGCAGTATCTTATCATGGATCAACAACTGGTTAAAAGATAGGAAGCAAAGAGTAGAGCTAAATGGTCAGTTTTCACAGTGCAGAGACGTAACTAGTGGAATGCCCCAGGGATCTATACTGGGAACAGTGTCGTTTAATATATTCATTAATGATCTAGAGAAGAGAGCAGAGATCGTAAGACATGTCCAGGATACAAATAGTTCTGGACGAGGAAGATCTGGGTAAGTGAGGTTCTCCTGCACCCCAACTGTGTCACCAAGTTCTCCTCCAATGACAAACGAATGTGAAAGGCCCCAGCATCTCCTGCCATGTGGCAGAAACAACAATATTATTAAGATGCAAGTGTTAACTGTCTATGTTACTGTACACAAAAAGAATTCCTATTCTGCGAAGATTAAATGTATTAGAAACAAAGTTCACTTTAAAGCACAGATTTATAGCTCCTATGGTCAGGAATCACTGAGATCACCTAATCTGTATAACAAAGGATACCGAGTTTCCTTCTGCATAGTAATCCTACTGCAAACAGTGGATTTGTGGCGCTTAACCCAGCTTTAACTCTGTGTCCTAATTCCACTTCCCTCAGTTGGTGGGGTTTGGTTTTTTTTTTTGGTCATTCTTGTCCGTCTAAGTAAGGTCTAGCACCTGCTTTTCTGCAAGTCATGGAAGCTTATGGAACTGGAGCGTGTAGGAAGGATGAAAATCTGAAATAAGCAGCTTTTACCAACAAAGTCATACAAGATGGCACTGATAGGATATTAAATTCTCCAGAAGAAGAGCTTTCCTGAGAGAGATTCATGGGAATTTGTCCTAACTGCTGTGACACTTTTGTTCCTAGGAGTAGCACTGAGGATTTTAAAGCTGTGCTGTGATGTTGCTTAGCCTTTAATCTAATTGTGTGGATTTAAGAGAGTGGTACTGTGCATGTGATCTTTGCTACCAGTGACTTGAGAGCAGAGCTGGTGGAGAGAAAGAGGCTATACAGATTTCACTGGTATGATCAATCTATTATTCTGGACCCTTTCTATTCAATTTTGTATCTGGGAAATTGGAGATTAGGAGAGTTGAGGATTTGAGTTTCTTAGAAAATGCTACAAAGGTATATGCAGTGTTTATGAAGGAGCTGTTCCATGCTCCTAGCTAGTATGCAAGAGTGCCCTTTCTTAATAACATACCCAGTCTAGTCTACCCCAGGTTTTACATTGGACTGGGAGATGGGGTGTAGTCTGGAGACATAGTTGGAGGTAGGTTGAGAGGTGGGGTGCAGCTCCATGAGATGTCTACTGCACCTTGGGCAGCCTTACCACACAATGCAATGCATCATGTGGCTGGCGGCTGCCAGATGTTCCCCTGCAGCAAGTAGGGTTGCCATACTTCCCCTTTAATCCAGAACACTTATAAAAATACATGGTACAGGGCTGCATTAGTTCCACTTTCATAAGTGTCCTGGATTAAAGGGGAGGTATGGCAACTCTAACTACAGGGTAGGCAGCTGGCTGCTACATGCCGCGTCCTCTGAAAAAGGCCAAGGACACAGCACATAGCAGCCTTACCCCAAATGCGGTAAGGCTGCCCAAGGTGCAGCAGCTTCTTGCTTGGTCGCCATCTGCAATGTCCACTGTGGACCTTTGAGCAGCAGCTGCTCACTCCAGTCCCGCATGGCCACATCATGGCCGGGAGCGGGATAGCGGTCGGGCCAGAGGAGGGAAGTGGGGCCGGGCCGGGTGCCCGCTCATGTGGCCAGTGCTTTGGATCACCCCGTGCTGTGGCAGGAGGTCTGACGGTGACCAGCCCATCTGGCTTCCCTGCAAGGGGTGGGGGCAACTGTCTGCCCTGCTCCCCGTGCTGTCCCTAGAGTGTGGCGGGCATGCTTGCCCACCACGGGGCTGTGGAGGGATCAGGTCTTCCGTGACTCATGTGGCTGCATGCGTAGTCTCTCCGACCACATGAGAATGCAGTCTGACTGAGGTGGGGGTTAGCACTGCATTCCAGTGGCACTCTCACCATTAATAAATGTCACTGAATTCTAACAATTCCTTAGCAAATGGGGGATTCTGGAAGAATTTCAGAAAAGCCAGAGAAGGGTCAAGATCAAATGGTGGTGATGAGAGGAAATCAGATTGGAACAGAACTGTGAGAAGAATAAACAGAAATGGAACAGACAAAACTGTTTCTCCTTTGCTTTTAGGCAGGGGCATAGCTTCAGAGAGCCTGCCCACCACCTGAAGGTCCAGGGGAGTCAGATCCATGGTCCCTCGGCGGGGGACTGATGCTGTTGAATGCGAGGTCCATAGTTAATAAGGCCCCAATAATCCGGGATTTGATCCTGGATGGGGCGGTGGATCTCGCATGTATAATGGAGACCTGACTGGACGAGGAGGCGGGGCCAATTTTGGCTGATCTCGTTCCAGCCAGGTATGCAGTGCAGCATCAGCCTCGCGTTGGGGGCCGGGGAGGTGGCGTAGCTGTGATTTTTAAAGAGATGTGGTCAGTTTGGAAGTATCCAGTTCCAGATATCCCTGGGACCGAAGCCCTCCATGTGGTGTTTGATTTGGCTGGGGGCAATTTGGGGATGCTGCTGGTGTACCGGCCCCTTCCTGCCCAGCAGCATCCTTCTCCGCTCTAGCGGAGCTGGTCTCGGTGGTGGCATTGGGCTCTTCTAGGACCTTGGTCCTGGGGGATTTCAATGCCCATACCAACACCGGTCTTGTGGGAGCGGAGCGAGAATTCATGGCTGCCATGGCAATCATGGATTTGTCCCAAGTTGTTAGCTGCCTGACCCATGTGGGGGGGGCATACCTTCAACCTGGTGTTCTGCTCTGGTCTTGAGGCGGGTGACCTGGTAGTGGGGGATGTAACAGCTATGCCCTTGTCATGGACAGATCATTACCTCCTTACGACCGGTCTCTCTGTGCGTCACCCCCAGATGGGGAAGGTACCAGTTAGGATGGTCCACCCTCAGAGGCTGATGGTACCTCAACGGTTCCAGGAGGCCCTGGGGGATTTAACCCTGGACCCTGCCAGCCGCTCTGTGGATGAACTTGTCCAGGCTTGGAACATCTTGCTTGGGGAGGCAATTGACAGGGTGACTCTGAGATGTCCCCTGCCCCTGTCTCAACACCACAGGGCCCTTTGGTTTACTGAGGGGTTGCAAGGTATGAAGCAGGAAGGCAGGCGACTAGAGTGACGCTGGTGTTGGACTCATGCTGAATCCGACCAACTTCTCTGTAGGGCCCATTTGTGATCCTACATTGAGGCTGTGAGGGTGGCAAAGAAATAATTCTTTGCCACCCTCATAGTGTTTGCAAAGTCGCGCTCAGTGGAGCTGTTCCGGGTGGTGAGGGAGCTGGTCAGTCCGGTCTCCCTCCGCCTGGACGGGGACTTATCCTAGGCCTGCTGTGAGGAGTTTGCCACCTACTTTGCAGACAAGATCGCTTGGATCCAGTGCAACTTCAACACTGGATTAGAGACAGTAGGAATAGAGCGTGAGGTGATGGAGGTGCCGTCTGATCCATCTTTCTGGGATGAGTTTCAGGAAGTCACACCAGCTGATGCTGTGGAGATCCTGGGGACGGTTAGGGCCGCTAGTAGTGAATTAGATCCTTGCCCGTCCTAGTTGGTGAAAGCCTCCAGGGAGATATTGGGGCTGGGGCTGGCGGGGGTAATCAACACATTCCTTTGGCAGGGGAGTCTGACCCCGATCTCAAGAAGGCCGTGGTGCATTCCCTGTTGGAGAAGCCATCCTTGGATGTGGATGCACTCGCCAGTTACAGACCCGTCTCTAACCTCCCCTTTTTAGGGAAGGTTATTGACTGGGCAGTGGCCTTGCAGCTCCAGATACACCTAAACAGCATCAGTTTTCTTGACCCATTTCAATCAGGGTTTCGGCCCGGCTATGGTACGGAGACTGCGTGGTGGCCTTGGTGGACGATCTCTGCTGGGAGATGGATGCAGGACGTTCAACACTACTCGTCCTGCTAGATCTCTTGGTCGCATTTGATACAGTGGACCACGGGCTGCTGTTGAGATGGTTGCATGACCTGGGGGGTCTGGATGGGACCACCTTTGGTTGGTTCCAGTCATTCCTCTCGAGGAGGACCCAGCGGGTTGTCTTGGGAGCAGAAACATCTAGCCTGCATGCTGGACTGTGGTGTTCCGCAAGGTTCCATCCTGTCTCCTTTATTGTTTAATGTATATATGCAGTCTTTGGGGGAGATCGTGAGAGGATTTGGTATGCGTTGCCACCAATATGCTGATGATACCCAGCTTTACCTCTCTTTTTTCAGCCGACCCAGGTCCTGCCGTCTCCGTGCTATCTCAGTGTTTGGAGGCCGTGGCGAGTTGGTTATGGCAGAACAGACTGAAGCTCAATCCCGATAAGACGGAGGTGATGGTGGTAGGCTGAGCGGGGGAGGTGTTGCCCCCTCTTGTGGAGGGGGAACGCCCCTCCATGGGCCAGCAGGTTCGGAGTCTGGGGGTGTTATTGGATGTGGGCCTCCGTCTAAATCATCAGGTGGATGTGGTGGCAAAGGCGGCTTTCTGCCAGCTGTATCTGGTGCGGCGGCTGCGCCCGTACATCTGCAGACCTGACCTGGCCACTTTGATCCATGCCTTCATCACTTCAAGACTGGACTACTGTAATGCGCTCTATGTGGGGCTTCCCTTGACGCTGGTCCGGAGGTTGCAGCTAATGCAGAATGCAGTGGCCCGTCTCCTAACAGGGACGGACCGACGAGAGCACATAACACCAGTACTCCACGCACTGCACTGGCTGCCTGTAACATGATTCAAGGTATTGACTTTGATCTATAAGGCCCTGTATGGTCTTGGACCTGGATACCTCAGGGACCACCTCGCCCTCTGTGACTCAGGATGGCCCCTCCAGTCCACGGGGGGTGCCTTCCTGGAGGTCCCCCGCGTAAAGTGGGGGGCTACAATGGAGAGGGCATTCTCGGTGGCTGGGCCACAGTTATGGAACTCCCTCCCAGAGGAAGCACGGCTGGCCCTGAGTCTGTTGGCCTTCCGTCAGGCCTGTAAGACATGGCTGTTCTTCCAGGCCTTTGGAGGTGGGGAGGGGAGGGTGGGTTAAATTTTTGTGTGTGGGGTGTTTTAAATTTGTTTTAATAATAATATTGGAATTTTTTAGATTTGTAATGTGGCTTTTATATTGTTTTAAATTGTTTTATTTTGTGTTGGAAGCTGCCCTGAGATGCCATAGGCATGAGGGGGTGGCATATAAGTGCAATAAAATAAATAATAAATAGCTATCATAGGGACAGGAAGAACATTTGACCCGGGACCCAAGGTGGGGGTGGGGGCACAAATCCTGTCCTGTTGCAGCGCAGCTGGGCAGAGACTGAGCTGAGTGGAACTGGAAGTGCCTACAGCATGCAGTGTTCCTGGGACCCCCTTGGCACACAGCACAGGGGGGGAGTAAGCACCAGCAGCAGCAGCACAAGGCAGGCAGTGCAGCAAGTGGCGGGAAGGAGAGTTGCTGAGGGAGGAAGGAGGGGAGGGAGTAGAACAGAGGAGAGGATGGTGACCGGGTTGAGGTGGCCCAAGTAGGGTTGCCATACCTCCCCTTTAATCCAGGCTGTTTATGAAAAACACATGGTGCAGGGCTGCACTGATTCTAATACAGCCCTGCACTGGAACCAGTGCAGCCCTGCACCATGTATTTTTCATAAGTGGCCTGGCTTAAAGGGGAGGTATAGCAACCCTAGGCCCAAGTCTATTTCTTGCACCTGAGCCCATTCCAACCTAGCTATACCCCTGCTTTTAGGTTTATCTGTCCAACATATGCTGTCCTTTGTAAATGACCCTGCTCAGCAGCTGGTTTCTGACCTCAGCCCTGTCCTTTACCATGTTGACTGGAAGGCTAATTTCTTCTGGGGTAGTTGCTGTTTTTGGCTCATGCTAGGACTGCTTCACTCCAAATCTAAATCCGTTCTCCTAATCTCCCAATCTAAATTCTGATAAATCTAGACAGGTTTCATTTAACAATGTGCTTAGATATAATTATTTGCTGGTTGTGACAGCAGAAGTATTCCAGTAACGGACTGAATCCCAAACAAAGAAGGCAAATGTTTAATCTGTCAGCAGCTAAATTCAAGCAGCCCATTTTTATTCAGTCTTCAAGCCCACATCCTGTTTTTTTATTAATTAAGCAGCTAATTAGTTATGCATCTGATTATGAGTGTGCATACACCTGTCTGCATGCAAGACTCTCAACGAGAATGCAAATTTTACCAGCTGGTAAACTTGGAAACAGGTCTTCAGTTCAAGTTGAATGTAAAATGTTTCTTTTGGGAACATTTCCCCTTATGAGCACAGGCAACTGAGGGTTTATTCTGGTGGATGGGATCACTGGCTGAGATCTGCCCCCCAGGTGATACTAACCCAAGGGAAATAAAATGTGTTCTTTGTAAATTTCTCCAGGAGATGATAACACCCACCCACATACACCCAAGACTCCTTGAGGGCTTGTCTGGAATAGAACACGATGTGTTGGAGAAAAATTCAAAAGAACTGCCTCTTGGGGCATGCTCCCATAATGCAAAATGCTGCTGATGTAAAGAAGGAGTTAAAACTTCTGTTTTCTCTATTTATTTTGGAAGGGACTTGACACCCCCGTCTGTGGCTGCTGAGTGGCACAGCTGCGGGAGCAGCCACCCAGATGGAGTGCTTAGAGAGGGATTCGAACGGGCAGCTCCCAGTGTGGCTACTGCAGCAGCCACCTCGCACTCCCCCTGCCACAGACCATGAGGAAGGGTGAAGCGTGCCGGGTCGGCCTCTGAAATTAACATGTCCTGCCGTGAGCACTGGGGAACTAGGCTCCCCATCACTCGTGGCCAGTTTCTGTGACTTGCAAAGGCTGCGTCTGTCTCCCACAGTGCCTATGAGCTAGGGGCCTGTCTGCTGGCATGGGTGGCCATACGGGCAGGGGATGCGTGACCGCTGGCTGCCATGCACTTTTTTGTCTTGCCCTGCACAGCACGCTCTGGATTTCTTGGCAGCGCACCATAAGTGGGTGCTTAGTGGCTCACAGGAGTGCTGTCCTCACCACCTTCAGACGGGCAGTCAAATGAGTGGCTCCTGGGCGGCCATGTATGGTAGCATCTCGTTTAAAAACACCCCTGAGAGATAGTTTAGGATTCTAAATCCAGGACCTCTCCTAATTTCTAATCCAAATGATTAGATTACAATTTCAACCCTTTATGAATCTTGTCCTATTTTAAACATGTAAATCACCAGGCAACCTACAGCATCAAATATATGATAAAACAATCCTGGCTTCAGTCCAGTGCAACTTTGGGGAAGATACTGCTGTCCTGATTTGGAAAAGAAGGAAGTGTCAGTAACTCCCTCTGAAATCCAGATAAGATGGGAGTTGTTGCTCCTTCTTCAAAGTAGTGGGAAGTTTTCAGGGTAACCTCTTCTGGGTTGGTTTCCTTTGGAAGAGAGAGAGAGAGACTGGAATCTTATGGGGAGTTCTAGAAATACATTTATTTACATATGTATACGTTGAAAAGAGCCAGTATG
Organism: Sphenodon punctatus; assembly: GCA_003113815.1. NCBI lineage: Eukaryota > Metazoa > Chordata > Lepidosauria > Sphenodontia > Sphenodontidae > Sphenodon > Sphenodon punctatus. Next base: position 3,925,948 of record QEPC01002769.1, read on the forward strand.
GTGTAGTGAGAGTTAGTGTGGTGTAGTGGATAATTTATTTATTTATTTCATATTTTATCCCACACCCTCGTGCACCATAGCAGCTCGGGGTGGCCTACAACAATAATTCCAGATAAAACCAATGATAAAAAATACTAAGGAGGGGAGGTCTGGGGCCAGGTGGGCCTCTGTAGGGAGGGAATTCCACAGCCTAGGTGTGGCCACCAAGAATGCCCTCCCCATCGTCACCACCCAGGAAACCCAGGGGACCTCAAGTCGGGCATCCCTAGCCAACCGCAAGGGTTGTACCATGGCCTGGGGTATGAGGTGGTCCCGCAGGTAGGCAGGACCCAGACCGTTTAGGGATTTAGTATAAAGGTCATTACCAATACCTTGAATCGAGCCCGGAAGACAATAGGCAACCAGTGCAGAAAACAGAGCACTGGTGAAATGTGCTCGCAACGACCTGTCCTCGTTACAAGACGGGCCGCCATATTCTGCACCAGCCGCAGTCTCTGAACTGTCACCAGGGGTAGCCCACGTACAGTGCGTTACAGTAGTCCAATCTCGAGGTGATGAAAGCATGGATGATGGTGGCCAGGTCGGAGTCCGAAACATACGGCTGTAGCCGACGTACCAGATGTAATTGGTGAAAGGCGCTCCCCGCCACAGCTGCCACCTGGAAGTTCAGGCGGAGCTGTGAGTCAAGAAGCACCCCCAGACTATGAACCTGGGGGGCTAAAGGAGGGGCAGACCCCATCAATGACAGAAGCCACCACCCCCTCAGCCTTCCCCACCAGCATCACCTCCGTCTTGTTGGGATTCAATTTCAGATAGCTCGCCCTCATCCAATCCCCCACAGCTGCCAAACACTGGGTAAGCACAGAGACTGTCGGGTCTGGGTCTGCAGAAAAAGAAAATTAAAGCTGTGTATCATCGGCGTACTGATGATGACGTACGCCAAACCTTCTTATGACCTCGCCTAATGGCTGCATGTACACGTTGAACAGGAGAGTGGACAGAATAACTTTCCCTAGAAAGGGAAGGTTAGAGACTGACTGATAGCTGGCAGGGGAGTCAATGTCAAGAGATGGTTTCTTGAGCAGAGGCTGCACCACTGCTTCTTTAAGGCGGTCACTAAAGAAGGCATTGACAACCCCGCCCAGCAATGGCCCTAAGGTCTCCTGGCAAGCCTTAACCAGGCAGGATGGGCATGGATCTAATTCACAATCTAATTTAGGTGACTCTAACTGCCCCAAGGACATCTGCCGTATCAACGGGCAACACCCACTGAAATTGATTCCACAAAATCGGACCAGGCGGGGCTTCCATAACCTCAAGTTCACTACCTGCTGTAAGTGCGGCGTTGAAATTGTGATGGATCCGAGTGATTTTATCCGCGAAGAAGTCAACAAACATGTCACAGCAATAAGGTGCTGGACTTGAATTTGGGAGACCAAGGTTTGAATGTCACCCTAGACAATAAACTCACTGTGTGGCCTTGGCCAAGTCACAGAGAGTGTGGTGGTGTCATGCTCCTGACACTCCTATCATGACCCCTTGCACAATCATCCTAGTAGTGGTAGCTGCAAAAGGGGGTGCTCTGCTAGGTGTGAACAGAGCCACACCCTTAAGATGCTTTTAGTTGAGGCTATGCAAACAACACCTCTGTGTCAGCCATAACATTAGCTACCATGGAGGCTTTTAAATTGTGACATGTGAGCTTTTCTACCATTGCAACCACGCTAAATCTGAGGAACTTGGATTTACAAAGGTTACCAAATGATACAGGAAATCATATAAAATTCTCATGTGGTTCTATAGGGGTGTGTCCCAGGGCATTGATAGCCTCTTCTTATGATTACTGTAAGCACCCATAGTGTCAGAGCACATTGCCTTGGCAAGTTGGTCCAGTGATAGAAGCCATTCCCCTGCTCCTCTCAGGGCTAAGGCCATAGAGGGATTGAATTCTAACAATATACTGCTGTGACTTTTATTGCAACTTGAAGATGGAAATCTAGGATGACTCATGGGATATTTACAGTCATCAGGTTTGGTTCCTGTGCTTCATTTCCCACCACTTCTGGTTCAGGGGCTTCTTGGATTGGAGAGGAGGAAGAGCCAGAGCACTAACCACCCCAGAAGTCCCCATCTTGCCCAGGAGAGAGCGACTGGGGAAAGTAAGGGAGCTGTAGGTCCTCGCCTCCAGTGGGAGTAAGCCTTCGCCCTCAGGGAACAGACAGGCCCCCTGACCTCAAGTGATTAGCTGTGCCAAGCATAGCTTGGATGAAGCAGAAAATCTGGCCCTCCTTCAGATTTCAGACATTGGTAAACGTCTGTTGTTTTTAATCCGATTGGCACCACCATTTCTCCCCCAGCTCTTTCCCATTACAGACGCTGCACTGCTGTGAATTTTTTACCCAGCAAACTCTTGTTGCATTTAATTCTGTTGTCCCTTATTTTAAAGCATAGATTTGCAGTCGGGGTCCTTGCCCCTGGGCACAGCTTCAGTGCAAATAATAAGGATACAATAACAGTGATAAGAATATTAGACTTTGGCTGCAAAACCAATGTGGCTGCCTTACTTTCATAAAACACTTTATTACTATGCGCTATGAAAGGACAGGAGTTCATGAGAGAGCCATGAAGTACGCATTTCATTAAAGTACACATTCACTTACATTTCCCCAAGAAAATATCTAAACACCATACCATCCCTGCAGAAAACAAAACTACTGGTTTATTAGGTTCAGCGGCCCCCAACATTGTCCATACTCTTGATTCAAAAGTAGTGGGTAAGTTTTGCTGGTTGCAAACGCACATATGTAAATTGAAACAATCACAGCTGCTTATATTTGAAAGCAGCAGCTGTCATCTTTATCTCTGGCTTTTGTTTTATTTCCACCTCTCACCCCCAGGAGATGTAATAAAGCACATAACTGGTAACCCAACCTCTGGCAGTGGTTTGTTCAAATGTTGACAGAGACACAGTTCAGCCCCAAGATCATAGTGTTATGCCACTTCTAATCCCTTAAACACAATGTGCCGAGTTGCACTTGGGAGCCTGCATTAGTTCTGCAAGCAAGGGACAAGGAGGAGTGAAAAAATTCGCACTTGATGGCCATCATTTCCTCAACAGGGCCAGATCCAGGCAAGAGCAGATTGTGAGACTACAGGGGCCCTTATGTGATGGTAGGGCCCCCAATCCATGGTGTCCATGAATACAGTTGAAATGATGATGTGAGTGTACAGGCCATAGAACTTCAAGCCTGGGGAGCCCTGGCCTTTGGAGGGCCTGCAGCAATTCAGAAAGTGGCCCCAAACACATGGTTCCCATGAATAAACTAGAAATAGCAACATGTGTATAACACACAGGCCTGCGGGGTCTGCAATTCAGGGAGACCCAGTGCTGATGAGGATGTTATATTTGACTGAGCATAAAAAATAATACTTATTAATTTAATTATTTAAATTAATTATGGTAACATTATTCTTTTTGTGAATCTGTCAGACATTCCTATGTTTCCGCCCCCTCCCACTATTTCATATGGAGCCCCAACTTTCCTAGATCCAGTGCTGTTCCCCAAGTTGCTCTGATGAAGCTAACACATTTTTTGAAATACAGGCTGTGCTCTTCTGAAACACATGAAATAAAAAGCAAAGAATTTATCTCAACAGGTGTTTTGGCGATCCTAAGACTTTTCTTCTTGGAGCTCTCGGAATTCTTGTTGACTGACGCGCCTGGTTTCCTCAGCGGAGACAATGCTCAGTGCAAACCGATGGGATTTTTTGGCAACAAAAGAAGACGTATCTCTGTTCTTACCAACAAATATACCCATTGTTACTATGGGTACCTTTTGGGCCCCTCTACCAAATGGTGTTGAAATCAGCCTGTGAGGTCCAAAGGGTTGGAACAAACTTGACATTAGCCACTGACCATTTATCTTTGTCTGTAAATACTAGAGCTGGGAATTTCAGTTTTGGATTAATCTGTAACTGCCCAGAACTGACTGTTACAGATTAATCTGAACTAATTTGTAATTTAGGGCTCCCAGTTATGTATCCGAGTTTTGGATCCATATTTCCCCTCCAGCCCCCGGGTCCCTGGAGCATACCTTCCGGCGTTAGCGAGCTTGATTAAAGCAATGCCGCTGATGTGGGGGTTCTGGTGGGCTCTCACTGGAGCGTCCTCCCCGCTCCTTATCGCGCATGTGCAGAATGACTGTCGGGGGCGTTTTGCGCATGCACAAAATGGCCGCTGCACTTAACCAAAAGGGTGGCAATGTCATTTTAGCACCACCCTTTTGGTTAAGGGTTGCAGCCATTTTGTACATGAGCATAACCGTCTCAGTAGCCATCTTGCATGTGTGCGATGAGGAGCAGGGAGGACAATATGGTGAGGGAGTCTGCCGGAGCCCCCACATCAGTGGTGGTGCTTCAGTCATGCCCTCCGAGGCTGGCAAGTATCACTCCAGGGCCCTGGGGAATGGAGTTTGGGAAGGTACGACCCACTGCCCCAAGAGTTGAAATAGATGGAAATACAGTTCGGTTTTCCATTGACTTCAATGGGAAAAATCCAAATTCAAATCTGTAAAAAGATCTGGATTTTTAAAAGAACTGAACTGGGGGGGGAAATGTAACTGAAATTCCATCCAGTCCCAGCCCTAATAATTACACACACAAAATGATAGGTGGATAAGATTTATGTGTAAGCTTGGTGGGCAACCTCTTGTTACAGGAATGGGGATGGTGGCTTGTAAGCTGCGGTGTGGAGCGGACCTGGTCCACTCAGCACTACAGTTTCTTCTGTTGCTGCTCCTTGGGGATGGAGTTGCAGGGAACCAGTGGGGACTTCTCCTGAGCTGGGTCACCACAACCCCATCCTGCAGCAGCAACAGAAGCAGGAAAAACCTGGCAGGGAGTGGATGGAGGCACCTCCAGAGAAGAACTTCCTCAAGCTTGTGGTACAGTTCCCCACTGGGTACTTCCTTCTGGTGCATCTCCCCTGGGGGCGCAGAAGCAGCAGCATAGAACAGACCTGGAGCTCAGCTTCTGCCAAACTCTGGGTCAGATGCTCTGGGTCAGATGCCAAACTCTGGTCCATTCCCCCTCACGCTACCCCCGCAGCAGCAACAGAGAAGCAGCTTCTGATGCATCAGAGAAGAAGCATCAGAAGCTGCTTCTCTGTTGCTGCTGCGGGGGTAGCGTGAGGGGGAATGGACACACAGGAGATAGCTCTGTGTCTGTTCTCTCTCCTTGCTACCCCAGTGGCAGCAACAGAAATGTGGCATGGAGAGGACCCAGCCTGCAGGATCTCCCCCTACTGCAGCTTCCAATCCTTCAGTGTCCCCTTCCTTATACGTCCCGTGGCAATAACTACATGCAAGGGGACAACATGTAGTTACACACATGTCATGCTCTAGTTTGCTGGAGTTGATGCCGTGCATGGCTGATGCAGAGCTGCAAAGTAGTCTCAAACCTACCCCTAATGTATGTGACGCTACCCACTCACGCCTTTCTCTTTTATGGAGGCTCTAAAGACTTATTATACAATTCTGGGGGGAGGATGTAGGTCTGCATACTGCTCAGGATGTCTTAAAGAAGGCATAGAGAATTTCGATAGAACTTTCCACAATGGCTTCCCCGACAGCCGAGAGAGCTTTGGGTAAGCTGTCCCTGGAACAGCCAGTTACCACTTTCACAATCAATGGTCTACCCTTGAATCACTCCAATCAGTTTTTCTGGAAGGAGGTAAATGGGAAAATATTCCCACAAAGGATACTTCTTTTTAGGGTGCATGCTCTTCCCAGGCTCCCCTTCCCCATCAGCTGTCAGGCGCCGGGGGTGGGTGGGCGGGCATGCACTCTTCCCCCTCCCAACAGCTGCCCATGGGCCCGGCACCCTTGCCCTGCCTGCAGTGTGGCGGGGAAATTGCCCGCCATAGGGCAGCACAGGGATCAGGCCCAGGCAGCTCATCTGGCTGCACCCAAAGTATACCATCTCCCCAGAATGACTGCGAGGCTGCAATTCTAAGCCATTTACTCTACAGTAGCCCCATGAAAGTCAGTGGAATTAGTCTGAAGGAGGATTTCCATGGCTGTCCTTGCCCCTAAAATAAATACATTTTGTAAAGCTGCCAGGTCTGATCGCTCCTATTTTCATACACAAAGAATGCCAGAAGGATCTACTGTGATTACTATTAGAGTGTGGGAGTACTCTAATAGTTAAGGTGTGTTGCACGCTACATTATAAAGCCTCAACATTCTATTTGTTCTAAAATCGGCACAATCAAAGTTAGTATTGTGAAATTTGTTGTGGAGTATCAGTGGGGTACACAGGTCATGCTGTGGACATTTCAGCTGAAACTGTTGGATAAACACTGAGATATCGCAATTTGAAAATCACTCAAGCCTGATTTTTTTCATTTAGTCAGACCGTCTCGATGTTGGCAGGGTAGAGGGGTTGAGTGTTGGTGGGGAGGAGGAATTAGCCTTTTAGGAAATTAAAGAAGGCTGCCAGGCCCTTGTGGTTATATGTGTAAATATGAGTAGTAGTTTTACAGTTATGGAGTTGTGAAAAACCCCATGTTAGCCTATGGAGAGGGGCTGCTTCAAAGAGGAGCGCTGCTCGCCACCTCTTCTCCTGTCTTTCCCTTCCCTGAGGTTAAGGCTTCCTAAGTTGTAAGTGAGCACAATATGTGAGACTGTACAATGTCCCTTGCACCCCCACATCCAAAGCACCCCATTCCCTTGCCCCCCACACCCAAAGCACGCCCTTCCCTCACTCCCTTGCCTTAACTTGCAATTTCCATGCTTTTTAGTGCATAATTCAATTTGCAAGAGCCTTAATTCTTCTTGTAAACTGGAGGTTTTTTTGTTTACTATGGAATCTATCTACTTTGGTCTCTTGCATCAGAAAGGTCATAGAATTTCACATGCCAACCTGAATAACTTGTAGTTCTGAATGACACACTAATTTGTGGACTCCCTTGACACAAGGTAAGAAGAGCTCTGTACTGGAGACAGACTCACTGCCAAAAACCAAAGACATCCCAACTGAGACCATAATAAGAATGGCAGTTTAATTCCGTTGGGATCAGGATTGGGACCCAGACCATATCCTTACACAAAGACTGGGATAGTGACACTGAAAGTGAGACTACCATATCTGCTGCTAAAATACCTAAATTAGACCACATTCATACCTTACGATGTCATGGTGGCAGCACTCCCATGAGCAGAAGAAGCAGCAGGGCAAGGAGCCGGAGGCCAGCATAACTTCCAGTGCAAATGGGGTTTTACCACAACAATACTCACGAATGACAGGCCTCCGCCTCCTTCCCCCACCATGTCTTCTGCTCGCAGGAGTGCCACCACTGTGCCACCATAAGGTGTGAATGCGGTCCTAGTGATGAACATTCAAGTCTCCTATAGAGAATATTTTTTAATTACACGGGAAGCTATAGGTAAAAATAGAGAGTGTGCAGATAGAAGCAAGGCACTCAAAAGAATGAGAGAGTGCAGATATGGAAGCAAGGCACTCGAATGAAGCAGTGAGAATAAAATAGTGTGAATATACTGTATTCTGAAAGATATCGGTATAATGGTATATAATGGCCTAGAATAGGCTGGAGTTGCTAGTAAAGGTCTATGTGTTACCCTTCTATACTATGAATATTTGGAATTCCATTCTTCCATAAGGATGCAAGCCAGCATTTTCACAGGTGACTAGCAATTTGTGGTACCTCAGTTTTTGGGCACCTTATAAGAACTTGACTTTCAGAAGGTGAATTCTTTGTACTTTTGGAAAATCCAGCCAGGGACGGTGCCTCATGTTAGGCACCTGAAAAACAGAGGCACTTGAAATGCTGCTAGAAAAACAAACACATCTCTAAAAATATCCAAGGAATGGAAACAAACCTAGTTACAGTAATTTAATTAAAACTATCAGTTTAAAGAGTCCAAATGCAGCACTCAGAATTGGTGGAAAATATGAGTACAGAGAATTGTATTAGCTAAGAATAATGAGCCAAATTGCAATGTAAGACTAGAATGTTCAGTATTATCCCAGCTGCCAAATTCCAGGATTACAGCACTATGCTCACCCTGTCACGGATGGCTAGGGGAAAAAAAACACCCCAGACTGTAATGGTTTATCCTCAAATGGGAATCGAAAGGTCCTCCTTAGATAATTTGTTACTCTTTAGTACGATTGCATGCATGCCCTTCATACCCATTGATATTGGTGAAGCCAACATTATATACACCTTGAACAAAAGCCATTTGCAAGAGGAAAGTGCAAGGCTTGGACCTGTCTACGAACAAAATTGAGGCAGTTATAAAGACGCTTTGAGTCCATCCAAGGACAAAGAGACCTTGGAACATCTTGCCTACACTCAGCATAATATTCTTTCTTTTGGCACTGACACGGTGTATACTAGCGGATTGCTTTAACTTTTAAAGAACTCCTGTGAGAAATCTAGGCTCCAGATTTTGAAACTCATCTGCACTTCAAATTCAGTCAGAGCTCTGCCTCTGAAACAATTTCAGACCTGGTCTCTAAACCATCTCTGTAAGGGCAGCATTTTAATTTTAAGCTATGAGAATATAAGAAGTGCCATACTGTCACATCCCAGTGGCCCACCAAGCCCAATGTCCTTTTTCTGAGAGTGACCGATTTGGTTGCTTCAGAGAAGTGCACAACAAATCTTATTGTCGACGCACCCCCTCCCCCCAAAGAAGACGAGGACACAATATATGGGTTTGAACGGCCGCACTCTTTATTATTTAGCCAAAAGGGGGAAGAGGTAACCCTCCCAATTCCCCCTTTGAACTGGGGTCCTATCAATCTCTTATCCCTAACTGTTAACCTTCCCAACAGGAGGTTCCCCTATTGTGCCAAGCGTTGTCCTGTTTGCCTGGTGCCCTCCTCTACCGTCTTCGGGTTAAGCCCGAGGGGAATCCTCCTGTGCCCTATCTTAACCAACTTTTCCAACTTACACCCTATCCCTACTACCGGTTTAACCGGGCCAGGGCAGGTTGTTCGCACCTATCCCCTCGCCCACCGAGGCGGGGGGTTTAAACAACAAGGATGAGGACACCGTAACCTCCTGTTTGGTGCATGGTCCACCCAGCAGGCTCGGCCGCTCGTCTCTCACCCTTGGGCTGGCCATGCAGTGGGCCGCACTGAGCGGCTATGTCTGGCCAATACCCATCTCTTAAGGAGATGTTGCTACCCTATGCTATCCTAACCGTTTCAACTTTTAACCGTTGGCCTGAACTCAGCCTACCGCCACCAGAACCGCCAGCTCTGCTTGGCTGGTTCGCCGCCAAAATTCACCCTTAGAGGATTTTATATAGGCTTTGTTTCAGGACACCTAGATATACACTGCATCCAGCATCCGATAAGTGGACCCCATCGCTCCGATACAACTCGTCCTTATCGTGCCTAATTTCCGTATGAGAAATTGCGAAACCCCCTGTTCGCTGTAACCAGTTACCAATTTCCGAATTTGCTCTTTTTCTTGCCCGATCCACTCTACCCGGGTGATGGGCGTTAGCCCATACCCTCCTTTGCAACATTTCCGACCAAATAAGGGTGCAACCCTGAAACCGATCCTGCACCTTTTGCAGATCTGCCTTCGCCCTCTTTGTAAGCCTAAGCCCCGTGACCTTGGGCAGGTCATTTTCACCCAAATGTATTATCATTATTTCCGGTGCGGGGAATTTTTCTGCTGCCGCAGACAGCGCCGGGAGCAATTGCTCCCACCGCATTCCGCGTCGACCCAGCCACATTATTTTTGCCCTATCGCCTAAACCCAGCTGGGTACCCCATCCACTGCGTGCGGCCATCTTTCCAGCCCAATGGACGATGCTGTGGCCGACGATCCACACCACCTTCCGTCCCCTCGGGGGATCCGCGTCTAGAAAAGAAACCATAGTTAACCGGTTGCTGACGGGTGCCCAACTGCCCCGACATTCTTGGCTCTGTGTCCCTTATGTAAACACGGTAAGCAGCGGACCGCCATCTCCCTATATTTTGTATCCGTTCTGCAGGTAAACCCATGCTAGCGGCCACCGATGCCGCCCCTATGCGAAAGGAATGTGCCGTGTAACAACCTGGGTCTAGGCCTGCTTCCCTCACGCACATGTTAAGGACTGCCCCAAACTGGTATCGCGTCAGCGGATTCCCGTCCTCGTGAATAAATAACGGGCCCTCTGCTTTCGGGCGGGATGTCAGGTACTGCGTTATTGCTTCAACCGGGCATGTAAGGGTATCGCCCGAAGGGCGCAGCCTCACGACCCTACCTTTTGCCCTTTGGTCCGTCTTTGATCTTTTTATATGTAACAGGAGGGAGTCTCCCTGCCAACCCACGTCATGTATTTGCAGGGCCGCACCCGACCTGTCTTTCCTGGATTGGGGGACGATCTCACCGATCCTGAAAGCTCCAAACAATGCAACGCGGAACGCGGCAGTGAAAAGAACTATCTCACTGTCCGAGTGACACACTTTATGTAATGCCTGGGTAATCATTGTGAGGAGCTGGGGGGTAATGGGGGCCCTCGCGTCTGGTGTACGCGGGGTGCTACGGGCCCAACTCTCCTTAAGACGGCTCATAAAAAAGCCGTTATCAGGGGATGGGTGTCCCGCTAGGCGGCTCATAAAGGAGATGGCAGCTATTTTTCCCCCAATCGTACCCGGCGCCAAACCTCGTTGTTTCAACTGGAGGGCAAATTGAAGCATCTGGCCCTCAGGGATGGGGAATCCTAGATCCCAACCCTTCCCTGACCTGTATTCCTGGAACTCTCCAAAAGCCGTTCCGTACGCCCGCCTGGTTCTGGGCGCGAGGGATCCCTGCACTGCCTGATTTAGGGCTAGAATCCAAGGTTCCACATGTCCCCTGGCAACGGCTCTGGGTACTCCATGGCATCTGGTGCGAGTTGGCGAAAACGGTCTGTCTGAAATCGAGAAAGGGCATCGGCTATGCCGTTATCTATTCCGGGCACGTGCTTGGCCACGAACAAAATGTTTGCCCGCAAGCATTTAAGTACAAAATGCCGTACCAGCCGCATAACCCTTTCCGACTTCGACGACAGTTTATTGATGACATGAACGACCGCCATATTGTCGCACCAGAAGAGAACCCGCTTGTTGGAAAATTCTGCTTCCCATAATTCTACTGCCACCACAATGGGGAAGAACTCGAGGAATGTTAGATCACGGGTTAATCCCTGTTCTTCCCACTCTGCTGGCCATGGGGCTGCACACCACTTCTGCCTGAAGTACACCCCGAACCCATGGCCGCCTGCCGCGTCAGATTGTATTTGGAGCTCTGACTCCAAAAGGAGTCGTTGCCGCCAAAAGCTCACCCCATTATAGCCCTGGAGGAAGGCCTCCCAGGTTGCCAAATCGTCCCGCATCACCCTTGTCACCCGGACATGATGATGTGGGGGATGGTCGCTCTCTATAAGGGCATATAATCAGGACATGAAAGCTCTTCCTGGTGCGATGACTCGGCAAGCAAAATTAAGGCTACCCATGAGGGACTGCAGCTGCCTGATTGTTATCTTGTTGGCCGCCTTGGTTGTCGCTATCAATTCCCTGAGGGTTTGGAGCTTGTCGGCTGGCAATCTGGATAGAGAGCTCACTGTGTCGAGCTCTATGCCCAGATATGTCAATTTGGTCGTTGGGCCTTCAGTTTTTTCCGGCGCCAGTGGTACCCCCAGTTCCACAGTCACTCTCTGGAACGTGCGCAGCCCACATGCGCATTGCGCTGTCCCTGCCCTTCCCGCGAAGAGGAAATCATCTAAATAGTGTGTTATCAAGCCCCGCCTTGCACGCTGGTGCGCGATCCATTCCAAAATGGTGCTGAACTTTTCGAAGGCTGTGCATGAAATGGAGCATCCCATGGGCATTGCCTTGTCAAAGTAAAATTTTCCCTGGAACTGCATGCCGAGAAGCTCAAAGTCCTCAGGATGCACTGGCAGGAGACGGAACGCCGACTTGATGTCGCATTTCGCGAGAAGGGCACCCTTGCCGCAGGAACACACCATTTCGACTGCCGAATCAAATGATGCATACCTTACTGAGCAAAGTTCCGGAGGGATCGCATCATTCACCGACTCCCCTTTTGGGTGGGACAAGTGGTGAATCATGCGATATTCCCCCGGGGCCTTTTTTGGCACTATGCCCAGGGGGATATCCGGAGTATGGGGATAGGCAAATCTACAAAAGGGCCCTGTATCCTTCCTTCTTTTACTTCTTTATCAATCTTTTGTTGGACTAACTATTCGTTACCGGTCACTGATTTCAAATTTTTTGCCCCCAGATGATAACAGGGGCCCTGGGTGGGGAGCCTGAAGCCAATCCTAAAACCCTCTATGACGTACTAGGCGGTTTCGCGGTCGGGATAGTCCCGAGTCACCAGTCGTAGTGCCTCATGCTGCACCGGAGTTGGCGCCCTTGCCCACTGGTTGACTGGTGCTTCCCTGACTGGTGGGGGCCTGCCTGTTACCTCCCCGCCCCCTGCTCCTGGCTCCATACTGTCTAAATCTATTACACGTTGATGCGGCATGGTCACCCGCACACTGGGTGAATACGTGTTTAAATTTACACTGGGTCCGAAAACACCTTCCCCCATCGTTAAAATCCCAACACGTAGGCCCCCCCTGAAGGCTGCCGCAGTCTGTTCTTCTGTCCGCCTTCGCCCTGCTGTGTGCCCCCCATACGCGAGAGGACGTGGCCACTATCCGATCAGGGGGCGTACCTGGAGCAGCTGATGCACTCCAGTCAGATATCGTGGGCATGGAGATCCCAACGCAGTCTCGAGTTGTTGGACGCCCTATGCCAAAAGGATTCGTCGTAGCGTAGCCAAGCGCCCGGTCCTCCTGTATCGAATGCTCGGCAAACAATGTCCGAGTATTTGATCATCTCCAGCCCTCATTCTGGAAACCTCACCAGTGTCACCCCCATATAAATAGTATAAGCAGCTGTCCAGTTGGACCAGGTGCGTTCGGCCTTTAGCCTTTTGAACTTCTCCTTTTCCTTCCTCTCTTCGTTATCATTCGGGTCTGGTATAGGGTCGCTGAAGAGGAGTGCGAATATGTCAATGTACTCGCCACTCCATATTTTTTCCTTAGTGGCCTGAAGCAAATGTTTCCCTAGTGGAGCGGACACGTCGGCGTGCCCCCCCGACAGGGGTGGGGGCTCTTCCCGATGGCCACAGCACCATGCAGTCTGATGCGCACAGAACTGCCCCGCCCCCCACACTCGGGCCGCTGATTTGTAGCCCATATTTGGGCAGTGTCCGCAAGCCACAGTGTGGCTTCGTGCTGCCCTCCCCCCCGTTTGCCCAATCGATTCCTGGCAAGTTGGGTACTGACCCCTTCCGAGTTTCTGGTGGGTACATGACCTAGATGGGGGTCCTCCCCTTGGCCCCTAAAGGGTCCTGCCCCCCAGTGATCCTCTTCTTCTTTCTCCCACCAACTATACCCCCCTTGCTCACCTTCAACGGGTTTGGATCCGCAACGGGGGCTTGGGCCACCCATGTGGCTCGTTGGTCTGCTCTGTCTGCGCTGTGCCGGCTCCATACTTTCTGACAACGCGCGCATTCCTTCCTGGAGTGCCTCAAATTGAGCTTGATAGTCAGGGGGGCCTTCTTCCCTTCGCCTGCTCGGTCCCGGTTCATTGTCCCTGAAACAAGAAGGTAGGGCCCGACGCCGCCCACTGGCTGCGCAGCGTGGGCCCTCCTCGTAGCCTGGGGACAGGCCACCTGGCCCTTCCTCCCACGGGGCCGGTTGCCCGGATTCCCTCTCTTCGCCGCCATGTCACCCCGGGGGCTCACTGCGACTCGCTTCCAGTTCTTCTATGCAGGCCTGATATCCTTCTAATTGGGCCTGCATGGCCCTGAGGACTGCCTCCTGCAAGGCCTGGCCTTGCTGCTGCCTTTTGGGGTTAGCTTTTTTAGGGGGGGCCTTACTTACCCTCTTTGCCTGAGCCTTCTTCTGGCCCTTACGGTGGGGGGGGCATTTCGGCACCTTGCTGCTCCTAATGCCTCTGCTGAGACACCACACTGGGGGACTAGGCAGATCCCTCAGGACTGTCCTGCAGTGGTCCCCTGTGTGCTGGAGGGAGGGGGGGGCAATCCGACCCCGCTCAGCCCTTTGCTGCTTCCCACGGGGCCCGTGGGTCTCACTTCCGGGGACAGACTCCTTTGATGTCCCGGGGGGGGGTTCTACTCTGGCCCCGCTTCACCCGTCGGCCCTCGTGCTTCGAGGTGAGCGGCCTACCAACGGCGCTGCCTCGAAGCACGTCCTTCTCCCCGCTCCCGCCTGGCCGAATGAGGCGGTTGAGTGGGGAGCTCTAAGATGGCGCTCGGGAATTCCGACTCTCGCGAGAGTCTCGGGCGCGCTCCTCACGTGGTCGCTGGGGGCAACCAGGCCTAATTCTGCCCCCCACTCTACCGCGGATGCTCCTTCCTCGCCTCCCTTGGCCGGAGGGAGAAAAGGGGCACCGCCAAACCCCCGCCGCTGCAATCGCGGAGGGGACATGGAGTGATCTATTCCCTGATATTCATTCCCTACCTCTGACAGTCAAACATTTCCTCCCTAACTAACTTGACTGACATTTATGAACCTATTCTCTTAAGAACTTATACAACATCACAACTTCCTCTGGCAATGAGTACCACAAGTTAATCGTGCAGTATGTTGAGTGAAAAAGTACTTCCTTTTATTTATTTTAAATCTTCAGCCAATCTTAGAGGGTGCCCTTTAGTTCTATCATTTTTGAGAAAGGGTAGATACTAGTTCCCAATTTATTTGCTCTTCAGTGCACCAGTCATAATTTTGTAAATGTCTATTATATCCCCCTTCAGTTGACTCTTTTGGAAGCTGAAGAGCCTTCATTTATTGATGTGGAAGCCACACCACACTTGCAGTCATCCTTACTGCCCTTCTCTTCACTTTTTCCAACTCTACTATGTACTGAGTGCAGCCAGTTTCTCTTTGAGCTTGTTCTCACAAGTGCTTTTTTTTTTTTTTTAATAGAGATAACTACCTCCTAGCTCACTTTCCCCTTCCCTGTGTTCCCAGGAGCATAGAGATAAAGCAAGGATAAAAAGAAAAAGGTAGTTACCTCTCCAAAGAAGTGGGATTATTCTGGATTGGGAGGCTCCTATTTCAAGGGCCATGTTCATACATACTGTAGCAGGGAAAACGTCCTGCTTTGCATCCCACTGTACAGCCCCCTGCCATCCCGGCAACCTTCAGTAACTTCCTTCTGTGTAAGGGGCGTAGCTACCATTGGACAAACAGGGACATTCATGCCAGGACCCATACTGGCTGGGGGCTCAATATCCAATAGCTAAGTCATCCCCCCCTTTTCTTTTCTTTTTTAAAATTGCCACCTGAGTTGCCTGGGGCCCTTCTGGCTGCTGCGTGGGCCCCTTTCCCCTCCATGCCCGCAGTTGCAACATTGTGTCTGACACAACGTTGCAACTGTGAAGTGGGAGGGGCCCCATGCAGCAGTCTGCGTCGGACCGGGTCAAACTTACAAGCCTCATGGCTCGGCACACACCTCTGGCTCCATGTCGCAGAGGAGGAGTCCTCCTCACCAGTCCAGACCCAGTCTGGGCAGGGCTGGCTCGAGGGAGGCCCATCCCAAGCAGGAAGGTGCCCGGTGGCAGCTCCACTGAGTAGAACCACCACTAGGCACCTTCCCACTCTGATGCTCTCCGCGTTGAGCTGGCCCAGCTTGCCCCGGCCAGCCCCCTGGTTGGGTGGGCTGGGACAGCAATAGCACTGCTGCTGCTGGCTGCGCTTGGCCCAAGTGTGTGGGCAGCAAGCCACGAGGGACAGAGTGCACCGTGGGACCAGCTCACCGCCATCCCCGAAGATGGATGGGTCCAGCAGCAGGCCACCAGCGGCATGCTGCAGGCTCTGCAAAGAGCAAGTAAGTCCCAAACACCCTTTTGTTGTTCTTAGCATCCCTTGCTAGCCTCAGCTCATTCTGAGCTTTAGTCTTACTGACGCTGTCCCTACAAGTTTGGGCTACTCATCTGCACATGTCCTTGGTGAGTTGTCCTTCCTTCCATTTCTTATAATGTCCTTTTAAATTCTCAGCTCATCAATAAGCTCCTTGTGCATCCACATTTTAGATGTCTCTCATTTTTCTTTCTCATTGGAATTGCTTGTGATTGTGCCTTCAGTATCTCATTTTTCAGAAACTCCTTTCTCCTTTAGATTATCTAGCCTTGGGATCCTACCTAGCATTTCTTGGAGGCCCTTTTCAAATGGGCCGGGAGGAGCCACAGTGCGGATGGGAGGAGAAATGGTTGTGTGCTGCGTGGGCAGCCCATCACACAGACGCACACCAATTTCCACCCACCTCCACCGATCTCCATGCACGAAGACATTGCCGTTTTGTCTAATGCCTCCGTGCATGGGGGATCAGTGGAGATGGGTGGAGTGCGGGAGCACGCACGCACTCCCACTAGCTGTCACACGTGTACCCCCGCCGCCCACCCAGTCGCACACGTGGGTAGGGGGTAGGGCTTCTCATGTGAAAAGGGCCTGAGTTTGTTAAAATCAACTTTCCTAAATTCCAAGGTACACATTTGACTTCACCTTTTCCTTTCCTTAAGATTATGAATTCCAAAATTACATAGTCATTTCTGTTGCAGAGTAATAACTGATTTGCAATCAGCAAGGACAAATGCAGCTGAAGGTTTAAAAACAGAACTTTACTTAAGCTTTCTCAGGCACAGATCCTTAGTTACATCTAGCTAGTAAGAAGACAAAATGGAGACTGAGACAAAGAGAGAGAAGGGAAGAAGGAGTGGTTACACAAAGGAATTCAACTGCAAAACCCCATCTCCCTTCCATGTACACATAAACGTAGCAGCGCCATCTGGTGGCTCTATAGTCAATCACTGTTCTTAATACAGCAGGCATTAACTTATAGATGTTGCATATACCAACACCCCTTCTCAACAGACAGAAGTTAACCTACTATGCCCATTCTACTTAGTAGCTTTCGGTGGCGCTCTCCTGCTAAAGGTTTTGTCAGGGCATCTGCTACCATGTCTTCTGTAG
>QEPC01002769.1:3945372-4029707 GCA_003113815.1 Sphenodon punctatus
CTGTTGCAGAGTAATAACTGATTCGCAATCAGTAAGGACAAATGCAGCTGAAGGTTTAACAACAGAACTTTACTTAAGCTTTCTCAGGCACAGATCCTTAGTTACATCTAGCTAGTAAGAAGACAAAATGGAGACTGAGACAAAGAGAGAGAAGGGAAGAAGGAGTGGTTACACAAAGGAATTCAACTGCAAAACCCCATCTCCCTCCCATGTACACACAAACTTAGCAGCACCATCTGGTGGCTCTATAGTCAATTACTGTTCTTAATACAGCAGGCATTAACTTATGGATGTTGCATATACTAATAATTTCCCTCCCCCAAAGTTCCTACTATTTTCACCTCACTGACCAAGTTGTTGGTTAGGATTAAGTGTAAGATTGCTGACCCCCTCCACCTTCTGAAAATTGAAGTTGTCAGCAAGGCAAGGCAGAGTTTGTCTTCGAACAGACACAAGGCAGAGTTTGTCTTCCCCATTACTACTACTACTTGCCTCCCTGAAAATTCTACAATCTGTTTTAAGAAAGCATCATCCACATCTTCTTGGTTTGGCTGTAGTAAACTCCAACCATAATATCATTTTTATTTATTTCTCCTTTCATTTTTACACAGATGATTGCAACAGGACTGCCATGCTCACTCTCATGGATTTCTGTGCAGGTGTATAAATTTCTGACATATAATGCTACTCCCCCTCCACTTTCTGTTGCATCTGTTCTTTTTGAACAAGTGATATCCTTCAGTTGTTCAATTCCAGTCATGGGAGTCATCCCACCAAGTCTGAGTAATACCTATTAAATCATATTTATCTTCCTGTATTATAATTTCAAGTTCATCGTGTCTATTTTCTATACTCTGTGCATTGGTGAACAGAGACATCAAAAACTATGAGTACTATGCCCAGGACCCTGAGGGAAATGCTCAAATCATGGATTTATTGAAGAATCCCTCCCACAGAGATATTCCCCATGGAATTTCCCTGCTTGAGTGACATCACAGCAGGTAAGCCTCTGAATGGCTTGCATGTGGTGATTGACGGATGACATCACCACATGCAAGCCGGCCAGAGGTTTCCCTGCTGTGATGTCAGCTTGTCTGGCATACCTCTCCCCAACCTGGCCTGCTCAGGAACTCTGAACACCTGAACAACTCAGGAACTCTGAACACCTGAACAACTCTGTGCTGGGCTGAGAAGGGGGAGGGTAGCAGCAATGCTAGGTCCTGCCATCGCGAACAGGGTGAGTTGGGGCTCCGGGGGGCAGAGGAGCACAAGTGGGCTGGGGAGGGTGGGGGGTGGATCACCTTGTTGGCCGAGACCATTGACAGAGTGGCTCCCAGGCATCCACTTCCTTCCCAAGTCTCCTGCAGGTCTCCTTGGTTTACTGAGGGCCTGCGGTGTTTGAAGCGGGAGAGTAGGCGGTTAGAGCGATGGTGCCACCGGACTCGTGATGAGTATGATCGATCGCAGCATAAGAGCAGTTTAAAGGTCTATGCTGTGGTGGTGCAGGCAGCAAAGAAGCAGTTCTTTGCTTCCCTTATTGCATCTGCAAAGTCACATCCAGCAGAGCTTTTCCGGGTGGTGAAAGGCTTGGTCAGGCCTGCCTGCCTCCACCTGGACCTGAAGCAATCCAGTGACCGCTTTGACCAGGTTATTGAGTACTTTGTAGATAAGATCACTCGCATCCACCACAATTTTGGTACCACAGTTATTGCAGAGGATCATCTTGGAGCTATGGATGCCCCATCCTGTCCTGTTTTGTGGGATCGGTTTCAGATGGTGTCACCTGCTGATGTGGAGTCCTTTTTGGGATCTGTTCATGCCACTACTTGTGAGCAAGATCCATGCCCGTCCTGGTTGGTGAAAGCCAGCCAGGAGATGTTACGGCTGTTGCTGGCTGGGGTGGTTAGTGCCTCCCTTCGGGAGGGCAGGGTGCCTGATTGCCTGAAAGAGGCTGTGGAAACCATCTCTTGACGCTGATGCTCCAGTCAGTTATCGGCCAGTCTCTAACCTCCTCTTTTTAGGAAAGGTTATTGAACGGGCTGTGGCACGGCAGCTCCTGCAGCATCTGAAATGCACCGGTTTCCTTGACCCCTTTCAGTCTGGTTTTCGACCTGGGTATGGCACGGAGACTGCATTGGTGGCCTTGGTTGACAATCTCTGTCTGGCATTAGACCAGGGTAGTCAGACCTTACTGGTCCTGCTACACCTTTCGGCTGCGTTCAACACAGTCGACCATGAGGTGTTGGTGACTCGCCTGCAGGACCGTGCCGGGATTGGCGGAACGGTCTTGGACTGGTTTTGTTCATTCCTGGCCGGGAGAACTCACCGGGTGGTCTTGGGGGAGTGTACGTCTTCCCCCCAGGACTTCACATGCCATTTTGTCCCCCCTCTTGTTTAACATCTATATGCAGCCATTAGGGGAGATCGTGAGAGGGTTTCAGGGCATGCAGTGTCATCAGTATGCTGATGACACGCAGCTCTACCTCTCTTTTTCCATCGATCCAGGCCATGCAGTCTCCTTATTTTCCCATTGCCTGTCAGCTGTGAGGACTTGGGTGAGATTGAGCCATCTGCAATTGAATCCTGACAAGATGGAAGTGATGTTGGTGGGCGAGGGCTTGGGGAGTGGTTGAATCTCCTCTGGTTGGGGGGGTTCGCGCTCCTATGGTCTCTCAAGGGCAGAGTCTGGGTGTACTCCTCAATTCACGGCTCAGTTTGGAATCTCAGATTTTGGCTGTGGCGGGGAGTGCGTTTCGGCAGTTACATCTTGTCCGGCTGCTTCGGACGTATCTCTCAGACTCTGACCTCGCCACTGTCATCCATGCCTTCATCACCTCGAGGCTGGATTATTGCATCGCACTCTACATGGGGCTGCCTGAGAAGCTGGTCCGGAGGCTGCAGCTGGTGCAGAATGCCATGGCCCGTCTCCTTACAGGGGCAGGTGGCAGGGAGCACATGACACCAGTGCTCCGGGCTCTGCACTGGCTGCCTATAAAGCACCGGGCCAGGTTCAAGGTGTTGGTTTTAACCTTTAAAGCCCTTCACGGCCTGGGCCCTGCTTATCTGCGGGACCGCCTCACTCCCCATGTGCCCATGCGCCCTCTGAGATCGTCTGAGGGAGCCTTTTTGGAGGTTCCTCGGGTGAGGTGGGTGGCTAATTCACTCCCGGAGGAGGCTCGGCTTGCCCCCACTCTCCTGTCATTTTGACGTTTATGTAAGACCTGGCTGTTCTGCCAGACTTTCGGCAGGGGGGTGGGGAGGGGGCTTGGGGGGGTTGTTTTTCCCTGCATATAAGAAATGTCTAACTTTTAAAATTGTTTTATTGTTTTATGCTTTTATCTTGTTGTTCACCGCCCTGGACTGCCCTGCAGGCAGGAGGGGTGGGATAAAAAATTTATATAAATAAATTATAATAATTTTTAAAATGTCCCCTTATTTAATTTTTTTTCTACCACCTGATCTACAGAAGCAAATGCTGTATTTCCTTTTTTGACTTTTTCATGCAGAGCTTTGCATTTTGCTCTATTGCATGCCACCACCATTGTGTAGTTTTTTGTTTTGCATACACTGTGGGGTCTTTTCATTTAGTGTGTGTTCTAGTTCATTGTTTGTGTGTAATATTTTAATGCTGGCCCTGCCTCCTGCTGCCCCCCTCTGCTGCCACACCTACCACCCCACCTAACAGTGCACCAGCCACCACTGCTAGTATCCACCCTCTCTCTTTGCCCATCCGCACAGTGGAGGGAGGAGGAGCTCTAAGACAGCAAAGAGCTACCACATACTCCACTGATTTCCTTTGAAGTCATAAAGAGTAGGAGATAATTTTGCCCTAAATAGATTGATTGTGAGGAAAGGCATCCATTTGAGATGACTCTGAGGTAGGAACATCATTCTGTAGCTTTACTCATGGTATGGCTCTGTGCATATCCTGACCAGTGGCAGCAAACTCAAACCCACACTGGGGCAGTGGGGTGGCAAAGCTGAAATGATGCTTCAACCTGGTAATCCTAGTCCTGCCCAGTGGGCTGGGAATAATATTGGGTTGGTGGGGCTCCCTACTCCTTTGAATTGTCTGGTCAGATCCCCAAACGTCCCTGCTGCCAGACCCTGGAAGTGTGTCCACTCCCTGACCCCAGAGGGATGGGGTCAGTGGTGGGAACTTGCAAGCTGTGCACCATTGGCAATTACTGTGGGCTCTTGCCTGCTGTGTGTATATTAGCTGTACTTCTATGAAAATGAACAAATGTGTTATATCTTAAAAAAAACCAACCCAACACCAAACCTGACAGATCATGTCAGTTATTCATACCAGGAATTAAAGGAATCCACACTATGGGATTTTGTCCAAAGGGAAGAATACTTAACACAGCCAGAACTGGGGCAGGATTAAGACCTGCTTTAGGCAGGGGTCAACCAAAATAATGAAAAGGCATCTGTTAGCTAAAGTCTAGAACCAGGGCAGGTCAAAGAAATTCTCCTGAGTGTTCTTTTCTCCTCTGTTCCCATTTTTTCTCCCACAAGGGACTAGCTGTAGGCTCCCAGATACATTCATTAAAAACATTTGCCTACAGGAAATCCCGCTGCTCATCCCAGTTATCTGTTCTACTACAGCCCACCCAAGATGCATCATGCTGTTCCCCTCAGCACTCGCAGCAATAGGAACGATGAAACAGGAAAAATAATCCAGGCACGAGATTATGGATTTCTAAGGAAGAAAGAAGTCAGATGTCCACTTCTGTTGGCCTAGCCACTCCTAGGGCTATCAATGGAGAAATGGTGGAGAAATTAGTTCAGTATGATCTCTCCCTGCTTACTGTCCCCCCACCCCCTCCCCTCATTTATATGGTGAAATATTCCAGAACAAGGGTCCAAAGATAGGGGCTGTCAAACAGTTTTAAAGCATGATCCAAACCCTGTTGCAGTCAGTAGATAGACTTAATGGGCTTAAGATGAGTCAAGTTATTGCTTTGGCTAGGTGCCAAGTTACTGAAACTAGTGATCCTATGTAGGGCTTAATTCCAATGAGTGCTTGTCAAGATGGAATTTAAGTTTCTTAGACAGTTTGCACTGGATTATTTTATGTGTCCATCACTCCTTCTCTTCTGGGGTAATAAGACCAGTAGAGGCAGAATTTCAGGCAGTATGCTGTGCGATGTAAGTCGAGAGAGAGAGAATGGTTGCCATGTTGGTCCCAAATATGGAGAGAAAGTATCTTTGATTAGGCCAATTACTGTTGGTGAAGGTGTGCAAAGGTTTTCTTTAGGCATGTAACAAGTCAGAACTATAGACAGAAAATGCAGGACCCATGTCCCAATCATGAGCCCCCCTATGGGAAAAGGGGCCCCCCAGAGTTGGGGGGAGGGAGGACCTTCAGGACAGGGAGGCAGGGCTTCCCCATGAAAGCTCCCAGGAGGCCCTCCAGAGAAGTCGCAATCTTGCCACAAAGGGGCGTGAGGGTGGGGGCAGCACTTCACCTCCCACCCAATCGTAACAATTCTTTCTTGGCAGAGTCCTTTGCACGTGTCCAAAGTACCATTGGGAAACCTTCAGAGTGGGTGGGAGCAGTGTGCTGGCACCATTCCCGCACCTGCCCAATCTAAACATGTCCTAGAAGTGCTCAGGCCTCTTGCAAAGGACCCTCTCAGGGCCTGGAGCCCGAGCTCAACTGAGCCCCCTCACTCCATGGTAGCTCACCCCTGTCTGAGCAAGTCTCAAATGAGATGCAAGAGCAGTTGAAGTTCTGGCAAGACAGGAGCACCATCAGAGCTGTCCTGAGTGCTGAAGGGAGTAGTTAAGGGAGGTAGCTTTGGCACAAGGGTGGGGGGTTAACTAACTATTGTTTATAAAGAGGTTGGTACAGAGAGAATGATTGGCTGTTGACACCATCTGGTGAGGCGGGTCATTTGCTACATAGAGATTTAAATAGAATTGTGTGTGTGTGTGTGTGTATGATGGGTGTGATCAAATCAGTGCTGCTGACTCTCATAGTTTTATCATGTCTTGCAATATGTGGTATTTTTATTTTCCTAACAATTGAGCATGTAGAGCCATACAATTATATGATTAACTGTTACTTTAAACATTTTAAAAGATTCCAGCTCTCACAGCTGTGAAAAGAAGCATGAAAATGTGAAAAAAAGAGAGGCAGAGCTGAGTGTTATCAGTATATTGATGACACCTCCGAATGCCCAAACCTCCGAATGATCTTGCCCATTGGTCTTAGATACAAATTGGACAAGAAGGGGACAGAATATAACTCTGTGGAACCCCACAGGGGAGGCCCCAAGGGAACAACAAGCAATTGCCCATCACCAGCCTCTGGTATCATTCTGACAGAAAAGAAGGAAACTCAAGAGCGGTCTCATACACCCCCACCAGGTACTGCAGTTGTGTCAACAACACCCTGTGATCAACTATATCAAAGGCCAAGATCAGCAGGGTAGAATTCCCCTTGTCCATCTCAAGGCGCAGATCATCGACCAAGGCCATAACAAATGCAGTCTCTGTCCCATACCCTGGATAAAAACCTGACTGAAACAGGTCCAGGAATTCGATAGCATCAAGATGAGCCTGGAGCTGTTTGGGAGACTGGAGCTGCTGGGTAACCAACTGTTCAATAACCTTCCCTAAAAAAGGGAAGGTAGAGTCAAACTGATAGCTGGCTGGGGAGTCAACATCCAAAAATGGTTTCTTAAGCAGGGGCCATATCACCACAGTTTTAAGGGTGTCCGATACCCTCCCTTCCCGTAGTGAGGCATTGATAACCCCAGCCAACAACAGCCCCAGCATCTCCCAGCTGGTTTTTGCCAGTCAAGACAGGCAGGGATCTAATTTACAACTGGTTGCCCTCATCACCCGAAGCATCTCCCTTGCATCAGTGGGTGATCCCAACTGAAACCAATCCAAACAAATGGGATAAGACTGAGTTTCCATTTTCCATAACCCCAAACTCTGACCCTGCCGTTGAAATGGCAGCACCAGAGTTGTGGTGAATGTGTGCAACTTATCTGCAAAGTAATTAATTAAAGATGTCACAGCAGGCATTACATGACTATTTTCTAGCAGCAACAGGCCGGGTTAACCAGGCCCCCTCACCACCTGGAACAGCCCCGCTGGATGAGACTTTGCAGACACTATGATAGCAAAGAAGAAAGGTTTTTTTGCCACAATCACAGCCATGGCATAGTTCTTCAAAAATGATCTATATCACAATCAGTTGGCTTCTGCAAAAGCGCCACCTACACTCTAACTGCCTACTCTCCCACTTCAACTACCTCAAGTCCTCTGTATATCAGGAATCCTGTGCTGATGAAACTGTAGGAACGGACGCCTGGGTGCAACCATAATGACTGGTTGGCAGAGCAGCCATCAAGGGCAGTGGGTGTATTCCCGAGGGAGTTCTGGAAACCAAACGGATCCATAAATCTCCAGCAGCGGACCAACCTAACCAATTCACCACCCCAACAAGGTGCATGGGGGGTGGGATCTGGGCCTTCAGAAGATAATTATTCAATCATGACAACATTGTTATGACACCCCACGCCTCCAAAATAGGAACTCCCATATCCAGGCTGGTGCAAAACATAAAATCCAATGTGTGTCCTGCCTTATATGTTGGACCCGATGCTATTTGGGATAGGCTCAGATTGCTATGGCAGCCATGAACTCCTGCTCTGCCCATAAATGATTGGCCTCCACACGTAAGTTGAATAAGTCTAGGTGATCTGAATACCACCTCCAAGACCGGTTCAACTACAGTGGCCAGGGAATCAATTGTGCATTAGGGTGTTTGGTATACCAAGAGGATCCCCAGTCTATCTCCAGACAAATCCAACACAAAGTGGACACACTCTATATTGGATGTGTTTGGCACCAAGTGCCTCCGAAATGCCAAGGTGTCTTTACAGACCACGACCACTCCGCCCCCTCACAATCCTTGGCTGATGCTGCACCAAGTATCCATCTGGCACCATCTGGGACAATATTGACCCAGATGCCTCATCCAGCCAGGTCTCCATCCTGAATCAAATCATGGCTTCATCCTGAATCAAATCATGGATGGTGGATGTTTCATTTACCACCAACCTCGCATTGAGCAGCATCAGTGTCAGATCAACTCCCAAATATCCTGAGATGAGGGGGGGAGGAGAGTGGGACATTGGAACTGACACCAATGTCCCACTCTCCTGAGAGCTCTAATGGTCTCTCCTCCCTCCCCACCCATACCTCCCCATGTCCACCACGACCCCAGTAGCTGACCTTCTCTCCTCCCCCTCCAGAAAAGTTCCCTTCCCCAGCTCCTGATTGACAATTCCCCCTCCCCAAAGACGACTGCACTCAAGGGGCACGTAAGGGCAATGGACACCGATTGCTCCATGGGTGGAGATGGTTGTTGCGCGGGAGCACACACCCACCGCAAGTGGTGTTTACACAGACGCCTCCACCCATCTCCACCCGGAGAAACTGGGTGAAGGCAGCTTGTGTGAAAAGGGCCCTTGTTGATTGGCTGCAGTGTCGCCCTGCAAGATGTATAATAAAATGTAACACCCATTTTATCGATGTTAGAGTGTCTGTGTAAAAAGGGCCTTAAAGACCTCGATGATTGATGTCTTCAATTGGCATCTTTAAGCGCGTGGCATGCATCTAAAAACGGCCACAGACTGAGCTGCTACAGAACTGTTTCAGCTCAGGGCTGAGCTAGCCACACCCAGCTACTTCCTTTTCCTTTGTCTCCTCTGTAAAGAAGCTTCCTTCTCCAAACAGTCAGCTACTTTCCTAATAGCCAGCTGAGCTCCACTAACTCTGCACCAGTTAATTAGCAGCTTGCTTGCTGCTTCTCGGCTTTAGCAGACATGAGCAGGCTGAGTGTATGCAGCTGCTTGCAGCTACTAGGTGGCACAGAGGCTTTTCTGCCTTTTTCAGGCTGGCTCTGTCAAGCCTCTCGCAGTCCTGAGTTTATCCCAGGCTGTTAGGCTGCAATCTGTTACAGAGCCTTTCTGCAGAAAGTCTCTTGCTTGAAATATTGCTACTGGCTGGATTTTTTAACACTATTGTATAGCTAAGATGACCCTACTTTTGATGTGTATGTTTTCTTAGCTTGCCTATTTGTTCTGGTTGACCTAAAAATATGCAATGATGCATGCAATGGAGCAGTGAGGTTGTTAAATTGTATGGTGACTTTCAGGAATCTCCACACTGCACGACAGAGTAAACCAGCCCAGAGGACACTGGTGTTCTGAGCCTGCCGCTAATGTCCAGCCCTACATTCTTTGCTAAATGTAACCTCTTTCTGGAATTGTCCTAGTACTTTATAGGCTTACAGAAAAGAAAAAAAGGAGCTGTTTTAAGTTAGATCAAATCATCCTCTCTCTTCTTACAGGTCTTACTAAACAGAGTTCTGATGCAAAAGTTAATTCCTAACTGCTTCTTCCATTATTCTCAAATCAGACACTTTCCAGATATTCCAGCTCACCAGACCCTGCTTACTGAACTCCCTCATCTTCCTTTTTGTCAAGCATGTCTGTTTTTAACAATACTTTTGTAGCCCAAGCCAATATTTGGTAATGTCTCCCTATTTTGGCAGTTGTCTTTCAGCCCCTTTGTGGGGAAAAAATGTGAATTTATGTGCATTGGTAATGGTAAAAAAAAAGAGAGAATCAGCATCGTAAAGAGCATAACTTGTAGTTTTAGTGACACAAAAATTAGAATTCCAAACTGCAGTGATTGCGTTCCAGCAGCCATGGTAGAGACACATGAGCAGTGAGGATTTGTAGCACTCATTATTTGTGGAATTGTGTGATGTCCACCTAGCATTATTAAATTGCCTCTGAAGAACAGCATGCTGATGGTGGTTCTACCAGTGTCCAGTTGTTTCCACAGATGAACAGGGATTAGGGTTGTCCACTTTCTAGATGCTTTGACCTAGTCCATGGCAAGAGCGGGGGGGTGGGGATTTCTCCCACCCCTGTTCACCTGACATTACCATGCTCCTTGGGAGCATCATGATATCACAACACTTTGAAGGGGTGAAGTTAAATAAGAAAGGGGGCGGACCAAGGGATTGTCCTGCCCCCTGTGGAGTGTTGTCATATCAGTGTGCTCTGCAGAGGACAGGAACACATTGGATAAGGAGAAGGAAAGCTTCTTTTCCCCATCTTTTTCTCTGATGTAACCCTGCCCCAGATAACCCACGAAAACAGAGGCTCTAGGTAAAATCTGTCAAGCAATGTTTCCACTCCAAGTGCATCTAGATTTATAACTCTGAGACTGCAACTGCCCTTGTTTCAGTAGAGACTCGCATATTATCTCATTTAGGGCTAGAGTAAGAAATTAAACTCAGTCCGAATAAAGACCAGTGTATAACTGTATGTTCCCAGGAGGAACAATATTCTTGCAGGAAGGGTAGCTTCATCCTTCTGCAAGGCAGGGCTTAGTCTGCCCCACCAAAACTCCACGCACGCCTTACCTCTCTCTGCCACCTCTTCACCAACTTGATCCCAAGTTGGGGAGCATAAGGCAAGCAGGCCTCAGTCTTGTCCTCAGTATGACAGTCACCATCCAAGCAGCTTTTACTCAGCTGAGCAGCAGGCTAAGGTCTTGCCTTTAAACCACATTACTTTTTATTCATTACTTTTTTATTAATTTATGATCTGTCCTCATATGTTCGACAGCATTTTGCGTTCTAAGTAGCTAGCTTGGTTAGTACTTGCTGTGGATGACTGAGGTGTACATTTTGAATAGGTCTGACTGAGTATTTACTAGTGCTGAAACTTGGTCCTTGGTTTTCCCTGGAAAACCCCAAGTTTCACAGTACTCAACTTGGGTTTCTGAGTCCCAAAGTGTTGAGGAATGGCTCCCGAAAATTCAGCACTCGGAAAATCCTCAGCCCCTGCTCCCACTGGCCAGGGAAAGAATAGGCCAGTGGGGGCCTCGTGGGGGGTCTAGTGGGGGCTTAGGGGTGGAGTACTAAGGGGTGGGGACCTAGCAGGGTCTGAGGGGCTAGAGTGTCACCCTCTGTCACCGGGGGGGGTCACTAGCAGGGTTATCGCTCGCTCACACCTCACTCGCTCGTGGCCTACGGTTACCCCACACAGGGTTAGGAACACTCGTGGACTAATGCCCGTCAGGATAGAAGTGTGGCCATCACCTCCGATTAAGGAGAACAGGCCTCTATCATCATAGGGCGCCACTGAGTGGGGTTTCCAAGGCCTGCCCCTTTGCACGCAACAACACACCAGCGTAGGGTAGGAGGTAAGGGGGACAGGAGGTAAGGGCAGCCCGTGGGGGTTTAGGGACGGGGGACCCCACAGGAGAGGGAACACGGGGCTTTCAGGCAAGAGACCAGGGTCCACAGGGTTGAAATCACGACGGGGGAAGGGTACAGGGAGCACACACTCACACGCGCTACAATCCACTTCTCCCACTCACCAAGCTTACCAGGAACACAGGGAAGGGTTGCTCAGACTCTCGGGGCTCACACTCTCTCCACACTCCACGCTTGACTTCACTCGCTCTGTCTCTCTCCACCAAACAATTGTCGGCCAGTTTCCCAATCACCAGCGCCGCTTGCCTAGCGGCGCTGGCTTAAGAACCTAAAGCCCCGCCCCCGTGCGTGCGCGTAGCCGCTCCGAGCGGCGCACCAGGGGCGGGGGCAGCCCTACCCTAGGCACCTGGTGAAGGGGTGTGGCTTTGTTCCCTGGGACGCACGCCGAACGTGCGCGCGTCACCAGGGGCGGAGTTTGGTGTGCCGGGGAAGGCGGGGCCTGGGCCGACGGCCCCGGCGGCGGCGCTTGTCTTGTGGGCGCTTTCGTAGGGCGTGCCTGTAGCGTCCTTAACCCCCTGGCTCCTCCCACCTGCCCCCGAGCCCTAACAGTACCCCCCCCCCGAGGCCACCGGCCCCGGGAGCTAAGTGGTCCAGGTTTAAGAGGGTGGCGAAGATGAAATGCTCGGAGAAGCCGTGGAGCCGACACTTGGTGTGCCGGTTCCCACGAGCGCTCGGAGGGACCGTAGCCCACCCAGTCTATGAGGTAATGAAGGTGTCCGCGGATGCGCTTGGCATCGAGGATAGCTTGGACTTCGTACTCGGGGCCGGCGGCCGTTATTAATGCTGGTTCTGGAGCTGAACTTGCGGTATCGCGATGCTCTGAGGTCGCTCGTTTTAGGAGGGAAACATGGAACGTAGGGTGTATTCGAAGGTTAGGAGGGAGTTGCACCGTATAGGTGACCTCGTTTACTTGTCGCAAAATAGGGAAGGGTCCTATAAACTTGACGTCTAATTTGGAGGAGGGACGGGCTGACGGGTAGTGACGTCGGTTGATCCATACCAGGTCTCCTGGCTGGAACGGCGGCGTCTCTCTTCGATGTTTATCGGTTTGGGTCTTATACCGTTGGCGTGCCTGTTGCAAAACAGTTCGGGCTATGGTTTGTACTTCATGAATCTTGCGGACCATAGCACCGGCGGCGGGGACCACTGTTGATGGCGTCTCAATGGTTCCTAGTTGGGGGTGGAAACCATAAGTAAGGAAGAACGGAGAATTCCCTAACGACGCATTAGGTGCATTATTGTAGGCGAACTCGGCCAGGGGGAGCCAGGTGAACCAGTCATCCTGTAAATAGTTAATGTAACATCGAAGATATTGTTCCATATTCTGGTTCACCCGCTCCACCTGGCCGTTCGCTTGGGGATGGTATGCTGTAGTAGGGTGGAGCGTAACTTGTAAGGACTGGAACAGGGCCTTCCAGAAACGAGACGTAAACTGGGTTCCCCGATCGCTAAATATTTCTCGGGGACACCCGTGCAGTTTAAACACATGCCTGATAAACAGAAGGGCCGTGTGTTTTGCGGAAGGAAGTCCTTTACAGGCAATAAAGTGAGCCAGTTTGGTAAGATGATCTACCACCACAAGGATGGTGGTATATTGTCGAGAGGGTGGTAGTTCCACGACGAAATCTAGCCCGATTCGTTGCCAGGGCCCTTGCGGTAGGGGGAGAATTTGAAGTAAGCCTGTTGGGGAGCTACGAGGGGTTTTAGTTTGGGCGCAGGTAGTACAATTGGTTACGTGCTGGCGGGCATCCTGATTCATTGTTGGCCACCAAAAGGAACGTTGGAGGAGTTGTTGGGTTCTTTCTATTCCCGGGTGTCCCGCGGTTGGACCGTCATGATGGGCCCATAGGACTTGAGATCGGTAGGAAGGTGGAACAATTATTTTGTCCCCATGCCATTGCAACCCGTCCCTTAATGTTTCTTCGGGGGGAGAGTCTTGACGTGTGGCGGCACGAAGTTCATTTAGCGACACAAAGGTGGCTGCGAAGGTTCGTCCTTCGAGGATTCGTTCGGCAATACGTGAGTCTTGTGGGGTCTCCTCGGTATAGCGGGATAGGGCGTCGGCTAGTACATGGAGTCGGCCAGGTCGGTAACGGATCCGAAAATCAAAACGAGCGAAAAACAACGCCCACCGGGCATGTCGGGCGTTGGCAATGTGGGCTGTTTGTAAATATGTAAGGTTTTTGTGGTCCGTTATTACGGTTACGGGGTGTCGAGCCCCTTCCAAATAGTGTCTCCAATTGTCAAAAGCGGCTTTAATGGCTAGGAGTTCTCGATCTAAGATGGAGTAGTTGCGTTCGGCAGGGGTGAGTTGTCGGGAGTAGTAGGCGCACGGGAGGGGGGTGCGGGCGTCCTCGACCGCTTGCAATAATACCGCCCCTATCGCACGTCCTGAGGCGTCCGCTTCCACAAAAAATGGTTTTTCAAAATCGGGGTGTTGTAACAAGGGAGCGGAGGTGAAAGCTCGTTTTAGGAACTCAAAGCTCCATTGCTGTTCCTTTCCCCAATGGTATACTTGCTGTTTCTTCAATAACTGCGTTAAGGAAGCGGTAATCTCAGCGTAGTGGGGAATATAGTGACGATAGTAGTTGGCACTACCAAGAAAACGTTGGAGAGGTTTAACGGCCTTGGGTGGGGGCCAGTCCTGGAGGGCCTTCACCTTTTGTGGGTCCATCATCACCCCTTGGGGGCTGATGATGAACCCCAGGAAGCTGATCGTGGTTACGTGAAAAAAGCATTTCTCCCTTTTACAGTAGAGTTTATTGGCCCGTAACCGCTGCAGCACCTCTCGTACTTGTTGAATGTGTTCGTCAAGGGACGTAGAATAGATTAGAATATCGTCCAAATATGCGATAACGTAGATGTCTAAAATGTCTCGGAAAATATCATTAATTAGATGTTGGAAGGTGGCGGGGGCGTTTGCTAACCCGAATGGCATAACACGATACTCAAACAGCCCATAACGTGTACGGAAGGCGGTCTTCCACTCATCGCCTTCTCGTACTCTTAGTAAATTGTACGCCCCCCTCAAATCTAGCTTCGTAAACAGCCGAGCTCCTTGTAACCGATCGAGGAGCTCTGGGATCAGGGGGAGTGGGTACCTGTTTTTTATCGTCATGCCATTTAGGGCTCGGTAGTCCACGCACGGTCGTAACCCGCCATCCTTTTTGGTGACAAAGAAAATAGGAGCCCCTGCAGGGGATGTAGAGTGACGAATGAAGCCTTGCCGGAGATTATCGTCTAGATACGTTCGCAGGGTTCGTAGTTCCGGGCCGGCCAGAGCATAAATCCGTCCAAAAGGAGGTTCGGTTCCAGGTATTAAGTCAATAGGGCAGTCATACGGCCGTCGTGGCGGTAACTCGGTGGCCTGGGTTTTGCTAAATACGTCACGAAAGTCTTGATAGGCCGTCGGAAGCTCTGCTTCGCCTTCGGGAGGAAGCGAGGAACTAGTGGCATAGCCCGCTTTCAATGGTCGGGGGCGAATACACCCCTGTTGACAGGAGGGGTTCTCAAATCGTAATTGTCGTGTAGACCAGACGATGTACGGATCATGCCGCCGAAGCCACGGGGCCCCTAGGACCACTTGAAATAGGGGGGTACATACTACATCAAAAACTAATTGTTCATAGTGCGCCCCTATGGCACACTCCAATGGTATAGTACTCAGGGTTACTGGGCCTGATATCAACGGAGATCCGTCGATCGAGTGCACTGCCTCCGGCAGGGGTTTGGGCTGGGTAGGGATGGCCCATGTGGTAGCCAAATGGCCATCAATAAAATTTCCGGAGGCGCCGGAGTCTATTAAGGCCCAAACGACCAATGATTTTCGAGGGAGTACCCCTAGCATCAGGGGGACCCGGAAATGGGGGCCTTGGGCAAGAGATTTATTGGGGATTTTTATGAGCTGGAGGGACGAGGCGGCCCCTGCCCGCCTCGACCCCGGGCATTTCCCGCCTCCCGTCGATGAGGGGGCAAGGCGGGGCATTCCCCAATAAAGTGGGATGGTTCTCCGCAATAGAAGCAGGAGCGAGACGATCGCCGTCGTTCCCGCTCCTCTCGGGACAAGGGTCCTCGGGAGGCCCCTAGTTGCATTGGTTCGGGTTCCGAACTCCTTGGGGGGCTAGCGGATCGGAAAGGCCTAGAGGGGGCCAGCCGGGGCTCTTGTCTCCTTTCCCGCCTTCGTTCGAGTAATCGCTCTTCGATTTGTAGCGATAAATTGGCTAAGGCTTCCCAAGTAGGAGGGGTGTCAACCAAGGCTAGTTGATCCTTGATTTCTTCCCCAATCCCCCGTCGGAACATCACTTTAAGAACCTTATTGGGCCATTGTAGTTCCAATGCCAATTGTTGGAACTGTGTGACATATTCCAATACCCCTCCCTTCCCTTGGCGGAGGGTCAGAATCTGGGCTTCTGCATCTCGGGCTCTATGCGGGTGATCGAATAAGAAGGCAAATTCTTTAACGAAGTTGTCGTAGTGAGCGAGGAGCGGGCTATCCCCTTTAAGGAGGGTGGTTGCCCACTCCAACGCGGTACCCCCTAGGTTTCCTATAATAAAGGCAACCTTTTGTTCCTCACTATGATAAGTCGCGGGTTGTATCTTGAAAGTGAGACGGCAAAGTGCCATAAACCCCTGAAATGCATGTCGGTCCCCTAAGAATTTTTCTATGTTGGGGCCTTTTGGTTCCCGAGGGGTCATCGGGACTGGCCCAGCCATTGGCGGGGAAGGTGCAACTGCTGCTACGGGGGCGGCTGCTCCCTGCAGTTGGCCCACGGTGGTAGCTAAGTCTCCCTGTTGGGCCTGTAAGTCCTTTACCTCCATGGCCAAGGACTGAACAGCCCGTACTAGTTTAGAGATTTCTGTAGCCACATCCATCGTTTCACAAGCCCGTACCTGGGCCAGGGGATGCTGGTGATTTCTGTCACCGGGGGGGGTCACTAGCAGGGTTATCGCTCGCTCACACCTCACTCGCTCGTGGCCTACGGTTACCCCACACAGGGTTAGGAACACTCGTGGACTACTGCCCGTCAGGATAGAAGTGTGGCCATCACCTCCGATTAAGGAGAACAGGCCTCTATCATCATAGGGCGCCACTGAGTGGGGTTTCCAAGGCCTGCCCCTTTGCACGCAACAACACACCAGCGTAGGGTAGGAGGTAAGGGGGACAGGAGGTAAGGGCAGCCCGTGGGGGTTTAGGGACGGGGGACCCCACAGGAGAGGGAACACGGGGCTTTCAGGCAAGAGACCAGGGTCCACAGGGTTGAAATCACGACGGGGGAAGGGTACAGGGAGCACACACTCACACGCGCTACAATCCACTTCTCCCACTCACCAAGCTTACCAGGAACACAGGGAAGGGTTGCTCAGACTCTCGGGGCTCACACTCTCTCCACACTCCACGCTTGACTTCACTCGCTCTGTCTCTCTCCACCAAACAATTGTCGGCCAGTTTCCCAATCACCAGCGCCGCTTGCCTAGCGGCGCTGGCTTAAGAACCTAAAGCCCCGCCCCCGTGCGTGCGCGTAGCCGCTCCGAGCGGCGCACCAGGGGCGGGGGCAGCCCTACCCTAGGCACCTGGTGAAGGGGTGTGGCTTTGTTCCCTGGGACGCACGCCGAACGTGCGCGCGTCACCAGGGGCGGAGTTTGGTGTGCCGGGGAAGGCGGGGCCTGGGCCGACGGCCCCGGCGGCGGCGCTTGTCTTGTGGGCGCTTTCGTAGGGCGTGCCTGTAGCGTCCTTAACCCCCTGGCTCCTCCCACCTGCCCCCGAGCCCTAACACCCTCTAGAGGGGCTTCAGCAATGCGTGGCTTCCTTCAGACTACATAAGTTTGGAACAACAACAAAGTTGGGCATGCTCAGAAGGGCCAAATGGCTCCTTCTGAGCATGCCCAGACCTTTCCAAGATGGCACTGGCAGTGTCGGCATGCTTCAGACACCATCTTGGAAAGGTCTGAGCATGCTCAGAAGGGGCCATTAGGCCCTTCTGAGCATGTCCAGCTTCCCCCCTCCCCCTAAACTTACCTGCTCCGGAGGAAGCCACGTGTTGCTGGAGCCCCTCCAGAGCCCCTCAGCCGCTGCTAGGCCCCCACCCCCTCTTCCCTGGCCTGTTCCCTCCCCCCTGCCAGCTCCCTCTGGCCCCCTCCTTGGCCCCGCCCTCGGAAACTATTCATAAGTATTCACCGAGGGTCCTCGGAACTCAGGCGAATACTCACACAATTAGTTTTTTCACTACTCGATTCAGACCTATTTAGCAATCATTTGTAAAGGGGAAGTGCATATCCAGTCATGATGGTCCTGGAGGAGCAGGGACCAGACAGGTGGCCAGGAGATCACATCTGGTGCACAGCAGAGCACTGATGGGTCCTGCCTCCAAGTGTTGTGCAAGCATGCTGCACAGAAATGATGTGGGTTAGAATGGCATGCACTTATTTATTTTATTTATTTATTTATTTATTTATTTAATATATTTATACCCCACTCCTCCTGCAAACAGCTCAGGAGCCTTAACCTGCACAAACTCACAACTGCAGATAAAACTAGATGTGACAGTGGCCTGCTTAGACCTGCTTTCCCCCATAGGCCACTGTCCCGTTTGGTTCATTGCTGCCAGATGTTGACTAGGGGTATCCCGGGTCATGTTGGCAGCTAACCTGGACTCTCACCTTTGCAACCAACCAAGATAATAGCCCAGGGTAGGACTGGGGCAAAGCGGGCTATTCTGGAGCTTGCATGACAGGGAGGTCTGCCGGCCCAGGCCGCCTCCACCATGGCTGACAGGATGGATAGCCGCATAATCCCCGTTCTCCCTGCCCCCAAGGTGTGCTGCCATCAGCGCGGCCAAGAGCATGTGTGGTTTGTGCTCCAACGGGTGCTTGCCCTGTCTGCCTGGGCTGTCATGTCCCAGCCTGGGACATGGCAGCCCAGCTGTCACATGTGGCTTTACCCTGGGTGGGAGAGACAGGGACAAACTCTGATCCAAAGCAAAGTCAATAGTGCAGGTTAAGCCACAAGCTAACGCAGATAACAGCTTGTGTATGCTCAGGATTCTAACACATAAAAGGGGTGTACGTTTGGACTAACCCTATCGTGTCAACAAGGGTCTAAGGGTGGGCTTTCATTCTTTTCTTGGTATCCCCCTATGTTCCTAAGCAAGTGCTAAGGGCAGTTTAGACCTGGGGTGGGGAACCCTTTCCCTTCCATGGACCACTTCAAAAATTAATCCTTGATCTCTCTGACTCACTTCTACTTTGGCATCTTGCTGTATAAATCGAATCCAAACTTTCTTGAATCAATCACTTGGTATGTTTAATGTATCTGTTGTGTCACCAACACCGATTATCATGGGGTCCTGAAACTACTTTTCCACAAGTAGTCCCATTGACTTCAGTGTGACCACCCTGCCGCACATGAGAAAGTAGCTCCAGGGTTGTATTCTATGTTAAAGATTCAGAATATCCCCCCTCAAACTGCATTTGGAAATAAAGTAGAAGCTTTGGGACTGGCGGATGTAAAAATATAGCCCTGGAAAGAACTATTCTCAGAGTTCTGTCCCATTGAAGTGGCTTTCTCAGTGCTTCCGCTCCAAGCAATATTGTGTCTGGCTCCGCAAATTACCTACCAGTGTCTCAATTAAGTGAAGCTGATTGTACATAGGATGGGGGTGGGGGTGGAGACTTGTTTTTTAGCACTTCTCATGACTCACTTTTAAAATAAGTGAGCAACATCAGTTTCTAAAAAGTCTACTCATTAAAGCAACTGGCAGATACGGAGAAAGCTACTTGTTTTAAATCAATACCTACCCAAAGCCCAAGGTGGTGGTTTATTTGCCAGACTCCTAAGTTATTTATTAAGGCTTAGCATTAGAGCTGAATCCGAGCAGCAGGAATCAGGAATGCACAGTCGTGACTCAGAAAAGCTCCTTTTTTTCAATTTCAACAGGATACATTTTATCACTGAAATACTGTCACTGGCAAAACCTACCAGGAAAGGGAATTTGAGCTAAATTTCCTTTTCATGTCCTGTACATTCACATTTATCCATCCACCATTGTCACTGACAGAAAGCTCTACGGCATCACAAAATATGCTGAAATATGTGGCAAGAGCAGGTATGGAGGGGTAGTTGTGATGAGAATAAAAGGGCGGGCCAATGTATAGGCTGTCAGTGGTTGTGGGGTGTGGTTATACATACCTATTAAAAAACCTGCCATGTATTACTCCATTATGATCTGTTTTGCACTTCTCTGATGCAACCAAAGGGTGTTTTTAGACAAGCACCTCCCCACCCATCATACATGTTGCAGGGTTGCATTGGCACCCTATGCATGATGGATGGGGAGGTGCTTGTCTAAAAACACTCAAAGCTGGCCGCTATTCAGGGTGTTTGCAAACATGAGGCTGGCCCAGTAGGACCCATTTTGGTCTGGCTGGTCCAGCATCACAGCAGCAATGTTTGATCTGGGCCTGCCAGATGTGGGCCTAGTACAAACCCTGCCCTAAGTGATGGCCGGGCTGGAAATGTGGGTCCGGATCAAAGCAGGTCCACAGTCCACGTCTAGCTGCTGGTCAGCTGGGCCAGAGCAGGTGAATTGGGTGAGAACATTTGTACCCAGCCCTGGCCCTTCCTGGCTTGAGGGGTTGCCATGGCACCCAGCCATGGCTGCCAGTAATAGGCAGTCATGGCTGTCCATGATGGCAGCAGCCTTGGGGGTGGTGTGTGTGGCCAGGTGACCACATGTCACTCCCTGCCCCCTGCCTCACTGGAGCAAGCTAAGGGGACGTGTTCCTGTGGCCAGAGCATACCCAGCTGGGAGTAGCCCTCTCCCACCTCCAGGTAGGATGACAGCTGCCTATCACATCTGTAAGGACCCTCAGAGATGGGATACTAGACTAGATGGACCATTAGTCTAACCCAGTATGGCACGTCTTATGTTCTTACCAGAAAACATTCCTTACTGTGAGCATTGACTGTGAACAGTGGGCATATATAAACACATTCTGTATGGTAAGAACAAATTAAGAAAAAGCAAATAGAAAATTCACTAGTTTCCCTCAGACAGCAGAAGGTTCACTGAAATGGAAAGCAACTACTACAACAGAAAATCTAGCCTAGAGTCATTATGACCATAATCTGTAAACTTGCAAAATAGCACACTCATTTTCTTTGCAGACACCTAAAGCATCTTTTTAGGGAATCCATTAAATTGTGTTTTGCAACACGATTAGACTAGACTTGAATAAATGTGCTATAATACTAACTAGATGCCAAATACAGGTCAGTGTAAAGAGACTTTACAATGGGGAGGCGGATTTTATTTCCTTCCATTTTTAACTATACTTGCTGACACTATACAGGGTGTTTTTTAAATGAAAGCGGCAGGAGGAGGGGGTGTCCATGGTCAGTGCGTGAGGCGGTTGCGGGGCATTCACATGGGGGAAATGCATGGGGAGGGCTTCACACGGGTGGCTTCCGGCATGGCTGCCCCGCCCATGGCTGGCCAGCACAGGGAACTCTGGAGTTTTCAGGAGTGCTGTGTGCGTGGCCACGGGAGCACACCTTCCCACACACCAACTTCAAATGAGCGGTTGGACGCATGGACAGTGGGGGGCCATGCGTGGACGTGTCTTGTTTAAAAACACTGAGTCTCTTTATACTGCCTGAACAGGGGCCTGATCAAGAATGTGAATCTGGCTTTCTCTTTAAATAGGACAAAAGGGTCTGGTGTAAACTAATATGAAAGCCAAAAACTTCAGAGTTAACTCTGACAGGCGTTACTAATTTGTAGCATGGAGTGAAAAAAAATATTAAATAGTATCATGAGTTTCCCAACACTTCTTATTTCAGTCTGATCTACCTGTTATGCAACGATACCCTATATCTATTATTAATACATAATAATAGTATACATACATCCATACAACGTGCATATATACTCATACACATATTAAAGGAAGCTACTGGAAAGGTTATGCCAGGGACAACCCTTAGAATAGGACTCTTCATTTACATCCTCTTATCACTGCTGTCACTGAACAAACTGGAAAAGGTGATCTCGTTAACCAAGTAGTGGACTAGTTCAAATTCTACTCTAAGCAATATTGTGTCTGACTCCACAAATTACTAAAACCAAAATAACCTTGGTAAGAGAACACCCTACCAATAACTCTTGAATGCTTCTTGGCAGCTCTTGAATGCTTTTTTAAAATATACATAATGCTTTCAGAGTTGGTACCACTTGTTATTGGCACAGCCTTACCATAAATTTAAGATTTCCAGATTGTAGCAGGGAGCAATCCTGTGGGGCTGCTGCCCCTTTAAAAAGGTGGCTGAGGGGGTCTGCCGTAGGGCTGAGAACACCCAGGGGCATGGCAGTGACAGCCCCAGAGCTGGGGAGCCACCTGTATCACAGGGGTTTCTCGGCCTGTTCTCCCCAGAGCAGACAGGTTACTGACCCTTTAAGGCTGAGGAAAGGAAGCCTGGCCATGTCCACTCTGCCTGTATATAAGGAGAGCAAGGCAGAGAGGAAGGGAGTCTCTGCCAGGGAGCCGAAGGAGCAACATCTCCCTGAACAAGCCTGCCTGCTCTATGCTATCCAGGATGCTGAAGGCTGGAGAACCAGAGGGACCCAGGCAAGTGGGGTAGGCTGTGCCCAGGAGGGAGCCCGCCTGGGGAAGGCTTGGCCAAAGCCTGGGGGCCTTGAGGCCTTGCTGGATGGACTTTGGGGGTTGATATTGTGGGGTTCCTGTGCCTTGAGCTCTCCACTGTGTCCCCTCCCTCCACACCTTTCCCTTCCCTTCCAGTAGCTCCTGCCATCTTCTCTTCTCTAAAATAATGGAGGAGGAAATTTCTCATATTCTCAACTCCTCCAAACTCACCGCTTGTTCTTCTGACCCAATTCCTACCTACTTCCTTATTTCCATCTCCTCTGCTGTCATCCCCTCCATCTGTCATATCCTCTGTCTATCACTTTCCACTGCAGACTTCCCCGCCACCTTCAAACATGCTGTGGTCTAGGGATGGGAAGAACGGGGTTGCATCAATACAAATAGTCTGATTTTGGATGAAATCGGACAAATTATATTTTTCTGATCTTACCAGGGGATACGATCCGATCTCCCATCAGATACACTGGCGAGGATCTATCAGCTCCTTGGAGTGGCACTGGTGCCACACCAAGAAGCTTTCGGGGTGGGCCATGGCTCAGGTGGAAAAGCATATGCTTTGCATGTATAAGGTCCCAAATTCAATCTCTGGCATCTCCAATTCAGGATCTCTGGAAGCATGTCTGGGTGAGGCCTCTGTCAGAGACCCTGGAGAGCCAGATTTGAAACCCTGCTGCCATATAAGCTTTATGCTCTCTCCTATTTTCCTCAGTAGGTCTAGCTTTCTATATTTTAAAGGACACCTTTTTGGCTCTAACAGCCTCCTTCACCTCACCATTTAGCCATGCTGGCAGTTGTATGGTCCTCTTGCTACCTTTTTTTAACCAGTGGAATACATTTAATCTGGGCTTCCAAGAGTGTGTTTTTAAATAGTCTCCATGCCTCTTGCAGACATTTAATCCTCACCATTGCTCTTTTTAGTTTTCTTCTAACTATGCTAAAATGAAGAAACGAGTCTCCCCCTTTAAAGTTAAATGCTACTGCAGTTTCACCATTCTCCCTCCAGTAATTATGTCAAATTTCGGATTATATTGTGATCACTATTGCCAAGTGGCTCCACCACCATTACCCCTTACACAAGGTCCTCCGCTCCATTTAGGATTAGATCTAAAGTAGCTCCTCCTCTCATTGGTTTCAGGACCAGCTCTTCCATTTATGGCATCTACAAACGTTACCTGCATATTACACCTGGAGGAGACATTCACCCAGTCAATATTAGAATAATTGAAATCAACCGTTATTATTATGTTTCCAATTTTAGTAGCCTGTCTAATCTCTGCTAGCATTTCTATATCAAGGGGCGGTAGTATAGTCCCATGCTATTCCCTTCCCTGTTATGTATGGAATTTCTATTCAAAGAGATTCCAGAATACAGTTCACTTCCTGTAAAATTTTAATCCTACTTGACTCCATGCTGTCTTAACATATAGAGCCACCCCACTACCAGGTCAATCTACTCTGTTGGTTATCCTCTTTCCACCAGGTCTCTGAGATGCCTATCATGTCTAGAATTTCATTTAGTGCCATACACACTAATTCTCCCACCTTACTTTTTAGACTTCTGGCATTTGCATATAGACACTTATTATTTATCTGTTCATTATATGTACCTGTTTCGGGTATTTTGGAATCATTTATATTTGTCTGTTCAATTTCCACCTGAGCTCCCTCAGCTTTTTTCCCATCCTCTATTTAGGATGCTTTACTTTATCCAAAATAACAGCATGTTTTGGAGATGCCATAGTCTGAACTCTGCACTCCTCTGTGCCTGTTGGCTTTCCCCCAGATTCTAGTTTTTAAACAGCTCTATTTCCTTTTTAATTTTTAGCGCCAGCAGCAGGGTTCCGTTCTGGTTAAGGTGGAACCCATCTCAGCGGTATAGGCTCCCCCTTCCCCAAAAGGTTTCCTAGTTGCTAACGAATATAAAGCCCTCCTCCCTGCTCCATCGACTCATTCACACATTGAGACTCTGGAGCTCAGTCTGCCTCTGGGATCCTGTGTGTGGAACTGGGAGCATTTCTGAGAATGCTACCCCAGAGGTTCTGGACTTCAATCTCTTAGCTAGAATCCTAAATTTAGCCTCCTCTAGAACCTCCCTCCTACATGTTTCTACATCATTGGTACCCACATGTACCATCACCATGCCAATTGGCTCCTCCCCAGCCCTCTCTAGAATTCTGTCTATGTGACGTGTGAGGTCTGCTCTCTCCGGTTGCAGCTGCTTCACAGCTGATTGCTGATTGTATGCTTGGGCGGCTGTGACAGAGCGATCATCTGTGAAGCAGCTGCAAGAAGAGAGAGTAAAGAGCGGGGTTGTAGGAAGGACCACAGCCACCCGAACATACAAGCACTGCTGCAAGAGCAGAGCATGATGGAAAAGGGAAGTCACAGCCCAGGAAGAAGCCTTCCCTGGCTATGCCCCCCCGCCCCTTTTTCATTCCAGTCAGGGCTGGGGAGAGGGAAGGTGCTTGAGTGGCACCATCTGTGGCAGCTATCGCCAGCACGTGTAATGCGGGCAGGGGGTTGCCCATTGATTAGCTTTACATGCTAGAACATCTGAATGGGGGAATGCGCAGACCGAACACGGACTCCAGCAGGCTACTGTCACGTTTATAAACACTCATCGTTTGTTCATTTATGCTTCTC
Organism: Sphenodon punctatus; assembly: GCA_003113815.1. NCBI lineage: Eukaryota > Metazoa > Chordata > Lepidosauria > Sphenodontia > Sphenodontidae > Sphenodon > Sphenodon punctatus. Next base: position 3,969,998 of record QEPC01002769.1, read on the forward strand.
CTTATGCAGTTTTATTCTCCAGAATCTCTCTCCTACCCTTGTAACTAAGGTAAGCATCTTCTCAGCTTCATGAATGTATCCCTATGTGCTCTTCTCTTTGCCTTCATTCCCATTTAGATTATAAGTCTCTCAGGGCAGGGACCTGTTTGTAATCATGACTTGTCAACACCAAGCACAATGCTGGTGCTAATAAGAAGAATAGTAATTCGAAGATTGCATCTCCATATCAGAAGCAGCAGTAACCTTAGATATTTTGTTGGCTCACTGAACACTCAACTCATTAGCTCTTGAGACATCCTTGATTTCCTTATCTGATGAGATGGTTTCAGCAGACTGAGGCTGCTTTTACACGAGAGGCTGGATGCAACGCATTGAGGAATGCACTTCCTGAAAAGCCCGGCGGGGTGCGCTTAGACAAACCAGACGTAGCCAGCTGCCACAGGAACCATGGCTTGTGCAGTCTTTTTGAAACTGCATTTGGGAAGCCTTGAAATCGGGGTTTCTCAAATGCGGCTTCAAAAAGACAGTGCGAGTCACGATTCCTGTGGCGGCCATCTACTTCCGGTGTGTCTAAATGCACCCCGTGGGACTTTTCAGGAAGTGTGTTCTTCAATGCGCTGCATCCGGCACCTGGTGTAAAACCTTCCTGAGAGAGAATCTGAATTTTCTTAGCACCTAGCCAAACTCCATTCATTGAAAAATTGTCTCTTTTCTGCTTTCTGTCTTCTCCATCAATTTAGGAAATACACAAAAGACCATAGATCATAAAGCATGCAAGGGAGTAGGACTTGTGCTGGCCAGCTTTAGACCACGTGGCCATGGACTTGCTGATTAAGGTTGTTACCTTGTCCATTTACTTTTAGACCAGGCTCAGTATTAAGCAATGGACTACTTTAAGTTGAATAATTTTACATAAATTAGCATACGCAAAGTAATGCTGACTGGTTTCCTTCTCTGGGACAGGCAGCAACTGTAGTGAGGGAATAAGTGGGGGACACAATGGTCTGAAGAAGGAGGGAGTGTTTCAAATGGGCAGGAGGTTAGTTAAACATAAAACACAAATATAAACACAAACTACCATGGGTAGCAGAGAGGAAGCTGAATAGGGTTCAGTCTGTCCAGTCAATGTGACAAGGGTGTCTCCGTTATATATAGGCGTTTCCCCTGTGCTCTTCACAACATCCTCCTCACCCCTCACAAGTATTATTGAACATATCTTTATAACACTGGGAATACAGCCTACATTTTCTGAATCCCAGTCCAGAGCATTAGTCACAACAAGCCCTCTTTAACTGTTTAAAGGCTGTTTCTGGAAGAGGTTTATGGGTCACTGCACTTTCACAGAAACAGAAAACAGAGAGAGAAAAAAATTATTGCCAGTAGGCAACCTATCCCATTTCCCTTACTATGTGGACATGTTTCCCCAATGACTTGGGCAGCTGTTTGTCCCGTGAGGCTGCCTGTCTCTGGGAGGTCCAAAACATGCACAAAAGGAAGGAGTGGGGGACTCCAAGCAGTCTCTTTCCTTTTGCCCTTTTCCACTAGCTTTTGTCCCTTCACTAAACCTTCTCCTGCTACATTATAAAAAACTCGTTTCTCCTCCTTTTGAATCAGTATAATTGGTATCAGTCAATCAATAGTCTGGTGCCCTCTCTGGAAGCTCATTTTGTCATCTGTTGAGACGTTCTTGTTTTCCTTCCCGAAGGTGTCTAGATGGTATCAGCATGATGTAGCATAAGTTTATTCTTCTTATCCCTAAGGTTATTTGGAAGTGAAATACTGACAGCTGAAGTGGTTAGACGTTTTGGCACAGATTTCTAAAGGCACACCTATTGATAATTGTCAATGGGAGATAGGTGCTTGTGTGCCACGGAAAATCTTCCCCCTTAGGACTAAACCACACATGCCTATCTTAACCACTGGCAGTGCAGGTCCATGGTGCTAGGGTTAGTGTTGGGGCAGAGTAAACCTGTGGAGTTAGTCTTGGGACTGGAGCAGGCTGGGGTCTTGGAGTTTGGATTGGGGCCAGATGAGACACAAAGCTAGGATTAGGTCATCCTGGCCCACAGGGTCCTTCCAGAAGCTACATCGTTTGTGTGTATTTCTCCAGGAAACTACTGCCTGCAGCAGAATAGAAGTACTCATTGTTTAACAGAGAACTTTGAAAAGCGGCAGTATTTTATGGGAGGCACCTCCAAGTCCTGTGCAGCTGTTAATTGATCTTAAAAAGTACAACATTTGAGGTCAGCCAGCTCCCTGAATAAGCATCAACTCTGTCTTCCTAACTATCCACCCACACACTTTTCCCCCATGCTTTGACTGCGTGATTTCATATCACCTATGCTCAAAATCTAGTAAGGCAGATGCCTTGGAAGGGGGAATACTAGTAGGCAGACTCAGAGAACCTGTGAGTGAACCCCTGTGCATCTTGAAACCCCACCTCTTTATAGATGCTGCAAGCTTTTCCAACCAGCTAACCCTGATCTGAGCAGCTTTCCCCCAGCACTCCTCAATGCAAGCCACTCTAGCCTCCTTAGATTAAATTTTCCCAATTCCAAGACTCATTTTATTATGAAGGACAGATTGCTGTATAGGCTCTATATGACGCCAGGCCATCCTCAGCTAGAGGCGCTCTGGATTTGCTATGTTGCCTCGCTGACAGGGTGGTTTGGCAGGCTTACAACCATCAAAATGATGAGCCACTTATTCTGGTGACTGCGTGAGAACTGACATATTTATTGATTTAAAAAATGTGATAACCCACCCCCTTTTTGCCTAGGCAGTCTGGAGTGGCACACAATATAAAATATCAATATAAATACAAATAAAACACAACCACTCCAATTGGGTCATAACAATGCCCCCAAACCAACCCTCCCACTACCCATCTCCTCCACCAAAAGCCCAGTGGAAGAATCAGGTTTTACACTGACGCCTGAAGGAGGGGAGATCTGGGGACCAGTGGACCTCCGCCGGAAGGGAGTTCCAAAACAAAGTGCAGCAACTGAGAACGCCCTCTACAATGTGGCCCCCCCCCCAAACATAAGGGATCTCCAAAAGGGCACTCCCAGCCAACCACAGAGGCCACCCCAGAACCTGGGGGATGAGGCAGTCTCGTAGGTGGGTGGGGCCCAGACTGTATAGGGCTTATAGGTAAGCACCAACACCTTGAATCAGGTCCAGACAGCTATAGGGTGCCAGTGCAGTGAACAGAGTACCAGAGTTATGTGCTCCCAGTGGCCTATCCCCATAAGGCGGTGGGCCGCTGCATTCTGCACTGGCTGCAGCTTCCGAACCGTCACCAGGGCTAGCCCCACATAGAGCGCTTTACAGTAATCAAGCCTCGAGGTGATGAAGGCATGGATGATGGTGGCAAGGTCACAGTCCGAGATGTATGGCCGTAACTGTTGTACCAGATGTAACTTACAAAATGCGCTCCTCGCCACGGCTGCCACCTGGACGTCCATGCGGAGCTGTGAGTCAAGGAGCACACCCAGACTCTGAACCTGAGAGACCAAGGCAGGGCGCACCCGATCAATGATAGGGACCTCCACTCCCGCCCTCCCCACCAGCATCCCCTCTGTCTTGTCGGAATTCAACTTCAGGTGAATGTAAGGGTTGGAGCAGCCTGATCCCACCAAGCTACGGTTAGGGCTAGGACAGCCCGCAACCACAGAGTTAGGGTTGGGGCAGTGTATGCATGAGAAACTAGGGTTAGGATCAGGCCAGCCTGGGCCCATAGAGTTTGTGTTAGGCTTCACTGTAGTTATAGTGAAGATAACCACAAAGGGAGTTCTAAAGTTCTGTACCATCCTTTTGAACCTTTCCCATGCCATATTTTTGCTGTAATACTGCCAACAGTTCAGACAGCCCAGCATTTACATCTCAGGCCTGTGCAATCCAAAGTGGGAAGGCATCCAAACTGCTAAAGTAAGCCCTAGTCATTGGGAGAGCTCTTCAGAAGCTTCTTCCACATTTGCCCCATCACATGGCCCCTGCTTCTACTTTATGCCTTGATAAGAAGCTGAGTAATCTATTCATGAGACTAAAATGAGAAGGAGAGTTCAGTCTTGTGATTGGAGATTAGCTGGGCGAGAGGAGAAATTCTATTTTTGGCCTGGGTTGGAAACTGTTTTCTCTAGTAAACAAATGAATATTTCAGTGTGTGTGCAGGGATTCAAACATATCTTTAATTTGCCCTTCAAAGCTTAAACTTTGGTATGTGTGTGGAGTTGGAGGGTAACAGACTACATGTATAGATGAAGAGAGAATGAGAAGACTCAAGGATGTAGCTATAGAGACAGGCAGTGTAACTGCAATGGAGCCAATGAGTCCAGAGGGGCGATGCTTCCTGATGCAGCTGCACCCACCACTGCTACTGGCAGGGGATCAGGGGACCTCATTCCATCTTCTGCACCAGGGCCCATTCCAACCTAACTTCCTGCAGAGTGGTGGGTGCTATAGTTCACATGTGCTGCTCTCCATGCCCTTGCTTTGGGTATAGAGAATGTTATCCCCCTCCCACTTCCCCCCAACAGAAGACCAAGTGGGATTCAGTAACTCTTCTCATCACAGTTAAGGCCTAGAAGAACTACAGCTAAAACTGCTCCTACTATTTTGACTCTAGATAGGGTAGGTCTCCAGTCCAATACTTTGTAACTTTGGAGAAAATCTAAGGAAGTTGCCATGACAGTCAGTGTAGCTAGATAAGGGAACGGACTTGGACCTGGGAGACCAGGGTTCAAATCTTAACTTAGCCATGAAATCCCTTGGGTGGCCTTGAGCAAGTTGCTATGGGTGTTTTTAAATGAGCAATGTCATGGGGTGTGTGGTTCTAGGGGTGCTGTGTGGCACTGCTGCGGAGCACCCACTCAGGTAGCTACCCTGACCACGGAGGCAAGCCGCCATGCACTCTTCCACGGACAATGGGGGAGGGGGAAGCGTGCTGGGCTGGCCTTTGTAAGTGACATGTCTCCGGCATAAGCGCTGAGGAACCTGGGCTCCCCAGAGCTCCCGGAAAGTTCTTGTGACTTGCAAAGGCCGTGTCCCTCACCCACCATGCCTATCAGCAGCGAACTGGTCTGCTGGCATGACTGGCCACCGTGCTTCATATGGGAAGGGGATCCGTAGCCACCCCACCCAGAGCACTCTGGATTAAATTGCCAGCAGTGCTCTATGCGTGGCCATGGGAGGGTGCTGAGTGGCTCACGGGAGCGTGCATCCCCCTGTTCCCCCTTCAAATGGGTGGTTGGCTCCGTGGCTCCTAGGTGGTGCTGCAGGGTAGCATCTTGTCTAAAAAATACCCCCTCTCTCAGACTTTGTTCCTACTCTGTAAAATGGAAAGAATAATGACCTACCTCACAGGATTGTTATGAGGGGTAAACTAAGTTAGAACTGCATTTCGCTTTGAATGCTGAAAGCGCTATATAAATGATGACTTCAGTAATGAAAATTGCACTGTTTCTTTAAAAAAAATGGAGACCATTCGTAGCCCACAACAGAGCAATAAAGGGTAAAGTTGCATAAATGTTGCTATTGAATTGCAATTCATCTTTGAGTAAGAGTTTATGCTGTCTACTTTAAGGCAACATGAGACAACGTTCTTATCAGGCTTACATTTGGGTTCTTGCCTGGACCCAGGAATGGCTCTTAGTTGCTGCTATCCAAGGTGTTGCTTTCACGTCTCTGCACTTTACAGCCCCTTCAAAAGACAAGAGATTCTGGGAATTCATTCTCCCTCTGCTGCTTACTGATTCATCTTTAGAAGTGATGAGTTGCCAGATAGCCCTCTTCATGTCAGCAGACACTCCATGAGGAGCTGTGGAGGGCATACAAATTCATTTTCAATATTTATCCACAGTTACTTATATGTAATTAGACCATTACATTCATTTAATGCTAAATAGCTAACTATTGTGCTCATGATATTTATCTTGCCGTCACCTTGCTGTGAGATGGTTAAACTACCCTTTCATGTCACTGAATGGCACCTGTCATCATCACAAACTTTATTTGCTCATCATTTTAGAAACCACTTGAATCACTCTGCTTCATGCCTGGTAACTCATGCCCAGTTTTCAGTGACCTGTACCCTATCCGCATTTGCCATGACAGCAAGCAAAGCTGTCTAGCAGCATCCCATTTCCAGGAAAATCCTTCTGTCGAAATAAATCATGTCATTAGATTAAGTGAAATTCATCACAGCAAATTCCTTTGTTGAAATCAAAATGTCCCAAAGAATAGTTAGTCAGTCAGCGCCATATCACTACATCATAGATCTTTTGCTTCTGGCCGCAGTCAACAAACCACTTACTCCTGAGTGGTCCCAGGGATTACAGCCTTTGCCTATGTATAACCTGGTGCTGTTCCTGGAGATGAGAATCAAGTTCCTTTCTACAGACTTTGCTATTATTTATTTACTACTGTAGAAGACCGGCACAGAATATGAAAAATTCAGAAGTGGGGAAGTTTGAGAGAAATTTTATCTGCAAAACCAGAGACATCTATTGGTTATGAGTTACTTGAGATTCATAGACAGCAGATTGTTATTTCCATTATCCTTTCTGAGAATTCTGCAAATTAGGATTTTCCAGGAACTTGTTTGTCAAAAAGACTATCTAAATCCAAACAATCAATTAAAATGACAAGATTTTTTTTAATAAGAGAAGGCAGTAACATTCCCTACTAACCTAAGCAGGAAATGCCATTTTAAACAATTCTTATTCCAGATAAAATGGAATAGAATCCTTCTCTGAATTCCATTACAGAAAACACCATCATGTTGGGATTAGCTGAAGAAAAACATTTGTAATCCAAATTTCATCTGTATGTTCATTTCCCATCTATTCTCTCAAACATTCTTGCCCTATAAATTCATTGAACAGACTAAAATGTCACAATGGTGACTTTTATAATGGACACCTACTCTTCTGGCTGTGATTAAAACTGCATCTCTAAAGCGTTAAGGGATATTCCTTCTTGATACCATACAAAAGTCCTGTTCTAGTCTGTGTTGCTGATTTCCCATCCCCAGCTTTCTAAACTATGCACAAACAGCAAAAATGAACAAACACCACGTCAGAAGTCTTTAAAAAACCAAAAAAAACCAAAAGATCTGCTCACTTTGAATTTACTAGTGGACTGTGTGAAATATTCATTCTTGAATTCTGGGAATTTTACGACTGACTTATTTTCCCTGCAAATTCTCTCATTGACCCATTCGGCTCAGGACTAGAGAGCTATATTTGACTCCAGGGATAAAATGAATATAGGTCAAGCAGCATATGCAACTTTCTCTTCAAAGAATTTAACTGAGCTTTCTGAGATGATAGCATCTCAGTTCAAATGCAAGTACAAATTCCCATCTATACTTCTGGCTTTTTATATACGTGAGGAAGGACCCTGTATAGCCTCCAAATCTTACACATTCTCACAAGCAGAAGTTGGTGCAATAAAAGAGATCAACTTTATCTCCATCTTTCTCCATTAATTCTAAGAAGAAAAAAACTTAAATAAATAAATAAATAGACCCCTTCTTTGTCCCTGCATGCTAAAAGAACCTCCAGTTGTAGATACAATTTCAGTGTGCTCCTTTGTCACCTCAAAAGCTTAAACTGGAAGTCTCTGAGCCCAAACACATGGCCTAGACAATTCTAAACAGCATGAGGAGCCAATTCAGCAATACAGAGTTGAATGAGACTGCTTTTAGACGAGACTTGTGCTACCTCATTTCTTGCAAACCCACATAATTGAGATTTTACAAGACAGCAGCTCCAAGCCAGCACTAGTTTGCCAGAACTGCTGTTTCCAATGGCGGCCGTCCAACTTCCAGTAGTGGCAGGGGAATGTCTAACCCCCCTGCACGAGTTTCTTTTCTTTTGGACTCTGAAGTCCCCAAGAAATAAGGCTGTGTGAAGCTCTTCGAAAAGCAGCCTAAATCCTGGCATTTTTGAAGTTACAATATCAGGTTAAGCAAGCATAACTTTACAAATTGAAAGAGATGGAGACAAAGTAGTTCAAGTGGCAGCTTTTATTGGACCAACAGAAGTTGGAAAAATGATGCACGCTTTCAGGTTGTACAGGGCCTTCCTCGAGCATGTTAACAAGTCAGAATTATTATAGACTGAGCAAATGCATAGTTCTGACTTGCTACTTGCTTGAGGAAGGGACCGGAAGTTTGCATAATGTCACCAGTTTTAGTTGGTTCAATAAAAGGTATCACCTGAACTACTTTGTCTCCTTCTCTTACATATGGGACCAACATGGCAACCACCCTCTCTCTCTCGACTTTAAAAATTTAAGCATCCTTTCCTTCTGTTATCAATAACACTAGAGTGTGAACTGAAAGGATTTTAAATATCTAAATTCACAGCTAATCTCACTCAACTTGGACAATGAAAAAAGGAGGGTTTTTCACTTTCTGCTTGTTACGTATATTACATAGCTGCTCCATGATTATACAGGCTTTGCTTAACCTGAACAAAGCCTGCTAAATAAATAATGTAACTTCCTCTGTGCTTGGCACTCTTCTGTTGGTAAACGAATTGAGCAGATGGAAATAAATGCACACTCTTAACCAGAGTAACACCTGTCATTCATATGAAGCAAACCGAAAACATACCCAGAAGGTTACAGCATACCCTCCAATGTATGTTTAGCTACCCCCACCCTTTTTCTAAGGCTCAGAGCAGCTTACAGTATTAAAAACACAAACTACATTAAAAACATCCCTTAACCGCCCCCCCCCCCCATTGTCCCTCTAAACTCACCCACCCCAACCTCTATCCTCGCCTGCCAAATGTTTTGCTGAAAAGAAAGGTTTTTGCATGGCCTCCGGAATAAGCTCAGGCTCTGACAGACCTCTGGGGGGAAAGAGTTCTAAGAATGTCTCTCTGCAGGCCCTTGTTGTATGAACAAGATAGGCAGGTGGTACAGTGGAGCATGATAGGAAAAGTGGTCTATCAGATATGTGGGGCCCAGGGTATTTTAGGGCTTTAAAAAATCAAAGCCACTAAGCCAGCACCTTCAATTATGCCTGGGACACTACAGCCAGTGTAAAGTGAGGTGTAAAGTGCTCATGGTAACCAGCTGCAGCTTCCAGGCAGTCACCAAGGGCAGCCTCACGTAGAGTGCATTGCAGTAATCTAGACTTAAGGTGATGAAAGCATGGATGAAGGTGGCCAGATCTGAATCAGAAAGGAAGTGTTGCAGCCTCCTCACCAGATGGGGTTGGTGGAAAGTGCTCCTGGCCACCACTGCAACCTGATGTTCCAGGCTGTCACGAGTGTTGTCAGACAGCCCCAATTCTGGCTAGGCTTTCACCAAAGCAAGAAGGGAAGTCCAAGTTCATGGTCAGTTTGTGAGTCCAAGTCAAATTCCAGAAGGCAGTCCATGGGAGTGGGCAAGGGCACCGGGGCCGGTGGTGATAGGGTCCTGTGGACCAAGCTCTGGTGTGTGTGTGTGGAAGGGCCAGAAATATGGTGCAGGAGCCCAGGGGCAAGGTGCAGGAGCAGAGGCTGAAGTGGGAACTCAGGAGCTGGATCACGGTGTGGGAGCAGAGGCTGAGGTGGGAATGCAGGAGCAAGGTGTGGAACAAAGACTTGAGCAGAAACTCAAAAGCTGGGGCAAGATGTGAACGCAGGGGCTTGAAGCTGGAACAATAGTGATCCAGAGCAGGTCTGAAAAGTTGGCAAGCCAATGATGGAATGTCTGCCTTCTCTTAATATATATTAGGGCCAGAGGAAGTCCTAGGAACTTCCTGCTCATTCCTTTTTGGTCCAAGGATGGCTCCTTATTGACTATGGCCACAGCACACAGTGCAATGTTTGTCCATGCTAACTATCTTGGCTTGTGAATGGTGTCTCAGCATCCGGTGCTAACTACGGTCTGGCACAATCCTGGCTGGTGGACGGCACCTCTGAATCTTGTCAGGAACCGCAAGTGGGGGGATGCACACAATAGCGGGTGGTACTGGTGACACGGGTGATTTCAGACGTTACAGCTGCCCGGTTCACCACAGTGGATCCCCGGTGGGGATGAACCGAACAACCACACCACCCCCCGGTGGTCAATAAAAGCCCCAAACAGACGTGATGGGACCAGGACCACGGCAGGGAATCGGGCCTCCAGATCACAGGCCGGGGCAGCACAACAGACGTGACGCCAATTCCTGGCCATGGTCAAAACACCCACAAGGCACCGGGCAGGGGCGGGACACAGACATGGCTGCCTGAGGGCAAACGAAGCCACAAGGGACAAAAGGGAATGCCCACACAAGGGAAACGGGAAGGGAGGGGGGAGAGGGAGAAGAGCCGGCCAGGTACCACACACAGCAGGCACACAGACAACGGGGGCACAGTGGAACACACAGCACAAGCACATGCCCGACCACACACACACACACAGAAGGGAAAGGAAGGGAAGGGGGGACACAGGTGCCTGGACAGCACACAAGGCACACCGGGTATGGGGGCGGGGCGCGGAACAGGGAAGGAGGGGGACACAGCACAGGAGCAGGGCAGGACACAGCCACTGGCAAACACAACCCCCACAGCAGAACAGTCTGCATGGGCACCCCCACAGCAACACAGGCAGTCCCGGAATGGGGGGCCACAGGAGCTCGGGGCAAGGGCACAGCGAGAGCCCACACGGAACAGGGAGTGGTCCGGGAACTGTCCAAGGGCCACACACGGACCCCTCACGCCGGTGAGGGGGCGATGGAGGGCAGGCAGGAGAGCCGGTGGAGTGCAACAGGTCCAAAGTCACACACACACCTCCCAGGGAGGAGGCAGGAGGGGCAGTCCAGGGGTGCCGTGACCCCGCAGTCACACAGGTACCCAAGGGGGGGTGCCGGAGGGAGTGCAGGTGGGCGAGGACAGTCAGCTGGACCTAGGGGGGCTGGGGACACCAAGCAGAGAGCCAGACCCAGCTGCCAGAGAGGGCAACCATGGAGGGGTTCAGCGAGTGCAGAGGCAGGCGGGGGGGAGCCTGGAGGGGGCCCGGAGCCACAGGCAGGGGCAGCAGCACCCCAGGATGCAGGCAGCACGGCAGCACATCATGGACATCAAGGAGGGTGCAGGCAGCAGAACATGGGCCCCAGGACAGGAGTGGGAGCCTGCACGGGGCATGAGGCCAGGGGTCAGGGGGCACGGGGACTCACAGCCAGCTGCTAGGGGCCACAAAGGGCCCAGGGCCGTGTGCCCCGCCCGGTGAATAAGGTGGGGCCAATGGATCATGCCCCAGTGGTACCCCAACAAGGACATGTGGTGGGCAATCAGGTAGTAAACCTTGAAAGGATCCTGCATGGACAAGGCCAGCTGCACATCCAAACGGGACCACATGCCGGACAGCGCTGGCAGCTCCGCCACGGTAGGCTCAGACACGCAGAAGTCAGCAGCAGGAGGCCACGGAAGCTGACCCAGCTCTAACAGCCAGTGATACACCACCCCCACAAGAGCGCTGGTACCCACGGGCCCCGTGGACACAGCCAAAGTACGACACAGCCAAGGCAGGACCCCCCCTCTGCAAGACAGACCATGTAGGTGGCCAGGCTGCACACAGACAGTGCAGACACCATCTCAGCACCGGACCAGGCCATATGCAAGTACCTCATCTCCGGGATGCGCCCATCTGGGAAGGGAATCAGCCCCAGCATCTCAGCATGCAGCTGGCAATCATGGGCGCTCACCTCATAGCCGAAGTAACAAAGGTCCAAGCTCAGGCTCATGTAAGCACCCGACTGGCTGTCCGCGCAGCCCAGGAGCAACTGCACAGCCGGGGTATGCCACAGGTCACACAGGGACATGGTCTTGTGGAAGGTCCAGCTATGGGGGGCCCCCTGGGGGTCTAGAAGCGGGAGCCCCGTGGAAGCACAGCCAGCCATGGTCCAGCAACACAGGGAGAATAACACCATGGACAGGGGGTACACACTCCCTGCAGGGCCGGTGGGGGGGCAAGGACAAGCGAGGTGGCCACAGGCCACAACATTGTATAGCAACAGAGCGAGGCGTAGGCTGCGGGCCCAGCACAGCTGCAGGAAACAAGTGCCCAGTCAGGACAGCCGAGACTCTAATCAGGCCACCAAGGACACGGTATAGCAAACAGGGAGAGGCGGGGGGTGATGGCTGAAGGCATGCAGCTGCAACAGGAATGGCCAGGCGCGTGTTTGTCTGTGCGCTAGGCCCTATGCAGGGGTGGCAGGTGCAACCAACAGTGCACCTGAGCTGCCCAGGCCCACCCACCCTGCCAGGGACAGCCCTGTCAGGTGGGGCGAGGCACCAACCGACCTCTGCCAGACCCAGTCAGGCTGACACCACCCCCAACCCCTGGGGCTGCTACCTCCATGGAGGGGGACAGGGAGGCAGCCTACTGGATGCACCTCGCGCTCACAGCCAAGTGGTATCATGCCCACACCAACCAGCTGCGTATCTTTACCACAGAGGTGCACCTGGGCACCTGCCTGTGGGTTACCACTGCCTGGGGTGGTGCAGGGGCGTGCTGCTGTCAACGCACCACAGCTGTCAATGCACCCTGGTCCACCTCAGGGCCCAGAGGCTGGCCGGGGCGGACCAGCAGGCCGTGATGCGAGGCCGGAGCAAGCCAGTGGCAATCCAGGAGGCAGCTGGGTGTCTCCATTGGCAGAGGGAGACCACACGCCGGGCTGCCCTGCTCGTTATGCCCATTGACAGGCAGTTGTGGGTTGCAGAGTGGGCACGGGGTGGTGGGCCCAGGCACTGTGCCAGTGGGACAAGGCAGCATGGAGGGCCCACTTTAGGATGGACAAGCTCACCTTGCTATGGCTCGCAGAGCTCCTCACACCCTGGCTGGAGCGGCAGCACACCCCCATGAGGACCCCCATCCCCATGATCCAGTGGGTGGCCATTGGGGTCTGGGCCTTAGCAATGCCTGACTCCTGCCAGTCTGTCTCCCAGCACTTCGGGGCTGAGCTGAGCACCGTTGCCTGCATCCTCTGGGATGTATGCGAGGCTGTGGAGGGCATGCTCCTGGACAGGGCGATCCAGCTGGTCAATCAGAGGGCTGTGATGGATTCATGGCTGGAGGCTTCCCCAACTGCATGGGCACCGTGGACAGCACCCACATAGAGATCCTCCATCCCTCTGCTGCGGAGGCCGCCGAGTATGTCAACAGGCATGGGTATCACTCCCTGCAGCTGCAGGCGGTTGTGGACCACTGGGGCATATTCATAGACATCTTCACGGGCCACTCCGGCTGCAGTCACGATGCCCGGATCATGACAATTTTCCCCCTTCTATGCCGGATGTTCTGGGGTGACTTTGCAGACATGGCCATGACCAGGATCGAGGGGGTGCTCATGCCCCCCTGTATCCTGGGGGATCCTGCCTATCCCCTCACCTGGTGGTTGATGAAGGTGTACCCGGTCGCCCGAAACCCTGTGGAGGTGCTGTACAATTCCCGCCTGTGTTCGAGCTGGACTGTGGTGGAGCGGGCGTTCAGGGCCCTCAAGCAGCACTGGAGGAGCCTCTCAGGCTGGCTGGACTACACTGTGGAGACCTCTGCTCTGGTGGTGACCCACACATCCCCACCTCCCTCCATCACCCCCCCTTGCATGGTGTCCCCCCCGTCACACAGCCCTCCCCCATCCCCCCCGGCCCCCACGTGTCCGGTGCCAGCCCCTTGGTCTCCCAGTGGGCGCCGCCAAGCTCTGGGAGCTCACTTCTCCCCCACTGTCACTGTCCCCAGCTGTGTCCTGAGCGGTCTCATAGCCCAGAGGGGCAGGCGGTGGTGGGAGGGAGGAGCCAGGAGGGAGGGGCCCTCCGCGGCGGTTGGACCCTCTTGAGGCCTGGGGGTACCGGGGGTTGAATGCACAGCCCCGGCTGGGGTGGAGGTGGCTGGGGCGGTTGGGGTGGGGGAGGGGGCACTGAGGGGCCGGGCACAGGGGTGTGTGTGGCTGCCATCACATAGGCACACATGGTGCCCGCGTGTAGGAGCAGAGAGGTCCCAATGTCATGGGACCTGTCGAGCTTCACCAAGTGCTCCCGCACCATCATTGCGATGGCCTCTTCCAGCCACCCGAGGGCTTCCACCTGCCTGGTGTGTTCCCGGTGCTCCCGCCTCCACTCCAGGCGCACCTCAGCCTGGAACCTCATGTCCCGAGCCTCCACCCGTTCCAGGGACTGCTTGATGGCCGCCTCTATGCAGTCCACAACCACGATCATCCGCTCCCCCTGCTCCGTTTATGTCCGGACTATGTCCTCTCCTGCTCCTCCCTCTGGCGCCGAGCCTGCACCTGGTACTCCCTCATGCGCTGTGCCAGGGGCTCGGGCCCGGGTGGCTGCGGGTACTCGGGTTGCTTTGCAGGGTAAATGGAGATGGGTATTGTGGGGTCCAGGGCGCCTGCCTCCAGACAGGGCATGGGTCCCCAGGGTGCGTGTTCCCCCTTGGTCTGCTCCGGGGCCTGGGTCCCCTGCCCGTCCCCCTCCCTCCTGCTCCCTGTGCCCCAGGTCCCCTTCCCTGGCCCCCGGGTGCACCCCCACCCTATCCGTGTGCCTCACCTGGGTCCTTCGCTGGCTGGCTGGGCACCACCACTCCGGCCTCCTCATTCGCCTGTCCCTGCTGCTGTGCTGTCCTGTGCCCTGTGGGGGTGTTGTGGGGGGGCAGTCTGGGGGGCCGGGTGCGGCCCCAGCTGCCCNTGCCCTGTGGAGGAGTAATGGAGGGGTTAGTGGTGGGCAGTCTGGGGGGCTGGGTGTGGCCCTGGTTGCCCCTCCTGCCCTCCGGCATGCCTGGGGTGGGCCCAGGGCAGCCCCCAGGCCATGCTTCCCCCACCTTGCATCGCCTCCTTACCCCGGCCCCGGCTGTGCCTCCCCTTGTGGCTGCCCGCGTACCCTCTATGTCAGTCTCAGACCCCTCCAAATCTGGCCCCTTGGTGTGGGTGGGGTCCCCCTGGAACCACTGGCTGAGGGTGATGAGGGTGCCAGCCTCGGACTCTGCTTCTCTGGCCAGGGGTGGGGAGCTTTCCAGGCTGCTGTTGGGGGGCGGGCTGCTGGTGCCGGAGGTCCCAGGGCGTTCCTCCTGGGGGTCTGGGGCCCTGGAGCATGTGCCCTCCTGGGGGATGGCAAGTGAAGGGGGTACCTCGGCCCATTCCCTGCCCTGGACCATGGCGCTCCCCATGAGGCGTGGGGCCACAATGGACCCCTTCATATGAAGGATGCGGTCCAGGGCATTGTAGTATGGGGCGGTCCGGGATCCGTGTCTGGACTGCCTATTGTTGTCTCAGATGGCCTTGTACCCCCTCTTTAGCTCCTTGGCCTTGGAGTGGCACTGGGCCACAGTTCGGTGATGTCCCGCTGCCCCCATTTCCAGCACTATGTCCCGGAACATGTGCTCATTCCTCTGGTTGAGGGCGAGCTCCAGCTGGTACTCCAGGGTTCCTCAGATCCTGATGAAGTCCTGCGTCTCCTGGAAACCCCCATGTACCCCCCCTGTGGTAGGGCCTTCTCACCCTTCTCCCCTGCGGGTCCTCCTCTGTCTCCTCTTCCTCCCATGCCTCTTCCACCTCCTCCTCTGCCTGTGCTGGGCCTGTCTCCTCCGGGGGCTCGGCCTCCCAGGACCGTTTCCATGTCTGCGGGACATGGGGGGTTATGGTCCAGTCCCATTGTGCCCCTGTCCCGCTGCTCCCCCCTCCATGCTGGGTGCCCGGCTGGGCTCCCTCCCCCCGGTGGTGCCCCTGTGCCGGCTGCTCCCTTCCCCTTGGTTCCCCTTACCCGTTTCTGGGGTGCCTCCTCCCCTGGTCCGACCGAGGTCCCCAGAGCAGCCTGCCCTCCACCTCCTCCATCTGCAGCACGACCTCCTCCTCCTCCACCTGCGCTTCCTCTACCTCCTCCTCCACCTCCTCCTCCCGTCTCACTCTCCTCCCACTGCTCTCCTCCTCACTCCATCCCGCCACGTTTCCCTGTTGCTGATTGCCCTTTAAATCTCCCTCCGGTGCCTGTGTTGTTGCTGGTTGCCTGGCAGTGATGCTGTATGCTTTGTCCCCGGCTGGGAATCATTTCCTTTGATTCCGGCCGGTGGTTGCCAACCAGACGCTACTTTTTTTTGTTTCCCGTCGGGAATCTCTTTGACCACACTTTCGGAGATTGTCCGGGGGGGAGCTCCAGAAGCGTGGTTGAATTTGACCCCATGTGGGTATTGACTGTGGTGAACATCTGGCGGCCGCTGAACAGACGTTCAGGGCGCTTTTGCTCCACCGCCGGATTGACCATGGTTCACTGTGGTTGAGCGTGATCTCATAACGTCTGAAAATACCCACAGGCGCAGCAAGGAGTCCAGAAGCACTCCCAAGGCTGCAAACCTGGATAACCAGAGAGGGCTGGACCCCTTAAATGACAGGGGTCCCAATCCCCTCCAAGTCACATAGTCAGCCAACCATCTTCACTTCAGTCTTGTCTAGATACAGCTTCAGTTATCTCGTCCTCATCCAGTCCCCGACAGCTGCCAGTCATTGGGAAAGCACCGAGACTGTAGGACCTGGGTCTGATGAAAAAGAGAGGTGCAGCGGGATGTCCTCATTTGACATTGAAAAATAGGTACACTTTGTGCCACTCCTAATTTGCATACATTTATATGTGCATATGAAATTTTGTAATAGCCCACTGCACTGACTAACTCTGGAGCTGAGCTGGGAGAAAAAGACATCCGTATCTAAGGCTCTGTGTAACAGATATGTTTGAAAGTGCAGGACAGATGGTTCAAGTTACAACTCAGCCTATTAAAAAGTCAAAATTCTCAAACTGACTTTGGCTCTAAAGTTTTAGTATTAAATCACTCAGAGGATCCTGGTGGAAGCAGTGATAGTCCTTTCCAGCATCCTAAAAAATCATCTCTTTCAAACACACGCATGTCCTTCCTACCTTCATGTAGTTTTCATCTTGCTCTCAGACACATAGCTCCCTCCTGCCTAGATGTTACCTTGCTTTGTTCTTTGCTAGCAGTGCTTATCCCAAACTTGTGAAAGTAAAAAAACAAAACTGTTTGCTGTGCGGTGGTTTGCCACACCATGGGTGTTCTTTTGTGCTCCTATTGTATTATTTTCTGTATCCCCTGCTTGGGGAGCCCTCTCTGTGTCTTTGTATCTTTGTACTGGTCTGAGTGGGTCTTGGTCTTGGCTCTGTTGCTGGGTTTCCCTCCTTGCATCAATAGTTTCAATTGTAGGTCCTCACTCAAAGTTATTCCTGGAGGGTCTGTTGCTCCTTTACACACTGGCTTTGGAGTACTGTGTTCTTTGCTGTTTTGAGTATCAGTTTAGGGTCATTTTGGAGTTTCTCAGATAGCTGGCCATTTCTCGATCCTACCTCTAGTCTATCTCTAATGAGTTCTTCAGTCAGCTCTCCATACCCACAGTGTCGGACTAGACTGTATAGGGCTGTGATGAAGTCAGACAGTGGTCCCCCTTCTCCTGTTTACATGAGTGAAACCTTGCCTTCTCAAAAATTATATTGCTGTGTGGCAAGAAATATTTGTCCAGTTTCTCTCTAGCAGTACAGACTATAACATTCTTTACAGCAGCTCCCATTGTGCAGAGGAGGGTATTCACTTGTTTCTCCTCTGGCTGCTGATCTAGCCCAAAATCCTGTCGAAATCTCTGGAATCTGCTTATCCAGAGGAGCCATCCCTCAGGGTCCTGGAAGTCAAATTCTGAAGTGGCCACGGTATGTGGAATTGAGCTGGGTCAGAGGTAGCCATCTCTGCTGTTTGAATCAGTTGCCACTGTCTCTTTCCTTGCTACAGAAGCATGGCTTGCTCTGGGCTTGACCTCTTTGGCCTTTACTCCAACACACCCTCCTTGACCCAGTCTGGATGTCTGACTGGCTGTGTCTGCAGCCTCACCTCTGCCTGGTTTTCAGCTTTTTTTGTGTAGTTTTCTGGCTAACTGCACAACAGCAGGGCGTTTTCTCTCTCTCTCCATTTTCCTTTTAAAAGGTAGGTTGATTGACTCTGCTGTGGCTTGTGGCACTCTCTGTTCTGACACCATGTGGAGTTAACAGTAAGCCTGGATTTCCTGTAGAGGGTAAAAACTAGAGAGCTTATTTCCTGTTGTACAGCTCAAAGTCTCCCAACCTAGGGGTGGGTGCGACGTGGGGGGGTGGGGAACAGCCATGGGCAGCCTATATCAGGGCTGCCAGGGCTCCCCCAGGGATCACCTCACCATGGAGCGGGACAGGTTGGGTGCATGCGGGGGGAGTTTAGTTGTTTGGTTTTTTAAAAAATTGCCCACGTGTCCCCACGTGCAGAGCCAGGATGCATGGGCAATTAAAAAACAACAACAACGGCCCAGCAGTTCCCGCTGCCGCTGCCATTGCCACTCCCCCCCGCCGCTCTCAGTGGCGAGCAGCAATGGCAGCGGGAGCAGCAGCGGGAACTGGCGCAGAGACTGAGGTTCTTGGGGGACTGACTGAGGCAGGAAGGAAGCGCGCATGCGAGCTTCCTCCCTTCTCAGTCCCTCAAGTCAAGCTATCTCGCCAGGGCGGTCATTGCGACCCCCCTGGTGAGATCTTCCATTGCACCCATTGAGCGCAATGGAAAGGCTTTGCCCCTCCCTCCACAGCACGTCCCATGCATGCTGTGGACGGAGGAATTCAGCCGCCCAAATCGCGTTTTCCATAGGAAAACGCTTTGAGCAGCTGAGCCTTTTTGTCCGTTCGGGGACCCACTCCCAGCGTGGGTGGGTCCCCGAAGGGAGAAGAATGACAGCTACAGAAGCCTCTGCAGAAGCTCAGATGCTGCTGTAGCTGTCATAAGCGACAGGTGTTTTTTTTGTTTTGTTTTTTTAAACAGTTTTGGCGCCAGTGGCCCCCGCAGAGCTTTGGGGGGGGCACTGCCCTGAACTTCCTACAGGGGGAGCCGCCGCTGCTTCCCTGGGTGTTTTTTTTTTACCCTTTCCTTAATGTGCTTATTAGGTGTGCTGTTATATTTAAATTTGTCTTGTGTTTTTTTAATCTGAGAAGCCAAGAGTCAAAGATCTCTCTCAAGTTAACCTGAGATATAGTAACCACCTGTAGTGTTTTTATTTGGCCCTGGCTAGGTTAATTGCTATATGCTGTCAGTTTCCTTGAAATGAGTAAGTTATGCTAACAACCTGCTTACTTGACATGAGTAACTTATGCTAACAAAAAGAGAAACAAGTAAGAGTACTAGGCTTAAACTCTCTCTCACTTGGAGTTATGCTAATAGGAGGGAAAGTGAAGAAGGTTAGATTGACAGGTCAGATGAAAAGGGAAGCAAGATGATGGATTTTGAATGGATGGCGCGCAAACTATCCCCATATTTAGTTAAAAATTATCATTCTTGCTAAAGCTTTATGAATAATCATAGGGGTTGCCATATTCGCTATTCCGATAATGGAATGGTCTATAAAAGTTGAAGAATGCCCCTGATCCTGAACCTCTATCTGTGGGTCACTTGGACACCAGAGCAGTTAATCACTTCAGCCTACTGGGCCCTGCATCTCTTCATGTTTTCTAGTGGGTAAGATTAGCCAATTCAAGGAACTGGCCATCCCTTGGAAAGGTGCTCTTCAATATAGTATTTTTAGATATTTTTTAATTCCTCCCTGTTTGTTTTAAAGTTGTTTTTATTGTTATTATTATTGTTGTTGCTTGTAAACTGCCCAGAGCTGCCCATGGCAGGATGGTGGGATTGAATTTTTAAAAATAAAATAAATAAATATATTTCTTATTTTTCCTTTCTCTTTTGTCTTTTACAGTTATTGTGTGAGTTCTGAATGTATGTTTGGTTCTGGATTTTAATCCAGTTCCAGAAATACTTCAGTTTTAGTCTTAATCAGATCATATTCCTTCTTCTTGATTTGGGTGTTAATAAATTAATATTTTACTTTCTGCAAACATCTTTGTCTGAGTGGTTAATTCCTGAGTGAGGAGAGTCCATCCAGAATCAAACCTAGACGGAGAATTTTGCCTAGCGTTAAATTTTATGACGCACCTTACTCAATCTCCACCCCACCCCACCGCTTTGCCACAGGGACCAACATGGCAGGCACGCTATCAAAATGACAGTGGTCAGAAGCTGAACCTTTTTATGTTCATTCAAATTTGAGGGAAGGGAAGCAGAATTATATGCACTTTTATGATAGTTTTAAACCCACTGGCCAAACTTGTAAGACTATAGTCTGAAAAATTATGGCAGAATCTGGGCTTGATCCTGCTGTCACTAAGGTCAGCATCAGAACTTCACCGACTCTAATGGAAGCAGGATTGAGCTTTCACAAACTTTGGCCATTTTTAAACAGGCATGCCTGGGGGCGGGTTTGTGTGCACTGCGTGGGACAGCCACGGACCGCCCATGCAGGTTGGATGATTGGTGAGGAGTTCAAACAGGTGGCTCCCTGGGTGGGTACCCTAGCAGCTTCCACGCGCTTTCCCTGCCACGGACTATGCAGGGCAAGGGGAAGCATGCTGGGCTGGCCTCAGAGGTCGGTATATCCCATCTGTGTGCTGGGTAACCTGGGCTCCCCAGTACTCCTGGCCGGTTCCCTGTGCTGTAAAAAGGCTGTTTCCCCACCCACAGTGCCCCTGAACGGCAGACCACTCGGCCAAGATAGCTGACTGCCCATGACATGCTCATGGCAAGGGCTGCGGATGTGTGGGCGGGCGCCTGTCCTCATGCACCATTCTGCCTGCCCCCTCACCGAGTGTCCTGGCTTTTTCTCGGATGTTCTGTGAGTGAGCATACGTGGGTCACAGGAGCATGCACCACCCCATGCCACCTTCAGATGGGCATTCAGGTGGATGGGGGATGTGTGGACCTCTGTGTTTGCATCTTGTCTAAAAATGGCCTTCGAAAGTGGCATTCACCCTGAGCACTGGATAGCTGATAATAACCTTACCTCTTGTCATGAAATAACAACTGTTCAATGAGCTCTTAACACCACACAAAGGCTTGAAAGACTGTTTGAAATCAGAAACAAGCTAGAGCTTGGGACAGCTTAAAAGAAACACTGATACCATATATCTCATCTTTGCTCAGGGTGATGGTGAAGTTGGCAACTTTGAAATGATGTCTCCTTATAGGGAACTGAAGCAGGCATTTGGACCATCAGCAAAGTGTTTTCATATTAGGAAAAAAATCCAACTTGCGACCTGTATATTATAAAATCAGAGAGAAGGTGTTTTCCCATCCATAATATGCCAGATTCTCAAAACACATCTTGCTTTGCTTTGCTGTGCTGTGCTGATCAAATAGAACCAAACAAAAGCCAAATCCTTGCTGTAACTTGCTATCCAGGAACATAGCATGCTCACGGCAAGAGAAACTCTCTGGTAAAATGACTTTGCCAGTTTCCCTACTCCATTCAATTCCAGCACATTCGGCAGGCTGAGGAACACGTCTAGGTTGTAGAGAGACAGGCAATCTCCGCTCTGCTACATCTTTCCTCTAACTTTCACAGGACTGGGTCCCGGGAACCATAACCACCTCTCTGCCAACTGGGCCCAGTGGCAGGGTGCTGGCCTGGGTGAGTTCTGGCAGGATTGGTTCCCTGGCTGACTGCACCCCGTGACTGACAGCTGCAGCTGCTGGTTCATACCTTTGCTCAGCTGGGCCCATTAAGAATGTATAAACAGAAAGTCCCTGAGAGGAATGAGAACAGCTAAGCCTAGAAGGTGTGTCTGTGGTAAAAGGGTTGTGGGGGGGGGGACAGAAGATAGATTTTGAGCCTTGTCATCCACGAGTGAAAGAGCCATAAGAATCGCCTGATGATGTTTTTACCCCCCGCACCTATGAGTGGAGCTTCACATGAGTTTCCCAACCATGATTTTGCCTCACGTAAGTTTTCCCACCTCCTGTAATGTGGGCAAGCCGCCTGAGACCTGACCCCATAACAGACTTGATCCTGCACACACTTACAGACCTCTGGGTCCTGATTCCACCTAGCTCATGTTAAACCTTTTTTTCCCACCCAGGTGGAAAAAATATTTATTAGGCTATGAAGACATTTTCTTAGACACAGAAAATTGGGACTGATGCATTATCAATACTCAAATGTAATGAAGCTAATTCTGAAGAGTATTGTTGCTCTTTTGAAGTGTGCCAGCTTACACTCTGTACTGAGTAATATTTCCTTTCAATCATGATGAAGCATTTAATACATTTTGTTTATTTATTTGGACCTAAAGTCCAGCAAAGGGTCTGGGGTGGGTTACAACACACACAAAAAATCCATTATAAATGTAAAACCCCTCCCCCCTCAGAACATGTCTCCTAAAGCCTATCCTCACCCACCAAATGCCTGGCCAAATACGAAGATCTTACACTGCGTCCGGAAGACGCTTGACAAATATCCAGGGGAAGGGAGTTCCAGTGTTGTAGGGCAGCCATCAAAAATGCCTCACTGAGGGTCTTGGCTGTACGCACTTGACACCATGATGGGATTAGCAGGAGGCTGTTTGAGGCTGTGATGGAACATGACAACCTTTCCCAGATACATTGACAAGTTGTTTATGGCTTTATAGGTAAAAACCAGCACCTTGAATTGTGCCTGGAAAGCTTTTGAGAACCAGCACAGTGTCCAATGCACTCCCAGTAACCACCCTCATCAGAAAGCAGACTGACACTTTCTGCACCAGCTGCAGCCTCAGAACAGTCTTAAAAGGCTGCACCAGTAACCCCACAGGCTAGGGCATGGAAAGCCAATGCAAGGGGCAGCATCCAGAGGCAAGTGCAAGATCAGGATCTGGAGGTAAGTGCAGGATTGGGATCGAAGGGTCATGGTAGGCATCAGCACACAGACCAAAGGGGCAGGTGTAGACAAGGTAGGACTGGACTGGATGAGGCAGGACAAGGCTGGATCGACTGTAGAGCTGGCACCAGGCAGATTGGGCTCCCTGGGCAGTTAGTCTAGGACTCCCCTCCAAGCAGACACTGAGCCAAAACATCCAGGCAGACAAACTTGCCATTGGGATCAGAAGGACCAGGTTCTATGAGGGAAAGTGAGAAGGACCAGCCTCCAGCTGGCCCAAAGGGCACACTAGGTTCAGAGGGCAGAGTTGGTCCAAATCCATGGAAATAGGTAAGACACAGCTAGGCAGGAGGGACAGGAACCAGGAAGTGATGGTCATGATCATATGATCTCTTCCCCAGCTTTCTGTGGCTACAAGCTGGCCTTACATACAGGCCAGCAACCAACCAGGAAGATGGGGATGTGGAGCAAGGCTGAAGAGAGGAGTGGCTTGACTGGTGCTGGAGAAGGTATTATAACCAATACTGGGCACTGGTCCATAGGAACTGGTGGCACTGCAGAGCCAGCTGCTGCGCCCACGGCCTCAAGGATGCTGGTTCAAACCAGGGGCCCTGACAGGCAGCCCCACATAGAGCACATTGCAGTACTCACTACTCAGCCTTGAGGTTATGAAGGTATGGATGACAGTGACACATCACGACAGGTACAACCTTGATTTAAAGGGTTGCAAACTTCTCACTAGATGTTTGGCGAAAGGTGCTCCTAGTGCTGCAACCCAGTGGTTGAGATGCAGCAGTGAATCCAGAAGCACCCCAAGGCTGTGAACCAGAGTCACCAAAGGAAGCTAAATCTCATTGATGACTGGTGTCCTTATGCCCCTCTCCCCCTCCCAAAGACACAGGGCCAACTAACCATCTTCCTTCAGGATTCAAGTTCAATTGGCTCACCTATATCCAGTCTCCAAAATGGAGACACTTGGGTAAGCAATGAGACTGCTAGGCCCAGGCTGGTTGAAAAGGATAGACTTTATCTCTCCTCCTGCAAATGATTCAGTTGCAGCACTGGGAAACCATTTTATTTAGATGCATTTTAGTGATCTTATGAACATACTGATCATTGTTTTCTCCTTCCTTGATTTTTTTTCTTCCTCAAGATATTTGTACGAGAAATACCCAGGCAGCTTGCGACCCAGGTAACTCCTGTTTGTGATGATTATTCCTTTTCAAAAATCTTAATATTCTGTTCCATGAAAACTGAAGTGCAAAGGAAACCATATGCAGCCTACAGAATACTTTGAATGAGCCTACAAAACCCCAGATACTACACTTTCTGTATTTTTATGAGCTACCTATTCACTTTTTACGTACATGCAAAACATCTCTCGGTTAGTGGGTACTTTTCTAGCTTTCTAACAGCATAGTCAGTGTAGCCAACTATATTACAGTTCAGTGGGTCTCTTCTGGAGTAAGTGGTTTCTGGATTGCAGCCTTAGTCCTGTGCTGAGATTGTCAGCAAGGGCAGTGTTGGAATATGTTATACCAGTACTTAACTTGGAGTCTGTTTATTTTGGCAGCTAATTATTAGGGAGGGAGGTATTATTATTTGAGAGAAGAAGCAATCATTAACGTTATAGTTTTGATTATCACATATTGCAGGGCCTAGTTGTGACTTGTGTGGGTTAAAAACAGAGTACCAATTCCTGGATAAGAGAACATGACAGAACATAGATCACCTGGAGTTGAAAACATTGCTATTGCCTTTGAATTAACATAATGCAAGATATGAATCCTGAAAAGTGAAGTATTTCAGTGTCCAGTTGGGTGATGTGAATTTTTTATTTAAAAAAAAAATTATTTAAAACTTATATCCTGCCCCTCCTGCCTGAAGGCAGCTCGGGGCGGCGAACAACACGCACAAAAAATGCAACAATAAAACATTTTAAAATAAATCTACAAATGTTAAGACAAATCATAAAAACTCACCCTCCCTCCCAAACCCTACCCCCCCTACCCCCCTCTCACGGGCACATGGGGAGTGAGGCGATCCCGCAGATAGGCAGGGCTCAGGCTGGGAAGGGCTTTGAAGGTCAAAATCATCACCTTGAACCTAGTCTGGTGCTTTATAGGCAGCCAGTGCAGAGCCCTGTGCTCCCTGCAGCCTGCCCCAGTAAGGAGACGAACGTCGGCATATAAGAAGTGTCTGCCACCATCGGAGGCACTGTTGTAGAGGGCAGGAATGAAAACGCGCCCACTGGAGATGGCGAGTGCAGGATATCATGAGACCCATGAGAGACGCCAATGTTATCAGGGGCGTTCGGGGTATCATGGTTATTATGATGATCCAATAAGTGCTTGTTCCTAGGATCTGGTCTGAGACCAGCAGTGTATTTCACCAACCCAATATTGTCAGTTTGGTCCTGGCGCATGTTTGCCTCCGGAAGGGTGCAGAACTGATTCGAATGGTTCGCCCTTGGAGGCTAATGGAGCCAGATCGGTTCTGGAAGGCTCTGGGTGAGTTTCCCAGAGCCTTCCCTTGACGACTGTTCCATCGATGACCTCATCTTGTTATGGAATACCTTGCTGACTGAGGCCATTGATCGGACAGCTCCTAGGCGTCCACTGCCTAAGCGACAGCTCCGCAGGCTTCCCTGGTTTTCCAAGGACCTGCGGGAGCTGAAGCGAGAAGGGCAGCAGTTTGAGCGACGGTGGCGTCATTGGTGTGCTGAAACTGACAGATTGCGTCATACAGCCAGTTTACGAGCCTATGCCATATGCGGGCAGCAAAAAAAGGAGTTTTTTGCTACCCTCACAGCATTTGCTAAATCCCATCCAGCGGAGCTTTTCTGGGTGGTGCAGGGGCTGGTCGGTCCAGCCTCCCTCTGCCTTGGAGTGGAGTCATCTACTGCTCGCTGTGACATGTTTGTGGATTATTTTGTGGATAAAATAACTAAGATTCACAAAAACTAAGATGCAACAATTAATAAATATGGGGAACTGGAGGTTATGGAAGCCCCGTCTTGTCTGGTTTTGTGGGATCAATTTCAGTTGGTGACACCCACCAATGCGGTTGGTGTTCTTGGGGCTGTTAGGGCCACATCTTGTGGATTATATCCTTGCCTGTCCTGGCTGATTAAATCTTGCTGGGAGACAATGGGGCTGTTGCTGGTTGGGGTGGTCAACGCCTCCCTTTGGGAGGGCAGAGTGCCAGGCTGTCTCAAAGAGGCAGTGGTTCGGCCTCTGCTCAAGAAACCATCACTTGACGTTGACTCCTTTGCCAGCTATCGGCCTGTCTCTAACCTTCCCTTTTTAGGGACTGTTCTTGAATGGTTCCTCTCTTTCCCGACTGGTAGAACACAGTGAGTGGTTCTTGGGGAGTCTTTTTCATCATACCTAGACCTCCTGTGTGGAGTCCCGTAGAGTTTGGTTTTGTCCCCTCTTCTGTTCAACGTATACATGCAGCCACTTGGTGATGTGATCAGGAGGTTCGGCGTGTGGTGTCATCAATATGCTGATGACACCCAGCTGTATCTCTCTTTTTCAACAGACCCAGGCCCGGCAGTCTCGGTGCTTACTCGGTGTTTGACGGCTGTGGGGGACTGGATGAGGGCTAACCGACTGAGGCTGTATCCTGACAAGAGAGAGGTGATGTTAGTGGGTAAGGCGATGGAGATGGTGGCCCCCATTATTGGCAGGGTCTGCCCTCCATTGGTATCCCAGGTATGGAGTCTGGGGGTGCTCCTCGATGTGCAGTTCTGCCTGGATGTCCAGGTGGAGGCTGTGGCAAGGAGTACCTTTCACCAATTACATCTGGTGTGATGGCTTTGGCCGTTTGTCTCAGGCTCTGACCTGGCCACCATCATCCATTCTTTCATCACCTCCAGATTGGACTATTGTAACGCGCTCTATGTGGGGCTACCCATGGTGATGACTTGGAAACTGCAGCTGGTGAAGAATGCGGTGGCTCATCTTCTGGTAGGACTGGGCTGCCGGGAGCATATTACACCAGTGCTCCGCTCTCTGCACTAGCTGCCGGTGGTTTTCAAGGCCCAAATCAGGGTGTTGGTTTTGACCTATAAAGTCCTAAATGGCCTAGGCCCTGCCTATCTGCGGGACCGCCTCATCCCCGGGTGCTGGATTGACCCCTGTGGTCATCTGGGGGCACCCTGCTCGAGGTCCCCCAAGTCTTCCAGAGGGCCACGCAGGGGAGGGTGTTCTCAGTGGCCACACCACGGCTGTGAAACTCCCTTCCAGTGGAGGCCCGGTTGGCCCCGGATCTCCCCTGTTTTCAGAGAAGTTGTAAGACCTGGCTATTCCACTAGGCATTTGGTGAGGGGGTGGAGGTTTTTTTTTTTTATATGGGGTTATTTCCTTTTCCTCCTTTTAGTTGTTTTAATTGTTGTTTTAATGTTGTTTTATGAATTGTAAGCTGCCCTGAGCTTCCTGTGGCAGGAGGGGTGGGGTAGTAAAAGTTTGAAATAAATGAATAAATTTCTAAATCAGTGGTTCTGAAAATTTTGCCTCTTTGGCCCTGTCTTGAGACTTAAACATAACTCCTGGCCAAAGGCGTAGCTGTAAGAGGGACAGGCAATGCAGCTGTACCTGGGCCCATGAGCCTGGGGGGCGGGGGAGGACTTGCACTCTTGCTGCTGCAGCTGTGACCCTGCTGCCAGGATGAGGCGCAGAGGCGGGGCATTCCAACCTACCTACGCCTCTTCCCCCTGCAGCATTCTGTTCATTTCAAATCAATCACACAGCTCCCATTGACTTTAGTATTGTAAGTGGAGGATTGTACTGGTAAAGAATATCCAATATTGCCATGATTGCAACCCTGCTTGTAGATGGCACAACCTCAGAGCCACACTTTGGTAACCTCGGTTCTAACTCAGAGCCAGGGACCCCTGTTCACTGCATTTCCCCCGCTGACACCAGTGGAGAAAACACAGCGAACATGAGCTCTCATGAACAATAGCTGTAATTGACTACCAGCCTGTGCAACTGTTTCGAGACGAAAGGTGATCGCTCCTGTGCCCTCTCGTCTTTAACAAAATTGGTTATGTAGACTCTGAGTCCTTCAGCTGTAAATCCCTTTAAAGCCACAGGTTTAAATTGGCAACCAATCTCTTCTCACTGTTGCTGCCGCCTTTTCCCCTTGGCCTCCTTTTCTAGTCTGCTCCTGATTCCTTCAGCAGCTGCAAACATCTGCATAACTTATCTAATAAATAAGAGCTCTTCAAAACAATTTCCCAACTCATTTCTCTGCTGCTGATAACTTTGACATGAACCATCTTTTGGCGGAGGAGAACGTCACTTTCTGTAGCCAACATTAGCCTTGACATTTCTTGGATAATTAGACAACTCCTGAGATGAAGACACTTTGAGCAATGGCAGGCAGAGGCAGGCATATTGATGATCAGCCCCATTTTGGCACTTCTCTAAATCCATAGGTTTGAATACAAGCTTGCAAGCAGATTCCTTTATGGGTGAAGGGGACAACAAGGCATAAATAATGTTTCCCTGCAGGAAGTCTGAGTTAAAGCATAAATAGTTTCCTTTTGCCAAATAATAATCAGGCTGAAGGACTGGTTTTGTTGCGGGGGTCTTGCATGAATTTTTGTGCTCATTTAGGGTTGTTTACCCTGAGGAAGTTTTCTGTAAATCCTAATGACTGAACAAGCTAATGCCTTTGTTTTCATTTTGAACAGATTTTGTTTTAATTTAACTAAATTCTGACTAATAAGAAAAATGCCTCAAACAAATAAAGAATAGAACTTCTCTGTGTCATCATTCCAGACAAGATTAAGTTTTTGTGTCTGAGTGAAAAGTTCAGTGGAAAACAGACCTGCCTGTGTTGCTAACATTGGGTAAAAACAGACGTGACAGCAACCCCCCGTGGCCCCTTTTGGGCCCAGATGTCACCTGCATGTCTGTCCAGGCGCTGCCAGATACTGGTCAGGATTGCCCTTGCCTTTGTTGGAGGCTAGCCTGTACTCTGACCTTGGGAAACCCCCAAAGTCACATCCCTGTGACTTGACCAGGCCAAAGTGGGCCACAGCAGGCTATCATGTCTATTTCCAGGTCATGTTGGTGGCTTGGGTCGGGTCTTCCATGGCTGGCTGTCATTGGCCACCATGACTTCCCATGTTGGTGAGGGGTGGGGCTGGTCAGTCTCATATTCAGCATGCTCCCTGCCCTCCCCGTGTGTGGGCATGTCTGTTTGGAGCCTCGGTCCAGACTGTGGGTCTTTTCATGTGGGCGCCACCCCAGCGCACATGTGTGGTGGGTGGGGGGCACCCGTGCGAATGCCACCCGTGGTGGGTGGGCATGGGTGTGCACTCCCATACTCCACTCATTTCCCACGCATGGAGCAATGGACTCCAATGCTGGTTGCTCCGTGCATGGAGATGGGTGGAGATGGGTGTGCAGCCATTGGAATGGGCGCACACCTACCTCCACCCACTGCGGGTGCACACGCATCCCCACCACCCACCGTGGCCCATTTGAAAAGGGCCTGTGTTTACCACGACTCAGGTCATCACCACACAGACTGCACATCTATTTTTACCCATAAATAAAATAAGTAAATCTCCTTGTGAAATTTGTTATAAAACCAAAATGAAAGCACAAATTCTTCTTAAATAGACTGCAGACAACAGAAAGCTTTCATTCCTTGTGTGTTTGATTTAGGCAATGTTTTTCCATCAAACAGTGCATACTCCTGATCCTTCTGTTAAGCATGCTCCTTCTGATCCTTCTGTTAAGGATACTCACTTGAGAATTAGGTCCTTTTCAAATGGGTGACCCCCCCCCCTTGCATACATGTGCAGGTGTGGGTGGGGTGTCCATAGGAACACTGCGGGTCACTGGCGGCGACGGTGGGGTGCCCATAGGAACACCACCGATGCTGGTTGGGGGTGCGTGCATGCTCCCATGTTCCACCCACCTCCACCCATCACCCACGCATGAGGCAACCGGTTAATGCCGGTTGCTCCGTGCGTGGAGGTGGGTGTACGCCCGTGGGAACGGGTGCACACCCACCTCCACCTGCTGCCGACACCCCCATCCCCCCACCCACGACGACCCATTTGAAAAGGGTCTTAGTCTAGCCTTCAATTATATATAATGAGTAGGGATTTGAGATATTTTGCGAGGAAGAGAAATAGTCATTGTGAGACTGACTTTTCCTCATTCATCGCCAATTCCCATTTCTATTGGGCCCTGGCTGAATCAGATATAAATTGAATAAAATAAATAAATAAAATATAGAATTGGAAAATAGGTAGGTGACTTTAACAAATCATCTAGTCTAACCTCTTGCTCTTAAGTAGGATCAGCTGTATCTAGACCTTCCAAGAAGCTCTTTATTTAACCTCTTTTAAAGACTCACCTCCTTTAGTGATCTGTTCCACTGCCCAACTGTCTGTATAGTTAGCAAATTCTTCCTAGTATTTAGCCTAAATCCTTTCTTCTTCTGTTTAAGCACATTGCTTCCAGTCCCATCCTCGGTGGCAACAAGTAACAATTGGATACCATTTTGCTTGTAATACACTTCTTCAGATTTAAAACTGTTGTCATGTTTCCCTTTAGTCTCCACTTCTCTAGGCTGAACCTTCCCAGTTCTTTCAGTCTTTTCTCGTAGATCTTGCCTCATAAGGTTCTTTTATCATCTTATTGTTCTCCTGTAAACCCTTCTCCGGGATGCCAATGTCCTCCTTAGGCCTTTTTCACACAGACGCACTAACAATGATGAAATGGGTGTTACATTTTATTATACATGTTGCAGGGCACCCACAGAGCACAGCTGCAGTCCTGCAACATATATAATAAAATGTAACATCTATTTTATCAGTGTTGGAGTGTCTGTGTGAAAAGAACCTTAGAGTGAGGAGCCCAAAACTGGAGAGAGTACTCCAGCTGAGGCCTGACCACTGCTGAGTGGAGGGGAATAATCCCTTCCCCTGTATAGCAATTGCCTTTTTAACCACATCACACTTGACTCATATTTAGCCTGTCATCTACCGTAATCTCCAGATTCCTTTTAGTTAGTAGTGCTGTTGACTATCCAGTCTTCATTTTGTATTGTATATTAGATTTTTTTCTCTCTCTCCTATGCAGTATTTTACATTTGTTGTCACTGAATTTCATCTTATTATTATTATTATTTATAATTAACAAACATTTATATAGCACCAGCAGTGTACCTGGCACTTTACAAAGTAATCAAATAGACACGGTCCCTGCCCCTAGGGCTTACAATCTGAGAGACAGGAGCTGGGGGAGAGACTTAGGAAGGGGAACAGAGGGAGAGACAAGGGGTCTAACATTCATGAAGATGCGAGGTCTCAAGTGCACGTACTTGGCTTGGTTACGATGAGAATGACAGCAGGCAGGTCCATGTTGCAAGGATAAGGGTAAACCGATCGTAGGTATAGGAATAGTGGCTCAGCAGGATAAAGAGTCAGACAGAGCAGAGCGAAAGAGGTGAGTTTTAAGGAGAGATTTGAAGGTATGAAGGGAGGGGGCAAGGCGGATGTGGACAGGGAGGGAGTTCCAGGCATGGGGGGCAGCAAGTGAGAAGGGACGAAGGCGCTTAGGGGAGCAGGGAAGGCGTGGAAGGGTGAGAGAAGGGACAGAGGAGGAGCGAAGTGCACGGGCTGGAGTATGGAGGGCGATAAGTGCAGAGAGGTAGGGGGGAGCAAGGTTGTGAAGAGCTTTATAGGTGAAGACTAGGAGCTTGTGCAGGATTCGTTCAGGAAGGGGAAGCCAGTGAAGCGAAGAGAGGAGGGGCTGCACATGGTCGAAGCGACTGGCGAGGTAGATGACCCTGGCAGCAGAGTTTTGGACAGAGATGAGGGGAGAAAGGTGAGACCGGGGAAGGCCAGTGAGAAGGAGGTTACAGTAATCGAGGCGAGAGATGACCAGAGCATGAACAAGAGTTTTGGCAGACGAGACAGAGAGAAAAGGGCGAATCTTAGCAATGTTATGGAGGGAGAAGCGACAGGATTTAGCAACAGAGTCAATGTAGGGTTTAAAAGAAAGGGCTGAGTCAAAGATGAAGCCTAGGCTACGGGCTTGGGGGACAGGCAGGATGGTGACTCCATCAATAGTTATTGACAGTGAGGAAGGAGAGGAAGGATGAGGGGGGAAGATAAGGAGTTCAGTTTTAGCCATGTTGAGTTTGAGTTGACGTTGAGACATCCAGGTAGAGATGTCAGAGAGACAGTTGATGAGACGAGCTTGAGCAGAGGGAGAGAGAGAAGGAGTAGAGAGAGAGAGTTGAGTGTCATCAGCACAGAGGTGGTATTAAAATAATAAAATTTTATTATTTTAACAGCCCAATTTTCAAACTGATCAGGATCATTCTGAATTCTGAATTTTTTCCACTCACTGAGCACCATTTCAGAGCTGACAGCCAAGGTGATCTCTCTGAGCAACTTGGTCTCATTCACATTCTTTTTCTAGCTGACTTTCAGTCAACTGATTCATCCATATGCTTCTGTCACATTGCACCCCGTTACCATATATGGTGGCTGGGCTTGTAGATACCTTCAGGGAAGACGAAGAATTGTGTGGGTGGATAAGTATTATGGGCAACCTCAATAGTGAGCTTTCATGCTCCAGGTTTTGTGTTAACCTTGGCAGTTTCAGAGCCCAGGCAGGTCACAGAGCTCCATGCCACAAGCACTACTGGACTGGCACATTGTAACAACAAATATTTCTTAAACTTTAAAGTAGTAAAGGCTCTCCTGTAGCATTTTGCATTTAATATATTTAAGCAGGGCTTAAACTGATGCTTGTCTTTCAAGCCGGAATACCAGGGGGATATTTTATTGGCACAGATGACTGCTAGATCATCTTTGTCTATTCATATCTTGTGTTCAGGTCATGATTACTGAGAGATTCTTTGCCTGATAAAGACTCACACGAACAAATGTTTCTGAGATGTTTAAAGCCCTAATGTGAAATATGCCTTTTTATTTATGTTGGGACCCATCCTACAGGCTTCAAGCCAGTGGGACTTTGTATCCAATAGCTTCAGTACTGACTCAATTAAAATTCAATAAAAACACACTTTTATATTAAAACATTCCCCTCCATTGCTGGGAACCCAAACATGAGTGTCGTGCTAATGCTTAAGGCCTAGAAAGTGAATCTACCCAGAAACAGATCTAAAGTGAGCCTGGTTGAGCTTTTCAAGCAAATAACTTAAAGAATGGGAAGTAAATAAGATTTTAATTCAATTCTAAAAGCACAGGTAAGTGGTGTGAGGGTGAGGGAGAGGACACATTTGGGTCATTACTATAATCTTGACTATGGTTCTTTAGAACTATTAGGGTCTGTTGAAATCTGCTTTAGATACTGGAAAATCAGCTATATTGCTAGCGGCAATACATCCAGTTGGAGTCACCCCAATTTCTAACACAATTTAGGATTGGCAGCTCAGTGTCATGCTCTATCTCCAACTGCTGTATGCATTCAGCCAAAAACATACCTGGCAATTTCATTTGCTTGCATTTCAGTGTCTTTTACAGGAAAAGGAAACATTGAATTGTAGAATGAAAAAATGCTACAAACATGTTAACTTTATTTAATCTCACAACACTAGAGCTTGAGGAAATCTGATGAAATTATCAGGTAAATCAAATAAAGTGCTTTTTCACACAAACCACAGCTAGCCTGTGGACCCCATTGGCATGGGATGCTGCGAGCATCAATGGTATAAGGGAGTTCAAAGAGGAAGAAGATAAATTCATGGAGTACATGATGATCCAGGGCCTCTAATCAAAACGGCCAAGAGATACAACAATATGGTCAGATTGACATCCTGTCGTCATCAGTGTCTCGCTTCCTATAGACTTTAATGGCTGAGGATTGCAACCTAGAGCTCTCTCTGTCAGAAGCTGGGAGTGCCTGATAAAGCTAGATTGCACCGTATG
Source organism: Sphenodon punctatus (assembly GCA_003113815.1). NCBI lineage: Eukaryota > Metazoa > Chordata > Lepidosauria > Sphenodontia > Sphenodontidae > Sphenodon > Sphenodon punctatus. The sequence goes on from QEPC01002769.1 coordinate 4,003,660, forward strand.
TGCCCTGTCCACATGCTCTTCTCTGAAGCATGCACTACTGGTGACTTTTGGAGGCAGTATACTAGGATGAGTGGACCTTTGGCCAGAACCAATATGGTAGTTATTTTGTTCCTGGCTTGTCACCACCATCAACACTGCTGCTTCTTCCCCCACTCTCACCACACACACTGAAAATGAAGACCCAGAGGACTCTATCTGATAGCTATATTATTTAACCACTCGCAGTTATTGTTTCATCCAGTTTGTTTTTCAAAATGTAAAATCTTCAAACTGAGTTTAACTATTGTATCGTGCCCCCTTTCTGCAACACACTGGATAACAGTGATCTTTATTTCTGAGCCTCATACAAAGTCGCTACCATCTTACTTTTCTCCTTGTTTTCTCCCTTGTGTCCTCCTTCTGGCCTCACTTTGGCCCTGCAGCAGAGCTATAGGAATCTTAAGAGGACAAACTTACAAACTGAAATCAGTTTGAAGACTAGCATCTAACTGAATGCAACACAAACAAGAAAGCTGGAATTCACAGATCCCACTTGTAATTGAACCAATCCAGATCTGAAGTATCCTTTAATTATTATGCAGCTCACAGTACAAAAGCTTTCCTTTGTATACAAAGGGATTTACAGAGTAGTAGCAAAAAGTCTCTCTATTCCTGTCTAAAAACTTCCTGTCACTCAAGTTCACCTCACCCCCTGGATCGACCTCTGCAGTCGACGAGGAGCACCCTCGTTGAGGTCCCCCAGGTGTCGACTATGAGGAGGGCATTCTTGGTGGCTGCACCACGGCTGTGGAACTCCCTCTCGCTGGAGGTCCACCTGGTCATAGACCTCGTCTCTTTTCGTAGACAGTGTAAGGCTGTTTAAGACCCAGCGCACATAACACCAGTGCTCCATTCTCTGCACTGGTTGTCATTTGTCTACCAGGCCTGATTCAAAGTGTTGGTGTTGACCTTTAAAGTCCTACATGACCTGGGCCCCACCTACCTGCAGGACCACCTCACTCCCCAGGTTCTGGAACGGCTGTTGCGGTCGGCCAGGGGCTTTCTTTTGGAGGTCCCCTGTGTTTGGCAAGGGGCCACATTGGAGTGGACATTCTTGGTCACCGCCCATCAGTTGTGGAACTCCCTCCCAGCAGAGGTTCATTTGTCTCCTTCCTTCCTTCCTTCCTTCCTTCCTTCCTTCCTTCAGGCATCTGTGTAAGACTTGGCTGTTCCGCCAGGCATTTGGGGAGAGAGACAGGTAGGGGAGGAATAGGATAGGGTTGGGGGTGGGGGGGAATTGGTGGTTTTATTGGTTTGTTTTAAGTTATATGTACAACAAAGGGATATCTTACCTTTCTTCGTTCTTGATAGAGGTGCTTCTCCCAAGCTTGTTAAAGTGTGGAAAAGCCCCCACCCCAGCAATAGATAGTTGAGTTGAGTGAGTGGGGTGAAGGGCTGAAATGGACCCTGTGTTGGCACAGTGCATTGGGGATTATGTCCTCAGTTTTGCCTAGATTAATCAAGTGTCTTTCTACAACAAAGGGATCTGAAAAAAATACTTGTAAGAGAAATTACTATTGTTATCTCTGGACATCACAACAAATAGGGAAAGGACATAGGACATAGGAAAGGTTATTATTTTTTAGAGTTGGGGAAATTGGGTGTATTGAGTGGGATGTTTGATTGTACCATTAAGTTGAAATATTTGTATATGGGAAATATATGAAAAAAGGGGGAATATAGGGTAAAAGAAATTGTAAAGATTTGAACTGATGTATGGTTTCATGGATATAATAAAATAAAGTTTTTTAAAAAATGGTATTTATCACTTAACAAGATAAAAGTCACTATATTCCTAAACCACATTAATAGTGTGTAATAGAAAGCTTCACGTAGTAATACTACAGCACCATTCATTTAATTTAGTGATTGATTATCAACTCCTTAGACTAATTAACACATCTTTAATTGTGATTGACATGGGGAAATAGGTCAGCAGCCTTCCCACATAAGCAGTATTACTGATAACGAGAAGTCTATTAAACTAGAAAGGCACCAATATGGTTAACATGTAGAAACCCATTATGATTGTCAGACTAAAACAACTGTCCTGATTTAACTGCAACAACCCATGGAAGTGGCTTTAGGAATAGCCCTGATTTCTCTAGGGCTATCCATCACCACTGACGCCATAAAGTGTTCAACATGTGTTCTCTTGCTGGAAATCTCCCTGATATCACTTTTGACCGCAATATGGCCCTTTTAAACTGAATTTATGTGAGATGACAGGCTCCACAGAGACTGTGAAGCAGAGTACTCAATGACTGGCTCATTCTCTCTGTAATGAGTTTCCTCACTAAAACAGATTTATTCCACAGCTAGTCACTGAATTTTGGTCAAATCTCTTTCCCATCCATTCTCTCTGGCTGCTTTTAGACATGTGCAGTGCATACGCAGCGTGAAATCATGCTGTGTGTAAAATTCCCTCAGGCATGGTTTAGACGCAACATTTCGCGCGGTAAAGCTGGTTGTGCATTCAATATCAAGGTATTTAGTTTGTGGTTTTAAAAGAATGCGCGACTGGCTTTAATGTGCAAAATGTCGCATCTAAGCCACACCTGTGGAATTTCTACATGTGGCGTGATTTCACACTGCGTGTGCGCTGCACACGTCTAAAAGCAGCCTCTTAGTTTTGCTGAGATCACATTCAAAACTGAAGCCATTTCCATTTCTTTCTTAAGCTTTTGGAGCTGTTAAGATGAAAAATAAATAATAAAGTTTCTCAGAAGAAATTTGTTTCGGAGGTTCTTTCATTTAAAAAAAATTAAGAACTGAGAACTATTTTGAAGACTGGGCATTTTATATTGCCTTCTAGATATTTCTTGCACAGCGACATGCAAAGTTTGACTGTTTTGCTTCACATGATTCTGTCTTTATTGATTTTTGTTTTTATCCCAACCAATGGGGAAAAAATAAAACAGTGAATTCCATTCTTTTCTGTTAGATTGTTTATGGACTTGCTAAATTTTCAAATGCTTTACAGGGCTTTGAAATTTGATTTGACCCAGAAGCATTACCACATGATCCAGGGTCAGAGAGACTTGCTACAAAACCAAAATGAAAGCACAAATTCTTCTCAAATCTGTATCTTCCTAGAGAAAGAGCGGGGGGGGGGGAATGTTTTATTGAGTAGAGATGGGTTTGAGTTTGAAACTCTCTTGGGAATTATTTGTTATAGTATTTGAGTGGCACATCAGATTTAGTGTATTTAGCATCAGAACATTCCTGTGAGGTACAGAATTGCAAGTATCCCCATTTTACAGTCCAGGAACTGAGCCACACAGAGAGAAAGTCATTTACTTAAGGTGATGCCAGAAGGCTGTGTCAGTGTCGAGACAGGAAATGGAAGCCATGACGCTCATGTCCCAGGTTTTATAGCCCTAAAACTAGACTTGAAATGAATATTTGAAACAAATATTGAATGTGACATATTTAATACATTTGCATTTGTTTTAGTGACCAGAACAGAAAAGTAGGGTTTGCTTCAATCTTGGTTTCTGGTTTTGAATCTTCATTTCAGTTCTTTGCTTCAGTATTTTGATAATTTAAAGGACAATCTTCCACCCTAAAGTAGATAGGAATTCACTTTAGTGGCGGCAGATTTTTAATGGTGGTAGATAGGAGCTGACTTTAATGGTGGCAGGGGCCCAAGGAAGAAAGATATGCTGTCCCGGTGGGGTGAGGGGCTGAATAGCCCAGAAGGAAGCATATGGACACACTAGAATAAGTTTTAATGGCTTTATTGAACATTTGTGAAAGACTCCATTGATGAACAGGAAACCTGAGGCTGGATGTTTGAACTAGCAATGTGGCTTATTTGGTGGCACAAGGTGTCCCTGATCTCTTTGGCTATGCACCGCTCTGCTGGGTTCAGCTGCTCCCAGAACAAGGGCACTGACTCGTCAGAGCTAACGGGGGTGGGGTTGTCCAAGGTGGCCCCACCGGCCTCACACATGTTGTGCAGAACATGTTGTGGTTAGCAGGAGAGCAGTGTCTAGTTGGAAAATTATCCAGCTTGCAATTATCTAGTGCTGTTTAAAAGTTCCCAAGGCCCTCTCCACAACAGAGCACATGGCACTGAGGTGCCAGTTATAGTACCTTTGTTCTCAGGTACAGGGCATCTGTATGGCTTCATAAGCCAGGGCATTGGGGAGTAGGCAGGTCCCCCCAGAACAACAGGCTTCATGAGCATCCCCTTGATGCAGATTACAGTGTTGGGGCCAAAGTCCCTGGTATACACACATCTAAAGAAGGGGGACTGGTGCAGGATGCTGTCTTCATGGTTCTTCCTGGACCACCCACCAGCACACCCAAGAACCAGACACTATGGCCTGGAGGACCACCAAGGAGAATTCCTTCCAGTTCAAGTAGTCATCTTTGCTATGGGGTGGACAGATGATGGCAATATGGCTCCCATCGATTGCCCCTATACAGTTTGGGATCCTCTTCCACAGAAAGCTGTCCATCACCTCTGTGGGGTCAACCAACTGGACCACCTGGTACAGCAGCACCTCCACTATCACGCTGCAAACCTCGATGAGGATGGCACCCACCATGGAGATGCCAACGCCAAATTGCTGGGTGACAGGAGTCTGGAGTGGCAAGCTTCCATATGGCAATGGCCATGTGCTTCTCCACTAGGATAGGTGACCACATCACCATAGATTCTTTCCCTAGCTGTGGCCTGAGGATCTCAGCTATCTGCAGGATGAGGCGCCGGGTCATTCTGAAGTTGGAGATCCACTCACCATCTCCCCATGAGAACAGCACGTTCTCCCACCAGTCTGTGCCTTTCTCCTTGACCCAGACAATCCTCTCAGTTGGTACAGCAATGTGCAGGGTGTTGGCGACTTAAGCTGCATCTCCTGAGAGGTACCTCTCAGAATGCTTCAGCTCCCCTCGAGGCCAGTGGCCAGTTGTTGCTGAAGGAAGTACTGTCTACAGTGCCAAATTCTGTGCCGGCTCCACAATGTGGTGCACAGGACTACTCTGGCCGAAGATTGACTGAGAACCCATCTGTACTTAGAAATTGCCTTGAACGAAGCACAGCAGATGGTTTGCATCTGCTGGATCACTCTCAGGCTCACCTCAGCAGTAGTGAGGAGGCCCTGAAGCACTCCTAGGTTCTTGGGCTCCATGGCTTTGTGACAGGTGGCCATGGAGTCTGCAGACAATATGGCAAAGGTTTTGAACAGCTTACACAGCTGGGCAAGTGCCAGTGTAGGATTGCCTGCATGCCGCACATGACCACCTACTGGCCGCTGTTGGGCATCTGTCCTCACATGATGGGCTGCGTGCCTAGCTATTGGTTGGAAGTGTTCTTGCAAAGCTGAGTGTTTCTGCTTGCAGTGGGGCTGTAATCCACATCACAAGCATGTAATACTTCTTACAGCTGTTAGCACCAGGGAAGCATGAGATCATCATTTCATTGGGGGGGTGGAGAAATTCATTGAAAAAAAATGGTGGTTCGTGAGGAGTTGCTCGGCAGTCAAGGCTACTGTCTGGGGAATGGTGTGGGAGAGCGAAGCTGCCCATTGGTTGAAACAAACTCAGATATTTTCTATCATTTGAAAGTAACAATTATATGCTTGAATTTTATGTTTGCTAGGGGAAAGCCCAATGCCCTCAGTTTCACAGTGGGTGCTGTGGCCATGCGGGACATGGAGACGTTGGAGGGTCATGGATACACTGGCCTTGACTAAAATTTGGGTGAGGCCTGATGTCCAGAACCAGCTGTCCAGATCAAGCTGCGAGACTGGCTATGTGGCCATATGGCAGCAGATGGACAGCATGGGCTTCATTATCTGCCTGACGAAGTGCAGGCACCGTGCAACGTTGCTCTGGTACCAGGTTCAGCAAAACGCTGAGTGGGATGTAAATAAGACCATGATTCTTCTGGATGTGTGTGCCCTTCTACTGGTTGGCCTGTTCCTAATGGAGTCTGGGCCTTCCCTGCTGTTTTTTCTCATCACTGCCCTGATGACAGCAAGAGCTTGCCTGTGGGGCCACCAGGAGTGCCTGGATTGGAATCTGGTGCTTCATCTCTTTGGGGGAATGAGTGACTCTGAGTACAGGGAATGTGAACCCACTGATGAAGTACTTGTTGCCCTATACAAGGTTTGGACACTCCTGGACATGCAGAGTGCTCTGGTGAGCAGTGATGTTTTCAGAAATGTCCATGCAAAGTATGCTGGAGAAGGGGGTATAGAGGCACATGTTTGAATGGGCGACATATGTGAGGAGGGTAGGTTTCCCACCCCACAGCAGGCAAGACCACAATAGAATTATGTGCTGGTAGCTGCCAATAAGCTGTTAACTGTGCTATGAGCAGAGGCTGCGGGGAACCGCACTCACAAGGAAGGACTGGTTGCTTGGACTGATTGTTGTCACTTCCATTTTGTAACGTTCACTTTCCCTTTTCAGTCTAGGCACTCAATAAAGTATACGATTTGCTCACTACAGTCAGCGTTCTCTACCTAGAATATAGTTCCTGTGGCTAACTGAGTGCTGGCACATGTATAGCCTGGTATGCACCTCCATTGGTGGGCAGGGATGGCAGGGAATGCTCTGCTTCCCGGTGTCATGGGCCAGATGGGGGAAACAGCTGGTCTGGGCTTCTTGTTTCCATGGTTTGCCATGGCTGTGCATTGTGGCAGGGGGCGGGATACTGGGTGGGGTGGCGGGAAGAGTGGGACACCTGGCCATCTGTTGAGTTTCTCAGGCAAAACCTGTGAATGGGGGCTGAATGGTGGCACCTCACATGCCTGAGAAAAACATGTGGGGGGCTGCCCATTTGTTAGCCTAGACAAGCCAAATGTGTACGTGGCAGCTGTGGGGGGACTCAATTGAACACAGATTCCAGCAGGCTAACATCTCATTTGTTTTCATCCTATGAAGTAACAGATACTGAGGTAATGAAATAACTAAGTAATGAAGTGATGAATAATGCAGTAATGAAGAAATAAACAATGAGATAAGAAAGAAATGAAGAAACAAGGTTTGCTACAGTGAAGAAGAGGAATTTAGATACCTGCTCATGGGAACAAATATGTGAATTATCTTTGTGAATACAAAATGTTCATTTGTTTCAGTCCTACCTAAAGTTGTACAATTTTCTTTCTCTAACAACTATTAACAAAATAGACAGCGTTTGCCAGCAATGATACAATGCTGCATTAACACTAATGTAGGGATGGGCAAACAGAGCCGAGTTCGGAAATTCGGTTCAGTTCGGTTCGGTTTGGTAATCGGGTTCAGTTTGGAAGTTCAGTGCGGTCGACCGAAATATTCGAGTTCAGTCCGACCGCCGAACTTCCAAACCGCGTTCGCCCATCCCTACACTAATTATTATGTTTTTATTTGTAGCTATATATTCTTCTGTGACAATATCAGGCCACATGCTAATGATGTCCAGACCAATTATGATTATATCAAACACATTAACATATCACAGTGAAAGGAAAAACAGGTCTGCCATCTTGTGTACAAATCTGCCACTGCAATTTCTCCTCTGTCCTTAATTTTAAATACATATCTTCTATACAGCAAAATACAGCCACTTAGTCACACTGACAAGCCCAGCAGCCCAGCTTTCCGTGTAAACAGAGGGAAAATAAAAATGAAAGGCAAGACAAACATCTAGCCCAACTGGGTAGATACACAGGAGATGGGAAGAGGCCCAACAAAACAAGAAAGTACTGCTGTGCTGTACAGTGATGGAGGGAAGAAGACTCTTTCCGCTGTAGAGAAAAAATAACCTATCCTCATCAGACTCTGCTCACCCAAATAATTTTGGAAAGGAATGAACAAAATATTAAAAGCAGTTTTGTTATAGTCAGAGACCTGTGCTTACTGCATTTTTACAGTGTGCATGGGTCCCTAGTTATAGCAGTAAAGAAGAGATAAGCAGATTTTGAGCGATAACTGGGAAATGTGCACGGGTGTTCTGGAAGTTTTAATTAAATAATAATGAAATGAAGAAGAGTTGACATCAAAATGTCAATGATTCTTACTCCTGGCTTTCCTTGTTGCTTTTGTCCACCTTGTTCTCCAGTTCAAAACAACACCTCCCTCTCAAATCTTCAGTCTTCCTCTCTTGCACTGTTGTTTTCCAAATCGTAGGCAGTCTAAGCAGGTCTTCCAGAAGGAAAAAATCCTGATTAACTTATCATGACATCAAGACTGGAGTCAATTATGAAGGGCGAAGTACTATTCAAGCAATACTTTCAGAACAAAAGACCAGGCATGTGAAACACTGTCTAGTTTATGGGAACTGCACTTTCTTCAACTGCCTGATCTGAGTATGACAATGTATTGTGCCTATAGGATGCTTCTCTTTTTAGTTTGCTAAGATATTTTAAAATTTTTACTGGGAGAAGGAGCGAAAGTAAACTAACATGGAGTGTTTGTTTTGGATTGGTTTTAGTTTGGGAGTGGATGATTTTTGTCAAAAGGTAAAGGACCTCAGAACACAGGAGTATTTGCTAATGGCCCACTGAGACACACCTGTCATGTTAGACTGAGAGTCAGTTTTAGATACTCTGACCACAGTGCAAGTGAGTATATATTTAAACTATCAATATAGCTCAGGTTATGCACAGGTCTCATTGCCTCCCTTTCCCACTACAAAAATGTTCCCAAATGGGAAAGAGAAACTACAAAATGTAAGTTGTATTGCTTAGATTTTTTATTGGACCAACTATTCTTGATATGCAAGCATTGTTATATGTCCAAGGAAGGGTTTTGTGTGGCCTGAGAGCATACACACTCTCAAGTAACAAGAGGTGGTCCAATAAGATATCATCTCAACTACTTTGTCTCCATCTCTTGCATTGTGGACCAATCTGCCATCCGCACTCTCTCTCTAGACTTGAATTGTTCAGACATTCTTGTTAGTTCCATATGCAGGATTCCTTCTTACCAAGCTTCAAAGGGTACGAGAGGAGAAGCTCCAGTTTTACGCTGTCCAAACAATTTAAAGTAGTTATTGGGAAGGGGTTTGGAGAGGTCAGAACAGTAGGCTTATGGACTAGTTTGGGGAGAGCATTCCCAAAAGAAAGGAAGGCCGTTTTTACATGGATGGCACCCCTCCCCCTTGGTGTTTGGGTGGGTGTGCATGGGGGGTGGCGTCTATGTAAATGGCCAGTGGTGGATGGGGGGATGGGTGTTCGCCCATGTGAACACCGAGCAGGATGGGTGGGGGTGCATGCATGCTCCTGCGCAACACTCATCATCTACCCACCACCATCCACCTCCACCTATGGAGCCCTCTGGAAAACTGGAGGAGGCTCCTTGGGTGGAGGTGTGTGCGTGTCTGTGCAAAGTCCATTACCCCATGTTTGTCAGCTGTGGGGGACTGGATGAGGGCGAGTCGCTTGAAGTTAAATCCTGACAAGACAGATGTGATGGTTGTGGGGAAAGCCGGGGGGAGTGATAGCCCCCATCATTGATGGGGTCTGTCCTACCCTGGTATCTCGGGAATGTAGTCTGGGGGTGCTCCTGGATCCACCTGGATGTCCAGGTGGCAGCTGTGGCGAAGGCGCATTTTGCCAATTATATCTGGTATGTTGACTTAGGCCGTATGTCTTGGACTTGGACCTTGTCACGATAATCCATGCTTTTATTACCTCAAGATTAGACTACTGTAACACGCTCTACGTGGGGCTACCCCTGGTGATTGTCCAGAGACTGCAGCTGGTGCAGAATGTGGCGGCTCATCTCCTTAAGGGGATGTGTTGTCATGAGCACATTACTCCAGTGCTCCACTCTCTGCACTGGCTCCCAATAGTCTTCCGGGCCCAATTCAAGGTGTTGTTTTTGACCTTTAAAGCCCTAAATGGCCTGGGCCCCACCTATCTGCCTCACCCTCCGGATTCTGGATCAGCCTCTGCGGTCGCTGAGGGCGCCCTCCTTGAGGTCCCCCAGGTTTCCCGGGTGTCGACCATGAGGAGGGCATTCTCGGTGGACGCTCTGCAGCTGTGGAACTCCCTCCCATTGGAGGTCTTTCTGGCCATAGACCTCCCCTCTTTCCGTAGACAGCATAAGAACTGACTGTTTTGCGGGGACTTTGCCGAGGGAGACGGGATTGGTGAGTTGGGTTAGAGTGGTTTTTTTTATTGTTGGGTTATTTTAATGTGGGGTTATGTTGAATTTAAAAAATTTATGTTTTTTAAAACGCTGTTAACCGCCCTGAGATGCTTGTGCAGGAGGGAGTAGCATATAAATGCAAAAAATAAATGATAAATAAATAAATAAATAAATAAAGGGACACCCACCCACCTCCACCCACTGCACCAAAACACCCACCCACCCACTCCCGTCTGTGTGAAAAGGGCCGAAGTCTTTCTGAGCCATTTCCCCTAGAATCAGGGATTGTTTGTCAGTTCTCTAAGAGAAAAGTGCCACACTCCCTCTCTTTATATGTAATCTTGTAGGAGTTTAACAACTGTTTTTGCCAAACTGGTAAGATATCACCCCTGCTTTTTGTACATTTTAATCAGTCATACATAGAAGTCTTTCCCAATCTTTCACACCATACTGTCAGCTTCACCTGCCTGACTGATAAGCATCTTTGTTCTTTATTCCATGATTCCCCATATACTTATAGAATGCTTCTCCCAAAGCTAGCCCATAAAGCTGTTCTCCTTCCAAATGCCTTCTTGACTGCCATGGTGACTGTGAGGAACTCTCTATGCTAAAACCCTAGATTTGGATGCAACTGAATTTTGGTGTGCTGGAAAACAAAAAGTGGCTTTCAGCACTGTGACCCTTACTTATGACCCTTGTAGATCATTAATTAGATACTGTCTTTAAACACTCTTATTGAAGTCTTTGGAGATGCAACATTCTATGGGATTAGCCTTCTGTGTTTTGATTCTCCAAAATGCCTAGCAGAGCATCACATCTTTGAAATATTTCCCAGTGTCTGTGCTCTGACACACATTAGGACTGGAATTTTTTAGTATTTCCATTTTTAAAACAAACAAACAAACTAAACAAATGCCAATAGTGTCGGTGCGAGGCAATATCTGATTAATTAGTGGCTAGTAAGGTTAATAGCTTTTGGCTTCATTACAGACCATTGACTCAGGCTAGAGCTCATCATTAATCAACATAAAATAGTTGGTCTAGTTATAATTGCCTAATTATTTAGATCTGATGAGAAGTATTCATTCTAGGATTTGGCAGAGTTTGTTACATTTTTCCAGACATTGGGCTCAACCCTAAACATACTTGTGCAGGAGTAAGTCCCATTGATTACAATGAGACTTACTCATGAGAAACTATGTTTATGATTAGGCCCAATATTAGCAGTGAATGCCTAATACTGTGTTGGTTCTTTTACAATTTGGCTCATGTTAATTCGTCCATATTAAACTTTAATATTGATGAATAGTGTCACACTTCTCCTCCCATTCAGGAAAGCATGCAAATGGGAACAAATCAGGTTGAGTTATTTTCAATTAGTAATGACCCTTGCAAATAACCACCTAAATGAATCATGGATAATCTGGGGGTAAAAATATTCACATGGTTTTTAAAAAAAACAACACCACAGAAGTGATAGGAATTAAATTAATATTTTACCTCAAAATCTTGTATTGCAGCCTGCCAGGTTCATCCATGGTTGATTAAATCATAGTTGAGTACATGCCTAAAACAGAAATGTAAGAAAATGGAAAGATCCAGGATTCTTTACATCAAGGTTAAAACATAAGCCTTCTCACCCATAGCCATGTCCTTCAACTCCAGAGTGCACACATTCCATGTCTACCTCACCTCTCCCCTGGCTCTGTTTGCTTCCTGGAGGGCGTGGTGGTGTTTTGCACTGTGCAGACATTCATGTGATAGGATCTGTTTGAGATTCCTGCTTCCCAAGCATCAAGAGGTAAGTGGATATGGTTTTCTGAGAAGGAATGAGGTGTGCAAGTTATGTGAAAGAGACAGCCTCATACTCACTGGGTGCCTTTGGACAGACGCAGAGACAACTGCCCCTCATGCTTCTCCAGGGTGCACCCCTGCATCCACCCACTTGCAGCCCTGTCTGGGTCAGCTTCAGATGACCCAGGGGATTCGCCAGACCACAGTCCACCCACACGGGGCCCCCTGTGCACCACAGAGTTGTGGGCTGGTGCCCGCAACTCTGGCCCTTTTCACACAGACACTCTAACACTGATAAAATGGGTGTTACATTTTATTATACATGTTGCAGGACTGCTGGTGTACTCTATGGGTGCCCTGCAACATGTATAATAAAATGTAACACCCATTTTATCAGTGTTAGAGTGTCTGTGTGAAAAGGGCCTCTATGCAGGGCTGGCCCAACTCTGGGCGGCCCGGGACGGACCCACTTCTGGGGGCCCCAAGCACTCGAGGTCCACAGATCCCAGCCTGACAGTTGCTGGGAGTTGGGAACCCTGAGCGTGGGGCCCTGACCACATCTCCCCTGACAGGCAGCGGAGGGGAGGCTACGGAGTGAGGGAGAGGCAGAGGTCCTGCCTCTCCCACACTCTGTGCGCCCCCCCCCCCTCCACTGCCTGTCAGTCTTGACCAGGGGAAATGTGGGAGAGGTGGGGCCTCTGCCTCTCCCTCATTCCCCCTGACCGAGACAGCCAGGTAGTGGAGGAAGCCAGTGGAACTTCTGGTGGCGGCGAGCAGTGCGGCGGCAGATTTAATCTGCTGTCGTGGTGCCTGCCCCACCCGAGGCTCCGAGTCCAGCGCAGGGTCCAGGCCAGTGCCGGCAGATCAGGTAAGTGATCCAAAATGCCTGGGCTTTGGGATGGGTGGAGGGGAGTGCCCCTACGCCCATTCCCGAGCCCAGGCCCAGGTAGTGCGCCACCCCCAGACCGAGCTGGGGAGTGCCCCCTGAGTGCCCCTAGGCCCGCCAGCCATCCTACCTGCGCGTCCCTCTTTACCTATTCACTTATATGGTCAGGAAGAAAAAACCTTTCCAAGGCAGGAATGACTGGGTGGAAACCTCGGACACTTGTTATGAAGGAAGCAACACCGGCTGACCGATTTCTTTTCTGACATTTAAAAACTTCACAAATGTATCAAGTGCTATGGAACAAATTTAGTAATAGGAAGGGCATAAAAATGGGTGTTTTTACACACACGTTTCTCCTGGATGTTTGCTGTTACAGCCTGAACTTTCTGTGTGTCTAAATCACTCACCCAGATCTTAAACATCCAGATCTTTGAACCTCTGCATAGAACTTCTCCCAGAACGTATGTGTGTAAAAAGTTCTCCTGGTAAACTGCTTTGCTCCAGGCAGCTGTGGCCACTTGGTTTCCATGGCAGCCTGTCACTTCTACAGCTGTGACTACTTTAGGCTGCCTCAGGGCAGTGTTTGTACATCCAGGAACTGCCTCAGGGCAATGTGTGTGTGAAAAATACATCCAGAACTTAGTTGTGGACTTGTAAACCCAGAAGACTGAAAAATCTGGAACTTTAAGATGTGTGTAAAAATGCCCAATGTGAATAAATAACTAAATAAATAAATTAAATTAAATTCTGGGTCCTAGCCAGATTCCAGAAAGGAGCGTTCCCTCTGTCAGCTCCTACCAGTAGGTCTTTTCCATCATCCTCGTTGCCCACATCTGAACCCTCTCCATCTGGTTGGTATCAGTGGCAGTTCCTAGTTCAGGGCTGTAGGGTGGTGCCCCACGCCCTGCCTGGGCTGCTGCTGCTGTCGCTATTCAGTAGGAGGAGAGGGGGAAAAAACCCAATTTTGGGGGGGGAGGGACCAACTTTTCCTGGGGGCGCTTGACTCCGCGACCACGTGCCACACTATCACTGACCCGATCTGTGTGGCTGACTGGCTGCTGCTGCACTTCCGTCGCCGGCACCAGGATGGAAGGAATCCCCTGCCTGTGTGCAGCATGCGTCACTCACTCTGCTGTGCGCATGCACAGAAACACCACACACCGCCTGGAACAGGCTTCCCCTGATGACTTAGCTTTGCTGGGGGAGCCGGTCCAGATTACTGTGTCCTGTGTGCGCTGTTGCTGCGCATGCGTACGCAACTACTAGGCACGGTGGGCGGGCCAGGCGGCTGCAGGGAGGAGCTCCCAGCAACGTCGGCGCTGCCCAGTCCAACACACGTGGTGCCGTGGGGAGGGAGCAGAGTGGAGCGAGCAAGGCGGCGACAAAGAGCAGCGGTGGAGCAACAAGACAAGAGGACCAGAGATGACGTGCGCGCAGTCGGATCCCCAGAGAGTGCAGGTATAAATTGGGGCCCTGCCTGCCCGACCCACATGGGAAGGAGGGAGCCTGAGAAAAATCTTGGCAAGGCAAGTGAGCATGTGCAAAGGGCGATAGGCTTATCGCCCTGTTTCTTCCTCTCTCACACATGCTCACTTGTATTTTGGGGGCGGGCAGGGAGGAGGCACTTGAGGATTCCTTTAGGAATCATACAGCCCCCCAAAAAATCATTTTTGGGTGATATAGCCAATCTCTGACCAGAAAAAAATGCGGGGAGCCTGGGTGCAACTGCGCACTGTGGTGGGAAGGGATGGGAAGGATCTGCATGTGCGTGTCAATGACTGCACTGGAGCAGGGAGAACTTGGAGGGACTCAGACTGGGATACACTCAGCCAGAGCCAGCTGAGCCAGCCTGGCTCCCCAGGCCTCAGGGAAGGAAGGAAGCCAATGCCATTTAGCATACAAACTTAGCTGGGTCAGGGTGCAGCTGCAGCAGCCTGAACTGGCGGCTATTGCAATTCTGAGCAATTTGAATTACAATGCATGCAATCTGCAAAACAAATAGCCCAGCCCAGGCAGCTAACCGCTTCTCCTGAGTCTCCTCCCCCCATCCTGGTCCCCACCAAGACATGATGTGGCACCAGTGGGCAGCAGGGTTGCTGAAGCTCCAGTCCTGATGCCTCCAGGGCCCAGGTACTGCAGGGGGCATGTTTTCCTCCTTCTAAGGTAAGGTGATGGTCTACTAAGGTGCTTTGTGGCCTGGGGTACTGCTAAAAGTTCAAACTGCTACTGGATTACTGGGATTTTGGGTGCTTCCTGCTTTACTAACTTCAGCCTGGAGTGCTGCTAAAAGTTCAAACTGGTACTGGAGTACTGGTATTGGAGTACTAATTATGAATTATTTATTTTAAGCTTGATGTGAATGAGATTTTGGTTTCTTCCAATCCTTAATCTGATGTTAAAACAACGGTGGTTTATGAGTTTCAATCAGTGGTTTTAATGGGACCAATGTTGTATGGGTTAGAATGCATGGGTGATTTCAGACGTGACGGGTGGCCGCTTTCACCATGGGCCATGGGGTGGTTCGGACCACGGCCGGGGGTGAAGGGGCGCGCCAACAGACGTGCGCCCCATTGCCCCCGGCTGTGGGGACTGCCAAACCACGGCCTGTGGTGAAAACGGCTGCCCATCACGTCTAAAGCGGCACACCCCCAGGGAGGGGGTGGGGCCATGCGACACAGCATGCTGCCGCACGGCCCTACCCCCTGCGTTCCCTGGCGGCCCTCCCCCCTTCTGACACTGCAACCACTGGTGGGAGTGAAATCCATTGACCATGGTGAACGGTAAGTAAGCAGAAGTTACTTTCCGTTCACCACGGCCATGGTGGCCTTTCACCACACTTCTCGACCTCCTCACATCCGGAGGTCCAGAAGTGTGGTGAATGCAAACGCGGCCCGTGTTTGACTGTGGTTCAGGCAGGGTGAATTTCAGACTCGTAACGTCTGAAATCATCCCATGTCAGTCCTCCTCAGCATCATGTACAACTGGACTGGGGTGCTTTACAAGGGTGTCTGTGTTTGGTTGTGTTTTTAAAGCTTGATGTGCATGAAATCTTTGGGGGTTTTAGGTTTGAATCCCTTGGTTTGATGGTAGAAATTATAACTCTCCCTGGTTATTTCAGTCCTGAATCTGATGTAAAAATAACCCTGGATTTGGGCTTTAATCACAGTCCAGTCAGATTTAGTGGCGCTAGGCCTCCCTGAATGTGATTTTCAGTCCTCCTCACTTGGCATGTTCTGTGACTAGACAGTACATGTTTTACTGTCCTTGTTTTGGGTTTTTTAAAAATATTATTATGAATGATTATGGTTTTGGGCTTGAATCCCAGTCACGGTTAATGGGAAAAAGTCTCCCTGGTTTGCATTTCAGTCCTTAATCTGATGTAAAAAGATCTTGTGTTTTGGGGTTTAAATGTGGCTTAGTGGAACTAATCTTGCATGGCTTACATTTCAGTCTTCCTCGTTTAGCATGCGCTGGGGGTATCTTATTTATTTATTTATTTATTGGCATTTCTATGCCGCCCCCTCATACCCACAGCTAACAATACAATAAAACAATAAAATACATTAAAAACTGACATCAATTTTAAAATCATTTTTAAAACTTCAACCCTAACCTTACCCTCCAATTCCCCCCAATTCCCCACCCCACCAATCTCCCCCATTTACCCCTCCCTCCCCCCCGGTCTTCCTTCAGAAGGGAGTTCCACAACTGTGGCCCAACCACCGAGAACGCCCTCTCCATGGTGGGCCCCCGCCTTGCTGCCTGTGCATTTTTTTCATCTGTTTAGTTTTTCCAAAGCTGATGTAAAATAAAAAAATCTGGTTGTCTTATTTATTTGTATCTATTTCTTACATTTGATACCTCGCTCCCATCACCGGACAGTTGTTAGCTGCTGACCTGGAGCAGCTAACAACCAATAAAATACATAAAAACACATCAAAATATTAAAATAAATAACTATAAACCTGTAAAATCCAATTTTCTAAAAAGGTCTTCAATAAAATTACCCAACTCCCATCCCCCCAGTCCTTCAGTCTTGGTTTTGCACTGGTCTGTCTTATTGACTTTAAGGGTGGTTTCCCCCCCTCCCCCCACTTGCTGTAAAAGAAAGCTGTAAAATATTTTGGTTAGATATTGGTTAGATATTTTTTGTACTGTCTTCCTTGATCCCCCATTGGTTTAATTGCTTAGTTCATTAATGCTTTGATCTGGCCCCTTGGAGCTCTCTGCATTGTACCATTTTTGTACTTGTGATGCGAATATTTAGTTTACAGGGCAAAAGCAGCGAGGACAGCTACTGAAAATGAACACCGTAGATGCACTCCTGAAAACCCCATTTTCAAGACTGGATATGGCTGACAACTGTCATGTGAAGGAGCTGGGACCTGATCATCCTGATATACATATCAAGCAAGCTGCACATGAGAAAAGCAAAGACTATACACGGAGGTTTAGCAGAGCATGATACGAGCGAAAGGACTCGTTATGTGTAGAGGTATGCACCAGAGACCCATGTAATTTTTGTTTTCATTTTTTCATTTTTGTTATTTAAATTTGTTGTGTTTTTTTCATAAATATCAAATTGTCATTTTCGTTTTTCCTTTCGTTTTTCCTTACCATTGGTTTCAATGGAAAACACATTTATGGCTTTAACTATTTGTTTTTCACTATATTTGGCTGAAAGATGGAGTTGTTATACCTCCAATGGAAGGCATTATGTGTACCGAACTCCAAAAATATTGAATAAAGGAATCCAATTTTAAAAGCAGTTTAATTAATTTATTTTGCAGAAATCTTCATATACATTCTTAGGTGTAACTTCTTTATGTCACATTTAATGTAGATGAAACTTGGCAAGTTTAGACCATTTCCCATATTTACTATCTCTGCCAACTTTTAGAAGGTTTGGATAAAGTGTCCTGGTGGTATAAGCATTTAACTTGTAAATGTATGTCTGACTGTCACATCTTTGCAGTCCAACCAGTGTAGATGAAAGTTGTCAGGGCTATATATAACACTTTCAGAATCACCTCTGCCAGATATCAGAAAGATGTGATAAAGGGTCCCAATTTTATAAGTCTGCACAGCATATGCAGAGAAGGAGCCTATGCCAGGGAATCTCTTAAGTGACACTGTGGTCTAAGATTGGGTTATGATGCCACTTGGCAAGAAGAAATGTCAACCAAATATCCTCATTCTTTGCTATGACCATCCCAAAATCTCTCCCTCACTTGTTACTAGAAAGTGAGAAACATCTGTTTAGGAAAAAGCCAATAGAGATTCTCTTATGTCCTCTGTCACAATGCTGCAGGATGTGATTGTGATGATAATTGTCCAGCCCGGATGTGTAAACTATGTCTCCTAATTGCTGGGATTCTATCCCCAAAGTCCCAGTTATGTCCCATCTGAGGGTCACCCCCTATGCCCGCCTCGAAGGCACTACCAATTGGTCCTGTAAAACTAGAAGCATGGAGTAATTGGCCAGTGAATGTTTATGTCAGTCTTTTGGGTTGCCCCACATCCTCCCTCCTACAGCCTCTCTCCCTCTGCCATGTGTGCCTGCCTCTGACTGGCACTGCATGTGCTGCTATTTATCTGAATAATGGTCTTCAAGAGGACAGTTTCAATTGCTTATAAAATTGGGTCCCTTTATCAAATTGTCCTGTAGTTTGTCAGATATGACAGGGAAGGTATTGTGATACATTATTGCCAAATATCTTGTAAACAGGATGTAATATACAAATTTTACAGCTGGAAATGTATTTTAAAGTTAATGTCTTATACCATAAGAACCCTTCATTTAATCTTTCTGAAAATTAGTAGGTTTGTTAAGCTTGTGAAGGGACATGATATTCTTAGGTTTCCTGCAAATTATATGGAAGACAAAGAAGTTGTAGCCATGAATGTGTATGGAGCTTTTCTTAAACTTACAACATTCAATTGCTTCTACAATCTGCTCCCTTTATCAAATGGTTTCATACATTGGTACACATAATGTCCTCCATTGGGGGTATAAGCACCCCAAAGGTCATCACAATTGAATAAGAAACAAAAATGTTATAGCTGGAAATACTTTTTTCAGTGTATCCCTTTATTTCAAAAACAAAATGTCATTTTCATTTCTATTTTTGTTATTATTTTTGTTGTTTTTGTTATTGCAATAACAATAATAAAGCCAACAATTTTCATTATTGTTATTGTAATAACAAAAATGACATGCACACCCCTATGTAGCTGTGCTACCAGAAATGCATTGTTCTGCTTTCCCTGTTTATTGTTTGGGGGTGAAAAGTCATGGACACAGAAAGGAGTGACAGACATGAAGCATCTCAGTGAAAAGGCCAAGAAGCATGAAGAATGCAAACTCACATTAAGAGCTGCCTAAAGCTGGCATTGTTGGGCACCACAAACATCGCAGAACAAATAAGTGAAGGCTACCGTCTGTCTGTAAGAAAGCATAACTAGGAAGTTGAACATGATAGGTACATACTTGGAAAAATAATTGATTGTATAAGGTTTTGTGTGCTTTTGAGTTAGCACTTCGAGGGCATGATGAAACAGAGGAATCTTTGAATCCAGGGGTGTTTCAGGGCCTGGTCAACTTGGTGGCTACCATTGATTCTCCAGTGGAAAAGCACTTGCAGAGTGCAACCGTCTTCAGGGGTCTTTTGAAAATCATTCAGAATGAACTGCTTGACTGTATGCTTACAGTGGCTAGGGATTTTTTTTATCCAGCAGTTAAAAAGCACTGAATTTGTGGCCATCCAGGCTGATGACACCACAAATGTGTCTACACACACCCAAAGTGTACTGATTTACAGATACATTGATGGCAATGGCTCAACTGTTGAACGCTTCTATGGATTCACACAGCTGCCAGACTCTCGTGCTGAAACAGTTGCTGCAGCTTTACTTCAGCAACTAGATGCTGTTTTTATAGACGTGGACAAGCAGAAACTCATTGCACAAAGTTATGATGGTGCAAGCATGATGCGCGGTCAGCATGGGGGAGTCCAAAAGAAGATCCAGGATAAATATCCAAATGCCCATTATGTTCATTGTTATGCCCATCAATTAACCTTGGTAATGCAGCAAGCAGTGTTCCAAATAAAGGCAGTGAAGGTATTTTTCACAGATCTGTCTGGCTTCCCATCTTTCTTTTCATGTTCTCCAAAAAGGACTGAAGTTCTGGATGCAGTGGTAAAAAGAAGGCTCCCCAGAGCAGTTGCAATTGCAACATGATGCAACTTCAACATCTGGATGGTAAATGTGAGCGTCGAGAGGCTCTCATAGAATGTTTCCAGGAAATAAGATCTTGGAATTACGATACCAGTGCTGTTCGTGAGGCCAGGGGATTTATTCAGATGCTGGAAGAAGATGGAGAGTTCCTGTATTTCTTGTTTCTGTTCCACAGAATAATGCCTCATGTAGATATCCTGGTTAGTGAACTCCAGCAAAGAGGCATTGGCTCTGTAGCAATCAGGAGATCTACATAGGATATTATTAGGAGCATCAATAGACTCAGAGACTCCATTAAAGACCTATGTTCCGAGTTACCAGCACAATCTCGGCTCCCCAGAGGCAGAACCATTAGACGCCTTGTATCAAGTTGCAGTTGAAGTATGCGACATCATAATTTCACATTCCAGATAACGTTTTGCATTCATTAAGCACCTGGTGAGTGCAACGTTATTACAAGGGACTTTTTTTGAAGCATATCGGTGGACCTTTCCAGAGCAAGCATTAACTGAGGCAGTGGAAGCCTACCCAGACTCAGGACAGAGCTTTCCATCTTGTATGAGAGGGAAGAATTCAGAAAAATGAAAGATGCTTCCACATTGCTGCATATGCTTCTGGACAAGAATCTGCAAGTTTGCTTTGCAGAAACAGTGAAATTGCTGCGAATTGTTGTGACTACTCCAATAACAACAGTAGAATCTGAGCGATCATTCTCCATGCTCCAGAGAATAAAAACTTTCCTGAGAAACACAATGTCGGTGGAAAGACTAAACGCATTAGCAATGTTGTCCATAGAGAAGCGAATGATTAAAGAAATCCCAGACTTTAATCATAGGACAATTGAACTATTTGTTGCACAGAAAGAGAAGAGAGGATATTTTCATTACAAGCATTAACCTTTGGTAAGCCCTTTCTAGCCTTGACTCCCAAGGTCTGTTGGTTCAAGTTGTTCATGTATTTGTTCCTGCCCTTTTAACTGTTTTAGTTGGGTTTAAAATTGATTGGTTTTTACTTTACTGCACTTTAATGTTTCTCTGAAGGGTTCTGTGTGTTACTGGGAGGGAGGGGGGCCTATATAAACAAAGTTATTTTTGTTATTATTCATAGTGTGGTCTCTCTCTTTAATCCATTTTAATAACAATTGAAATGGGTTGAGGTATCTTTTTCCTCACAGGGATCAATTGCAGCATTTATGGCAGGTGATTATGTAAGTGTGCAATTTTAGGGTTGGCGCCGCCTACCGTTGGCTCCACCCACTGCCCCACCAGGCTCAGAAACCACCAGTCGCCACTGGTTGGTATCCTTAAAGTAAGATGCACAAAACAGGATGCAGTACTCTAGATCAGGCCTGGACAGGATTGAGGAGACAGCAACAATATTAGCTCATTTCTCATAGTAATATAGTTGAAATGAACTTTCTTGGAAGCAGGGAAGGCATAATGGGTGGTACTACCCCCCTTGTGAAAAAAATTCTCCCTACCATTGAAATAAGATGTGTTTCAGGTATTTCCTCTTCAGTTTCTTTGTCTGAAGAAACTGCTCCCCTTACCATGCAGTCTGCGACTAACACACACACACACCCCACCCATACCAATGCCCTACAGGCCTGATTGGGAGAGGGAGCTCTTCTAGAGATTATTTCAAACTTTGAGGATAGTACAGTGGTGGGATGGGTAAGAGAGGGAGTGACAGGACAGGGCGTTGAAGTGGGGGTGAAAAGTAAAAGAAGCCAAGGTCTGAGATACAGGATGGAAAGGAATAGTGTGAGGAAAAGATATTTGCATTTCTCAAGCTGTGCAATGGGAATCCAGGAGGAGGATTCAAAGGAGGAAGGGCATCAATATGTTTACAATGATGGAGGCTTGTAGAAACAGAGCTGGGATTTAAGGGTTTGGCCCTATCCTGTCCAAAAAAACCCAAAAAACTTCACTGCTCTCCATGTCAGTGGGGGCTGGTAGGTTTTGAGGTTGGTGAGGCAGTAAGGCCGGCAGAACCTTATGGCTGGCAGAGCTCTAGGGTGGGGTGTGTCCATTGCAGGTGGAACCTCTAGGGATGTGCAAACGCGGTTCGGAAGTTTGGAGTTTGGACCAAACTTGAATAGTTCGGTGATATCCTCTCACAGCCACTCCCCCACTGTGTCCCCAAGTGGCCCCCACTCCCCCACCATGTCCCCAAGTGGCCCCCACTCCCCAGTTATCCCCCTGCTCCCCCAATGTCCCCAAGACGTCCTTCTGGCAAAATAAAACCCTACCTGATCGCAGACTGCAGACAGGTCCAGAGTTGTAATGGCTGCCAGTGCTGCTGGGGCCCAATCAGCGAGTCAGCAAGGTCTAAATGAGACCCCTCCCACCCACAAATTTCCCACCTTGCGCAGCCACAGCCTGAGAGAGGCAACTTCAAAGGCGCTCCTCCAGCCAATTCAAATGGCTGGGCAATGGGTTCCATTAGAACCCATTGCCCAGGCTGGCCACGCCCTCCAAAAATTGCTTCCGAATAGTTCGGTCAGCAATGCCAACCCACCAGAAACCGCGACTGCGCCTGCGCACTACTCCAGCGTGGGCAACCAAAACTATTATTTAGTTTCTCCCCAGCTGGTGCGCATGCGCAGAAGAGAGAGTCGGGGACTTAGTTACCGGCGCTGTCAGCTGCTGCTCTGTCCATCCTACAGCATGCACGAAGGTCACACATGGCGCACAGGACCTTTAAAAAATGATCCTCCCAGAGTCGAGGATCATTTTTTAACGGTTCTGTGTGCTGCGTGGCTCACGCTGACAGCATGCATGCTGCAGGACAGACAGATGCTGACAGTGATTTGTGTGAGCCGCGCCGCTGCCTGCAGGGCAGACTTGTGGTGCAGGGACTAGTGCTGGGCCGGCGCTGGGGTGCTTGTGGGGCACCGCCCCCAGCACCAAAGCAAGGAGCTGCCCCTGCTCTATGTCCTAACATTTCATCTTGCCTGGGAGTAGAAGCTGCAGTTGTTATTCATTTCATTTCTAGCAACTGGGTTTGTGTAGGAATTTATACTAATGTGAAATCTCCTAGAGTACTGACTACCTGTGCTGTTTCTGAGGGCTGTTTATCTCCCACACACATTGGCTTTAACTCCCCAATCCCATTTGTACACAGAGTTCAACATAGTTAGTTACCCAGGCTATATAAATGGAGCCAAAAAACTTTTAGACCCATATTCTACACTCTGAACTAATCGACTCTGACAGATTCGTGACTTCCCATGACCCTCAAATTTTCCTTTCTGCTAGCATGTCAGGCATTGATTTTCTTCTCCCCTTCCCCCAGAGCACACACTACAGTGATCTTCCCCCAAAGTGACAAGGGCAGGGATTATATCCAATAAAAGGGCATCATATTTAGCTCTGCAGGGTGAGGTCAGGGAATGAAGTTGGTGGAAATAATAAGAGCAGGGGCAGCTGATTGAATCCAGTTATGCAGTTATTCATAATGTATTCAGACTCTATCCGTGTTTATTATTACTTCCTTGCTCAGGGAAGTCTATATTCTTTTGTTTTTTCTTCAAATGCTCTTTCCAGGGTGCTATTTAATATTTATGGTGCCATAGTAGGGAAGCAGCATGGATACCGTGTTGGGCTTAACACCAGAAATCCTCCTCCTGTGCTCAAATTCTTATACAATTATAGTATCTTAGAGTTGAAAGGGACCTTGGGGGCTGTCTAGTCCAACCCTCTGGCTGGATGCAGGGTGACTGCAGCTACATCCCCAACAGGTGGCTGTCCCCTCCACTGTCCAGCCTCTTTTTGAAAACCTCCAGCAACAGAGAATCTACGTCCTCCTTAGGCAACTTGTTCCATTGCTGCACAGCTCTTACTCTTAGAATGTTTTTTCTGATATTTAACCAAAATCTACCTTCCTTACCTTCCTGTACCTTGAGCCCATTATATCTAGTTCTCTCTCCTGCCCTCTCTGACAATGCAGAATAGTTCTTTGCCATCCTCTTGGTGGAAGCCTGTTAGATATTTGAAGACTGTTATCATGTCTCAAGTAATTTACCCTTTGCTAGGCTAAATATACCCAGTTCCTTCAAACTTTCCTCGTAAGACTTTTTTTCCAGATCCTTAATTATCTTTGTTGCCCTCTTCTGTCAATGGGTATTTTCAAATATGGCACCCCGGCCCATGACCACACTTACCCCAGCGTGGCCACAGGCCAGGGAGTCACATCTGCTCGTGCCCCGCCAGATGTTTACCACGGGCAGGAGCAGAAGATCCAGCGCACATCCCATGTTAAGTCCTGCCACGGTCCGGGGTAGGTGTCCCCAGACCATGGTAGAATGGGCCAT
Organism: Sphenodon punctatus; assembly: GCA_003113815.1. Lineage (NCBI taxonomy): Eukaryota > Metazoa > Chordata > Lepidosauria > Sphenodontia > Sphenodontidae > Sphenodon > Sphenodon punctatus. Next base: position 4,028,019 of record QEPC01002769.1, read on the forward strand.
TATGTTTGATAGCCCGCTCCACCTAACCCCAGCCCATGGCCAGAGTAGTTCCTGGTGGGCGCGGTGGCCTGATAGGTCGCCACACCTTCCCATCAGGGAGGAGGAGGGGCCAAACTGAGGAGCACGAAGGGCGGCACTATGCGGACGAACGTCCACACATCCCCTGCCCTCTCCCCACCCCTCTGAATGTTCATTCGGCGGTGGGGCTTACCCCTGCCTGGGGTGAGGGCTCTCACCTTGGGGTGGGTTTAAGCATTTTAAGAGTCCCTCTTAAAATGAGGTGCCCAACACTGGATCTCACTTGGTTGTCCTCGTGTCCTGGGCAAGTAATCTCTCTCTCTCAGCCTGCATTCCCTGGTTGTAAAATAGGGTGTTGGTGACAGATCTGGCCAGGCAGTTACATGTATTGTGAGCTACATGGAAATACAGAGACAGTACTTGATCATCATATTTGCCTGAAAACCTGTCACTGGGACGCTAACAGTGGAGATGGATGAGGTGGATTGGGACTAGATGCTGCGGAGCTATACATGAAGGTGTGGTTCCTGCCCTCACAAGATATACAGATTAGAGCTGAAAGAAATAGTGGATTTTGTACAGATACTATTTTAACATTCAGATATCTATCCCAATACTATCCACTTTGTCAGATCCTGATCAAAGCACACAAAATTGATGAATAAGAGATTTGCTGCAGCTATTCGTTTCAGCTCTAATACAGACAAATGATGCACACGCAAGGTAAGGTTGTAGGTTAATGGAAGATAATGATATAATCAGTTAGTTGCAAAACATGCATTATACAAGTTAAAAAAAATACACGCAGAAGGCATCTTTCCCTTCTTTTCCACACCCCCTTTCTCCTTTTGTCTGTTCTCCCTCTCTCTTTCATTTTCCATTCCAATCTGGTTTGTTGCCACCTCTCCTCTGAAGTCAGCCAGATAAATCTTCTTATAGTGAAGCTTCACTATTTCTCAGAGCTTAATTAATATAGCCACAAAAATTAATATATCTAACAAATTTGGCCACTCGGAACTCATTTTGATGAAGCATTATTTGTTTCTACTTCATTCATCCATTTTGGTTACTCCAGTTTGGATCCTTCATTTATTTATGTACTACTTCCTTCATTCTTTCCTCCTATTCATTCATTCATTCATTCATTCACATTTTTATCCTGCCCTTCTCTTAAGGCTCAGGGCAGATCACAATACATAAAAAATATATTAAAAAATACACCGATAAAAATAAATAAAATCCTCTAACACCCTAATATATTAAAATGTACAAATAAAACTAAGTAAAATCCTCTTACCCACAGTTCCCCAAACCCTAACACTGCCTCTTAAGGAAAAGGGGAGTGGGGGAAAGGTCTACCATTACCTCCAGAAGATAAGCAGGTTCTTCAAAGAAAGGGAAATCTGTAATCATTATTATTATTATAAAATTTATATAGCGCCAGTCGTGTGACATGGTACTGTACAGAACATAGAACTAGATGCGGTCCCTGCCTGTGGCTTACAATCTAAAAGACAAAGGGTGGGGGGGAGACAGGGAGAGGGGACAGTGGGAGAGACAGGGGAGAAGACAGACAAACATTCAAGCGGATGCGAAGTCTCAGGTGCGAATGCTTGGCTTGGTTACAAAGAGGTTGGTAGCAGCAGTCTGCAGAGGAGGGCAGACAGTAAG